>SJOL01008653.1:716652-784361 GCA_004794785.1 Opisthorchis felineus
GACTGGCTGCATTCGTTTGGTTTCAATAGGGCGCTTTTGTAAGCCGATACCAAGGTTAAAATAAACATCCAAGATCGGGAAACATTTTGTGGAAACAAGCAATGGTTTTGAGGACACTTTCATTTGTCCAAAATTTGCCGCTGCCGTGCACTTAGATTGAGACTGATGTCCATAGTGAGCCTCCCCAGCAGTGAGGAAAGATTAGGAGAACACACTGTCTGGCGTTACCGCGTAGTAACAGGCTTCAAGTGAAGATGATGCATGAGATACACAGCCGACCGCACGAACTTTTAACCGAGCTGCATATCCTTGACTGACAATCAATGTCTTTGCATCGAAGACGGCCACCGCAAAGATCACACCCCAAAGTGACAAAAACGTAAACCGTTGAGAAATAGAGCCAGTAATGATAAGTCGTTTGCTACTAAATGGCGTGTGGTTAGAATTCTCAACCAAGCGATTCCGGTGTGGTTCTTTCCGGGAATAATCAGCACGGCATACCAACAGATATGGTAACACGAAAATCTCCGAATGTAGGTTTGAAGGCCACTGTTCAGGTGATCAGCACTATTATTGACTTGCTGTTAGCCAGGATGAAGCCACACAGTTTCATGTCATGTGATCTAGAGTTGACGGGCTCCACGATTAACGACTTCTCACGGATAGGCTAAAGACTGCATTTCACCAGATTCAATTATTGTCTGGAAGATAAAGTGCCCGAACTTTCATCGGAATCCGTCGGTTGCTCACTGTTAATGATTCAAAACAGTAAAGAAGGAGCCGTAGTATGCTTCGGTGTATTTCAGCACTAGGACTAATGAAAAATCAAGATGGAGTATTCTAAAAAAAATTTTGAGGCAAGCAGCTGCCGTTTTTGCGACGCAGAGATACTTGAGTTTGACGTGAAGGTCTTCCGAGCTAATGGGCATGAGCACTGTTCTCGCAATCTGACGATAATCCAGCCTGGGATATCTGACACAAATATATGAAGCACTGCATAGACTGACTGAATGATAAGCGCTTCGAATTCACCTTTTAGCGCCGATATGAAAAAACAAGAGTTGAAGTCTCACGTTTTTCTAGCCGGTTTTTCTGGTAAATAGACACGGTGATATATCCAAAGAATTAAAGTACTGTGAAACCACTCAAAAAGAACGAACACCCCTTTTCCAAAACTAAATAGCAAAGAAAACCTAAGGGCACTCTCAGGACCAAAAGACCCTCAGAGCGAAGCATCCGTTGCTGCCTGACCGATTACCGACTCCCCATAGAAAAGCCTTACAAGCAAAGCTCTCAAAGCTAACAACTTAGCATGGGTTATCGTAAATCAACTGTCAGTGTAAGCCAACAGTTTTGGAGTTCATGAGAAGAAGGAAAGTGGCGAACAAAGCTTGCTTTATTTGATTGTTCCTCTTGGCTAATACATCACAAATTTTCATGGTACCAGAAATCACTTGAAAAAGGATAAAATCGGGAATAGAGTTCTTGCAACAGTTAATAGAAAGTTTGTTAAAACGCGTGTTTCGTCAGCTAACATGGGTTTAGCTACTGAGAGAGTATGAAGCCACACTGTCACTGCTCCAGTCGTTGTCAACAGTTCCAGTGGGTCAGAGGAGGCTTAGTGCATTTCCCGTGGCATTTGCTGTGGAGCGGTTGTCAAAAGAAAGAAGAATACTACAAACGAATGATTCAGTTAAGTCTCTCGTTAACACCAATGTAATTTACAGCCAAAATAAGCTTGTTATGACGTCTATGATCGCGGTGGTCTTGATGGTGTTAAAACCAATCCGAAGAACCAATGGACCAGGCCCTAGGGTTTCTTTGCAAAAAGATGACGACCGACCGACTACCTGATCAGTCGGTGATGGACAGATCATGTGCAAAGTTCCCGCATCCTCTGAGTAAACTGGAACCTACTGTGAGGCTGCTGAACATCCAATCTACGAATATTTTTTAAGATTTTTGGTCAGTGGGAACAAAAAGATGGTGGAACTAAACCGAAAGGGATGCTGGCTGTGTGATAAAAAGCATTCATGTCTGGTGTTGAAAACACACAAAATGACTTCGTACTGAGTTCCAGTACTCCAGCTGAATGAAGTGAAAATAAACAAGCTCCTGACAACAGCAGATTTTAACGGCTAACTTGAGTACGTTCGACAAAATCGACGAAACCAAATATGCCTGATTTTTATCGGCAAGGTAACAACATCTACTAGTTACGGATAACTTTCTCTGGGATGAGGTGAACAAATTTGCAAATAAAGCTGGTGAGGTCAACAACGGACTACTATAAACAGGTCAGCAGTGGTACAAGACTAGCTTGACGGTGACTGGGCACAGTTTCCTAATAGTACAGTTTCCAGCTGGCTTGATGCTTAAAAACGGGGTAGTGCAATGGATAAGCTTTTAAATTAAAATCAGGTAAACTGCGCCAGTCAGACAAGGCTTTACTACTTTCCGTGTCTGAATAATCACCAAATGGGCCCCGACTCGGCCAGCTATGCTACTTGTCTTTTGGAAGCCGTATGAAAGTGGAAGTCCTACTCCGCGTCGGAAGGACCTCACTGACTACCGTGTGGCGCTTGTGATGGTCATACCTTTGTCCTACGTCGAATGATCTGTTATTTCACTTTGTTTGAATATAGAGTAAAAACACGACGAACCGGCATTCGTTTCTGGGTTCGTCTGTCATGTCGAACCACGCTGATGGAACTCCGGGCACCATGGTTAATGTCTGGTGTGGTTTGCGATGAGCAACAGTAGTGTAGTATCTAGGGGGAGATTGCGTCAGTTATTGACTTGATTTTACCGACTCACCCATGTCAAAAGCCACCGACGTATGAACCCTTTGCTGTCAAAGAATAGTGAAAAATGCTCACCCCTGTACGCCAGCGAGGAGTTCAAAATTTCCAAAACTGGTTCACTTCGGATAAATCAGTTCCGACACATCCGGAGATCTTTTCGAAGAGTTTTCAGCTACCTTGTGAGTGGCTTCCTTGAGGCAAATATACTGTGATATCCTGATTATTGTACCACCTGCAATATGAGGCCGCCTCTGTACAGCATCTTCAGGTGAAGAGTACCGTAAACGAGAGGTTTAGCTGGGATTCATTTGAGTCTCCCGTGAACACCAAATTGATGAGTAAATGAGTGTATTTCACGCACTTCGATGGCACATGTTAAGGAGTGCCCTTTTGAAGTATGTAACTCTTCCTCCGTATAGATCGTCATTTAGAAAGCCTTCCTCCCTAAAGAGATCACTTTTGTTTTGTCCTTTATGTGATCTTTCCAGAAATGGATGATCACGTTAAATAGTTTGGTGAAAGCAACACCAGCTCTTATTGTGGTCACCATTGTTAACTGATTACATAATTTAGATGTTGGCCTGGTTAGGGAAAGGGTTTCAACAGCTTAGATATGAATCAGAGGAGATAATCCTCGACGCTCTAGAAACTCTCTCAACCATTTCGGGAGTGGTTTAAAACATCGCTAGGTTTTGGCTCCATCCCACTATTCACCTGAATAACACCTAAAGCTGCTCAGTTCTCTTGTTTTTCTCCAGAAATTTTTCATCCGAAGTTCCAAAGGAGATAACTTCAGTAAGTATACATGCACCAAGTCAAACGCTTGTGAGATCAACAAAGACACCCGGACCCACTGTCAACGATGTCGATATCAAAAGTGTCTGCGGTTAGGCATGGTGCTACCAGGTGAGTTTAATCGTATATCTTTCAATGTGGGCATTGGGATCTGATAATTTCCGACGTAGATTCTGTTTGAGATGACTGCTGGTGGTGCAAGAGTTTTATGTAAAAAGCGGTGTGACAATGAGGTGTTACATACTCCCTTTCGGCTGGTTAGTGGTTATCACTCTTAACAGTTAGTCAATAGGGCTTACAGAAAGCGACGACGGCGATTGGTTCAGCCGAACTTGAGATCACTGAGGATGGCTTCATACTGTCTTAGAAGCCCTCTGGCATTTCATCTTCATTTTGCTCAGTATTTGATTGGGTGGAGTGATTGTGACGAAAATCTCACTGTCTCTCTGCTTTGGGGTTGGATATTGGTGACCGCCTCTAAGTGAACTCAAAACTGGCTAGAATATTTTTGAAGTGGCAAAAGTGACATCTTTTAGGATGAGGAAGCACTTGAAATATCTTGTTATTTAACGCAGTTTGATTTCCTTATAGCATGACATTATTTGCGAACAGACCACATACACAAGACCTCACCACAAGACGCAAAACAAGGCAGCTAGCAAGTAAATCTCACAGGGATTTACCGACATATTTGATTAGAACATAGTTTGACGGAAACTGGGAGATTGCACCTACTCGAGCCCCAAGAAGAGTGAAACCGATCGTGGGCTGTCGAGGAGTTTTCAGAAACCTTATGAGTAGCCTGTTCAGGCAAGGCATCCAGTGGCTGGGGGCCAAGAACATAACACTCCACTGAACGAAAGTCGCGCCCATAGCAGACAAAGGCCAGAAATGAAGGCTGTGTAAGCTGAGGTGACTTATTATGTTGTCTTCATCGAGGTCACAGATAGACTCATGTTGACCTCTTTTCCATTCGTAATCCGAGAGTCCTCTCTGGATGATGGTACAAAAAGTTGCTGATGATCTCAAAGACGGTGAAGTTTGAATGAAGATACAGATTAGCACTGGCATGTCGGGGGTCTGGACTAACCCCAAGTGACCACATAGTCATTTCGGCTGTTTTTATCCGGTGTTCATCACTCGCAAGACTGTAATCTCGGGCTAACACGCCTCGGAAGCTACACTCACCGCGGGAATTTGCCAGATAAATCCTATAAGTCGCATTTGTCCGTCACAGATCAAGAGCTATATTGCGAAATATAAAGTTTCTAAAGCAGAGAAGTTTGCTAAATTTTGCGCACTCAAGCTTTTCTATGGTGTTTCCTAGAAGGATGAACACAGTAGAATACACTTGGATGAAATGTAGCAAAACGCTCCGAGGGTAATAAAATACGGCATGATGAAAGCCGATGAGAAATATTTTGATTCAAAGAGAGACAGCTCAGTGGTTAAAGCACAAACTTACTGACCGGAAAGTCCGTGATTTGAATTCAACCCTGATTGCTCCTGTTTTGGCTTGGACAGCCCTCGTGTTTCCTTCTAGTGGTATGGTAGATAGGCACAGAAATTGATTTACAGCTGGATGATTACTGTTACTTATTATTTGCTCCAAGAACTTTGTTCCCAAAAACTTAGAGCACCCATGCAGCAGGCTGTAAATTAGTGTTTTAATCATACATCCAGGTGTCTTACCTTTCGTACTACGTATTTTGACTTTGCATTTCAAGGAGTATACGAAGAGTTTGAAACTAGTCGATAGTTCACTTTCACACTGCTCACCTTACGTGGTGTGCATTTTCTCACTTACTTTGGGCAGTATGCGTGTGTAGCTTAACACACCGGACCGACTATCGCATCTGATCGTTTAACACTGCTCCTTACTTTTCCCTTATTTGCCAGTCTAAGGTGAAACGGATGTGCCATTTAATTTGATGAAGACGATTTCACGGCATCTTCTTAACCTTATTATTCTATACTGTCCACTCCATAAAAGGTTCGGTTGACCACTTAGCCTAGTTCAAGAAGGAATGAAGGAATGAATTCACAGCCGTCAGAATGATATTGAGTTGCAGGTGGTACGACTTCACATACAAAAGTAGCGGGAGCATCAACTGGACTAGATTTGTCTACTTTCACGTCACAGTAACAACGAACATAAACAGATGGCACATAAACACAAAGCTGCAGTTCATCCGATAGACAAGCTGGAATCATCATAATAGACTTTTGGTCAGCTGCTACTTAGTTGTAGAGAATGCAACGAGAAACGCCATTTTTGAAGCCTTTCTTCCGCGGCTTACACTCAATTCAGGGACTTGTTTTCAATAAGACGAGCCGCATAAATATAGTCTGGACAACCAGCATCAGTGCGATTGCAATGCATTTGAAAGAGAGGTGATCGAGCCAAGCGATGCACGCTAAAGTCAGATACCGTACTGCCATCATACACGTGCGCACTCGCATTCAAAATGTCCGACTGTCTGGCCGCTCTTGGATTGGAAGTTATGCAGTGTCGTGTAGTGTGTGAACCGCTTGACCAATGTGAACCCAAACTACATTATTTCACAAGAAAAGGTTAAACAGCACCTGTTAACAACTGCAGATAGAACCTGTGCATTTTAAAAAATCAGAAAGTTGTTGGTTTGTTGGCTGAGCTGGGCAATTTGATTGCAAACGTTACATCATCAATCGAGGTGACATCATCAGTGCGTTGTTGGAAAGCGTAGTAGAACGTAGCGATAGGTCAGTGGTTGTGCCAAAAAAAGTTCATATAACTATCTGGCGGTTTTAGCGTTACAGAGATTTGGGCGAGGAAGAATACTGTCTACTGTTGGTATCGTCGAAATACAGTGAACGCACATCGGCAAAATATCGAAAACGAAAACATTCATTTTAGTTCGTTACTGTGGGTAGTCCAAAGTTTGCGCGGGGCTTAAAACAGGTGGGTGAAAATTACTACTTGAACGAGACAAACGAAAAGACCAACTTCATGCTAATTACCTGAATACGATCAAGTACAGGTGACGAGGATATGAAAGGGTGTACCTGATCCAGTTACTTAGGTGTTTAATCCATCAAGTTTAATCGGTTTAACGGCTGAACACTGATTGATTCTATTTGAGGTTAGGTGCCCAGAATGACAGGGCGCGCTAGACCGTAGGAAATACTGTAAAACACCGATACGTCGACTGGGATGTCGGTCGACCATTAGTGATTTGTCGCAACTAGAGCTGGGATTGTGCTCGGCAATAATATGTGATTTCGTAGCTCAACACTGCCAGACCGTTGGAAACCAGTTATCGGTTTGGTGACAGCGAGCAGTTTATCGGACAGTGATTGTCTGTTTTCAAGCTCCACATGATTACATAAATGAAAAGGAAGTGACACCACTTGTAAAGTTGATGAGAGTCCACCACCAGTCTCGCCATTTTGGAGTTCTTAGGGTGGATGCTGTTTTTGACTTCGGAAATTTGCTATCCATCCCACTCAGCAAGCTAACCAGCGGCGAGTTGCTTACGTACTTTCCGCTGAGAAAGTCCCGTTCATTTCTTTCTCCTGGTGAGATCGATTCCATTATTGAAGAATGGCAACCGGTGTTTATTGGTTGTTTGCCCGGAGAAGTTGGATAACCTATGATTTTAAGCTACCCAAGGAAGTTTGATGAAGCAGCACGGCCTGAAAACCCGGATGGATGGTAGGAAAAGTTGCTGCTTATCTGTGAACATGTGGTGAAGGGGGTAATGAAGTGACCTGAGTGATTGGCTCAATTCAGAAAGCTTATAAACCGAATCACTGTGGTCAGCTTCAAAAGCCGTACGAACTTCGTGCATGGCTCAACTTTCTTTTGGACTGTGGCATCGGTGGACCGACTAAGCCAATCTCCACTTTCTGTGTGGACACTGTGGAAGCACCAAGTCCGCTGATTAGCATGACAGTACAAACGAATCATGTACCTGATAAAGCGCCTGCTATTCGGATAGCTGGACGAAAATACAACTGTCTACAACCCTTCTGCTCTTTGCACCATGAAATCAGTGCCTTCTCCGCGTAGAAGAGTACCCAGGGTAAAAGAAACCCACTACAACAACGTGCCATTTGCTGGTCCCAATTTTTTTCCTTAACGAGACAAAGGCATCCGGACGACATCCCATGCACACACACATGCACGCACGCACGCACACATGCACGCACACACACATGTACGCACACACACACACACACAAGCAGGAAAGCAGTTCCTGTTCACTGGAAGTAAAAAGGCTTCATTTTCCGAATTTCTGATCACCACGTGACAGGGATATCAGTCCAATGTGTCCTTTTCATTTCGAGGTCGGAGAGTTTTTGCTTTAGACCTTAAGACCAGTGAGTTGCCCACTCAGTTACCAGGTGAAAGTGTGGAATCAGGCCTGAAGATCCCGTAAGCTGATAATAGAGCCGATAGTCAGACTATCTTTCCTACAATTCACTATTACGTTTGGCACACAAGTAAACCTTGAGTAGCCATATTGTGACTGGTCTCAAGTAGCAGTCCCTATGGTTTGTCCGGACGAAAAACGAGGTGCAGATAATAGGTGCTGTGAGTTGGAGTTAGGACATGAGCAAGTCCTAAGTATGGGTCAAAATACAAAAAGACGGCGAAAATGTCTCATTAATGCAATCTCAGTATCCGCCACGATAGGAGAAGACAGCTCTTCTAGTCAGTATGAAGACCCTACTAATTAGGACTTTGTGATGGCGGACAAATACACTATTCTTATCATTGTCAATGTTAATCTTGGATGGTTTGGTCTTCTGTGTGCGACCGCCAGAATAATTATTTGTACGTAAGTAAGCAGAGTCTAGACGGCACAGGATCTGCTTTCAAATGCGTCAACTAAGACCACAGATCCTACCCCCCAGAAATTCATGCGTACCCCAATCATCGAATGCCGGATCTATGCGGACGATGAAGCTTAATTACACAAAGCAGCTTTCTTGTGATCAAACAGCTATTATATACGGAAGCTCTGGACCGTCTCTCAGGTTTGTTTTTCCATCAGTTTGAAATAAAACTCCTGCTTCCAGTGAAATAGCGAAGAAAACACGAGTGTTACGGAAGGGTACTTGCCCCCCCCTCAGCAAGAGTCGTTATACAAAGCAATCCGTGTTTGATAAACAGTAGAATTTCCAACCCATTCTCTACCAGCTGTATCCCCCATCTGGTTGTTCAACATCGAAGCGACAATACCTCCGAGAGCAGAACAGTATTTGCCAGTCCAGATAGTGCGCTTCTGTAGGCGATGACCACTGTACCTTCTCTCGGCGGTTCTCGCATCATCTAGGTATTTTCCATGCCGTTAGATATCCGTAAAAGCTTCCTCCGCTAATTACAATGTTTGCTCATTCAGGATGAGCATCGCTTGTCAGAAGACAGCTTATACGACTCTGGCTCAGTTCCCAGCTTGGACCACTCGCTAACAAATAACGGGATAGTATTCAGTGAATTTCGGCCCAATGACCCAACAGTTGCAGTTACCTGGCATCAAAATAACCTCCCGGAATCAGCACTATATAACATTTAACTAGCTTGGTAAGACTGGAAGGGTATTGCAGGGTTAGTCACCACGAAAAAAGGGTTCTTTGTTTGTGACTTATTGTTTTATAGAGCTAATTTCCGCACCGAAAATGTCAAGCATTAACTACACAATGTGCTTCAGAGAACACGAAAAATGGATGGTGTTTGCTGTGGTTTGAACTCATTAGTGGTTCATTTGAGCCCTAAATTTGTATCCAGACCCTGGTTAGTGAGAAAAACGAAAACAGGGGGTCGTCTTTTATATGTTACGATGGCCACCAGTTCTTCTCAACCAGCGTAAGCTAGAGGTATTCTCGTCGCCATCACGCTGTTTGCTGTCTGCCAACGGCCACATAACACTTAAATCATGTACCTACCTGCAGTTGCTGAGTCTTTTCAACGAGTAACCTAAAAGAACACTGGTTGGCAATAAAACTTGCTACTAAGCAAGTCAGTGGTTATACGCATTGGTCCTTCAGAAAAAAGACCTCATCTTGAGGACTACCTGAAAATTTTCATTTGTTATCTCCACAGTGTTCTACTCCCGTGTGTATTCTATCTATAACACAAGCTGAGAGAGACTACCAATCGTCATCAGTCCAAGAATCTGTCTAAATACCCAGACGCAGGCAATTTGAGGAACTGGGACAAGCCTAGGCGAACGATAATGGTCACCGTTTATCCTGGTTTATTAAGTCAGCCTGTACTAAACGAATAGCTATAAGCGAAACAACAAGAAAAATGGTTAAGCAATCGTCAACATTCTTTGGTGAAGAGTTGGCCGTTCCATGAAACATTTCTAGTCCCAGTTCAACTGTTGTACCATCACTACCAATAACACCAATCGGTGCTCTCGACTCGACGCATACTCATCAACGCTCTGCTCTGCAACAAAACTTTCATGATGTCACCTCGATTGGCACTGAACAACAAAATTACCAAGCTCAGTGAGCAACCCAACCACCAACTGAACTACCAATATTCTTTTCTATGATGCAATCAACTGGTTGAATCCAGGCGATGAGCTTCTTCGGGAAATTTGATTACTTGAGGGCAGTCCGGGGATTATTCACACGATTCTCATAGAGGATGTGAGCAGGGCGAAGACAAGATGTTGGGAGGATAGCATGGCTGAGCGCGCTGATCACTCCGTTCCCAGCCGAGGAAGTACTCCACACTGGCGGCTTCCACCAGTGAAGATAACTGTCTTCGCATTTACCCAAATATGCTCAGGTTGGCAGCTTCTCACGACTCTCTTGTTAAACACTTAACGGGCTCCTTTGCTTATAACCCTCTGTAACGAAGATCGTAGCAATCAGAGAGTGTTTTGCACTGCGAAAAACAGGTTCGGTATCTTAGCGATCGTGGCCGCGTCGCTCAGGGCCTCGTATTTCAAAACAACTTGGGACATCGTCGGATACAAAAACGAGTTGATCGAAATATTTGTGACTTTTCTTCAAATGGCCGTCTTTGAAAATTTCAGGAAGTTTAAAGGCACTGTAAAAATCGTGTCTATAGTCGGCCTTCGCCACACTTCTATTTTTGGTGAAGCACTTCATGGATGTCCAACCTGTCGATTCTTTTTTGACCCCCCTCTTTTAACGATCCATGCAAACGAAGCGCAATCTAGTATAGACATAATACACTACTCATAACGTTTCTGAAAACTTCGACAGCCCGTGGCCGCCTTCATCCCTGTTGAAGCTCATCCTGTAGACACAGTCCCCAAGTTCCCGTCAACTTTGTTCCACTTGAACGTCAAATTTTACGCAAGTGACGAAATGCACCCATCTACAAATTCAACTGGGATGTAGACGAGCCACCCATTAACGCCACCTTAATTTGCAGATGGGTGTATTTCGCCAAACATCGATTCTGTTGAATGCTGACGATGTAACATTGCTCCCGTAAGACTAATTCTTTGGTCTAGCCTATGTAGATGATATGATCTTACTGACAGAAGGGGCTCAGGTTGTAGCATCTATTCTGGACAAAATTCCAACGTGAAATGACCTTAGCCTTCAGTAGTAACTTCTCCCAGCGGGAGAAAAACAAAAATTTTCAACTACCCTAGTTACCTAGGGATCTAACTAAAAGTGAAGAAGGAAGCCAATTTCAAAACATCTCAAGTCGCTAGGGCAAAGACGACTTTCCGTTATCTTTGATACTTCTGCTGGCACCATGGCGTTGACAGTTTCTCGAGAGGATGAGTGTTATGTGAATTTGTCTGAAATGCACTTCTGTATGAAAATAAAAGCCAGTCGTTTCGTAGGACAGACATGAACTTACAATCTTTATTTGGCTATCGCTGTCTACGAAGTAGGTTACGAGTAGACTGAGAACACCGTTTAAGCAATGCAGAAGTGCAGTATCGCGCCTTACCTGACAGCTAGCTCGGTCATGTTTGAACAATATTATCTCTTCCAAAATGTGCTGATTGAAAAAAGAGAAACGTAGGTCAAACAAAAACGCGGAGGAGCAGCATACATGGTTGCCTGCTGCGACTGATTACAGTGTGATCGATTTGAAGGGTTGTAGCTTATTTGGGTGACACAGATGAATGGAACACTGGAATGCTGCTTCTCAGAGCAACGTGAGAAGCAAAAGAAAAATTGTCTTCATTAGCCGTCGGGTGAATTAAAAGAAAGGGTGACGGTTAAAATTCGACGGACTGTATATACAAATCTATCTATATACAAATCTAATTCGGTTTTGATAGATCTTCTGTTCGCTGTAACTGCGTATTTCTGTGGCAGTAGAGGCCGTAAATAATTCGATCCGTGTTGATGCGAGTAGATTTCAATAGCAAAACAAAACCTCTAGTTCCTGCTCGAAGAAATACTGATGACACACTGTACTTTCGACTTTGGCTTTGGAGCTCTGACTTTTCACCTGACTTTATCCGGCTAGAGTTGACTATTTTGGATGAGCGTGTAGGACGGTGTAAGCGTTACTGATCTTTTATGGTATAAATCCTCTAGTATTAACTGGTGGATGCCTAATCATTTTGCTCCGAAAATAACTATGAACGAACCCGCTAAAATTGAGCTTACCCGAAGAACTGACAATGGGACCACCTACGCGCTAGACTGTACCTGTGCTTCCAAACGGAAATAAAGTCTTGCCGTGTGCAAAAATACATTTTACATGTCACCGAGAATGAGTTGAACGCAGCGGGAAGTTAACATTGAGTTGTCGCAAGACTCGATTGTAGCGAAATCACTCAGTCTGGTATGTGCAAAAAAAACGAACTCATACCACTGCTGAGCACGTTCAATGTGAACCTTGTTCACTGGCGCATACACACAGACACCCTGGTGATGTCGTCTCAAACGAGTAATTTGGATGCTTGCAGGCAAACCTTTTGTGACGAATGCGGTTCGTGCATGTTGTGTTGGGAAAGCACGCACACACAATCTGGGCTGGGTAGATTTACGGGAATGGGGGCGTCACATGTGCACCTGCGTAGCCAGTGACCGTTAGATCAAGCATGCTTCCCCAGAGCGTGAGAAGGAAAAAGGTCGCCATCACTAGGGCTATCTACGCAATTGTCATCTTTTTGTGGGCTATCGGTACACTGCGTCATTTATCATAGAAACAAACGTGCCTAAGCAAAACAACAGATGCAGAAACCCAAAATAGGAATAGCAGATGAGGGGGAACAGGCAGAAAGTACGTGCTTGCAGCTAAATTAACCACGGTCCCTCAGAAAATGCGATTAGGTATCCTGGAGACATGGCAAGGATGGCTCGTGTTTTTCTGACCGTGCATGAAATTGGCTTGCGACAGACTGACAGCAAATTATTGCAGTTGACGAAAGTTTAGCCTGGTGTATAATTCTGGTCAGTTTAAATCAGGGAAACTACAGTTGAATTAGCTAAATGTCGAGATAACCTACAGAGAGATCCGCCTCATGTATATTGATCGGGACACATCTACTGCCATGCACACATACCACTAAGATACACACAATTCTAACATACACACATGGACACAGCTTTGGCCATGGTATTACGATACTTGTGAAATAAAGACCGAAAACTGCACGTAACACTCCCGTGCTTCCCGTGTGAGCGTGTCTGATTAGGTGGTAGCAGTGACTTCCGAACGTTCTTGTCTCACGACCTTTGTTCATGATAGCCAAGTGGTGGGAGCTCTCATGTACCTCTAGTTGATTCTTTACCCCGTCAGTTCCCAATCCTACTGACTCGCCCCTACGCAAGCTTGTCGGTCGATGAAATTCGTCATTCGTCCAGGTTCCGATCCACTTAATGATAATGCTAGACAAGATGCTCTTTGATTACTCCATCCACCCAATTGTGAATGGAGCTGTGCTAGAAGTATTTACCGCATCTCTGCCTCCTTGACTTACCCAGATACAAGCTTCATCATCCTTAACACAGCTTCTTCAGTAGTGTAAGGCTTTTTTTCAGCAATATTTTCCCAAGATGATCTCACATAGGGCCTTGAAGTTGAGCATTTCAGGTAGGAAGAAACGATTGATAATTAAAGCTACTCCGTTGCGTTGGAAGAATGCCAAATCTCACCCCCCCACCCCCGAGTCTGCCCAGTATGCTCAGTCCCCGACAGATGTTGGGTCATTGGCGATATTGTGAGGTCGGTGCAAAACGCACTGACTTTTCATGGTTTTCATTGATTAACGAGTAACGGCACTTGTTAGATATTTATTTTTATCTCGATGAATGCGAATGTCTAAAAGTGTAATTACAAGTTTGCGGTAAGTTATGATCCTGCTGGCAGAGGACTATCTCAAATGTGGCCGTCTGCCTATTTTTCAAGAGCAGGTACATGATTTATACAATGTGTGGTCCGAAAAATCAACTAAGCGAGTAAAAACCCACCTATAAACCATGTGGGCGAAATGTATGTCATCCACATTGTGTATGTTGATATATCATCCGAGATGAGTGGTGGCTGTTAAAATGACATTCCTTAAAAACTCACTCTTAGGTGGAATAACACTGATTCCACAAGCTGAGTTCGTTTAAGAAATTCATTCAAATTATTTGACTAATTTAGTTTGGAGAGTCGGGGAAAGCATTATATTCTCTCAGATGTATTATCTTTTGAAGATAACATCGAACGCAGTCTGGTATCTTATCCGTAGTTCCGTTAGAAAAGGAAAAAACGAAATGATAACGTAGAGTGAAGTGAAGATGGGGAAATTATAGAAACACGGTCCTAAATACACCGGGAAGATTTTTATACGTCCAGTGGGCAGCGAGCTGTACAATCAGAAACACAGCCACACACTGATGAACACCAGAATCACAGCAAAACCACAGATGGGCCAAATCGAGTGAGACGAAGCTAAACTACACATGAAGCGCCTCATGCAATGACAAGTCAACATCCGGAACCCTAGTTGTGATAGACGGTACTTATGCAGTTCATTCACGCTGGATGCCAAAAGTTATCCTTTGTGATCGAAACCTACTCAAACACAATTCTCTGAGATCCTTGCTCAGAGGAAACGCGAGAAAACATCACAAACGAGAGATTCAGCTGGGTTCCAGGTGAGTCTCTCACAAAACCAAAGTTGTTTGCAAATGAGTGTATTTCGCTAATTTCGTGCAATTTGATTTCAAGTCTCCGTCAACATAAGGTTGACGGATACTCGGGGACTGCGCCTACCTGATGAGCTCCAGGAAGGGTGAAACCGGTCGTGGACTGTCGGAGAATTTTCAGCAACCTTATGAGTAGTGCATTACGAAGAAAACAGTGCTTTTGCCATGATAGCCTCTCAGGTTAGCAGCCATAGAGATGAATTCGGTTATGATGAAAATCCTGACTCCCTGGCTGCTATCAAAATTTGCCTGAAGACACACGACCACATGGCTGATCGGTCTTTGATTTATATGATAAGCATTATATAGTGAGACGCCAACATCAACATACTCCTATGGCCCACACAGCCATACGGCCACCTGTAGCTCTCAATAACTGAGCAGGTAAATTGCGCTCTCCAAAAGGGGTGAGTCGAAACAGACAAGTATGCTTGAGGTATGAATGGATTCCTGAGATAAGTTGTACTGCATCAGTGACAAACAACAATGCATCAGGTTTCAGTGTCCGTTTGAAGGTACAAAGTGCCGAACAAGCAACAAGACCACAACTGTGACCTTAACAAAGCAAATGAAGCAACGAAACTTCCCGACGTCTGAAACGAATTGAGCAAACTGCGGCGCGCAGACCAGTGTGTCGATCTGGTTGGTCAGTTCTCCAGGTCGTTGACTACTTTTGAGCACTGTCTGACTCGTTATACGTACAGATGAGATTTTGTTCAGTTTGCCCGACAAGCCCAAAACAGTGATTGGTTATAATCAGGTGAATAACGTCTAAGTGGAGAATCTCGGTTGTTGGAAGTCGTTTGCAAAACTTCTAGATGACATCCCCTAAAATAGGTTATAGGGTTGCTGCTTTTCAGAAAATTGCCTCCAAGGATATACTTGTTGTAAGCTAATTGACTTTTCAGTCTTGAAGACTTTCTTTAGCAACAACCAGTCACTAGTGTCCAAGCAATAGACAGTCACCAACAAAGATGACCACAAGCTTCAACTTTCGATGCCGCCTACATTAAAGTATAGCCGGGTGCTGTTTGAAATAAAAGTAGTGAATGCTCGTTCTCCCGAAAAGAATCCAGCGCCATTTTCATGTTACTTGGCTCTACGTCCATGTCAACTACCTCTGGGAGTGAGGCATCAGTACAATGACGATGGGGCCGTCTATCTTGTTGAAACTGATCATGGCGATAGCGATGATAAGGATGTTGATTTCAGACCGCTTACAAAAGCTTGCAATGCCTAAGCAAACGGTGCAAGACCCATTGGGAAATTCATCCACTTACTTAGATGCACAGATAGAACTGTGAGTCCTGTTTGGAAGCCTAAGATTAACGCTTCTGGAATAGAATGTCACGTAACTTACATCCCCTCACACAGGGGATGAACAAACAAGAAGTAATTCGGCTGCGGCCAGCAAAGTAGATAGAAGCATACACAGCTGCTTATTGGAGGATGAGGTTACAGGCCGAAGGACTCTTCTGCTTCGGCTTTGTCATTACTAGTTAAAAAAAAACTGTCACTCGACCCTCCAAGTTGACGAACGAAACTAGCTGAGTGGCTTAATCGGGTTACCGACTACTTGCGTTTACCTGTTTTCGTACGACGTTGAAATTCAAAGGTGTTCCCCACTCAACCGTCGCGGTTACACGAGGGCTCTGATCATGCTCTGATGACTAAGAGGGTCTGCTCTTACTTTCGGTCAAGCTGACATACACAGACAGATAAGTCAGTTAAACTGAAAGTGACAAGTTAAGTCCCTAATGTATTGAAATATAATAAGGCTGTGTGTAATAATTCCCGGCCCTTCGCATTCTTTTAATGCTTTACCGGTCTCATGACGGTTACCAGCCATTATTTATTACTGGAGTATTGTTGGTGTTGTTGTTGTTGATGATGATGATGATGGTGATGATGATGATGATGATCTGTAGACGCTCACATATGTACGTCTGCGCAATGATTTGATTTGTTGTCCTGACAACTGATCGAGCGGCCTAGATTTCAAGAAGAATATACGATGTGGCATACAATGGAGGAGCTTCCATTCTTAAGAATACCCTTATTTAATGTCAAGAGACGATAAAATTACTACCCCGGTACCTTACAACCGGCTTCTGTGCACATTGCACTTGACCCCGGACGTACTAAAAAGAATCCTGGAACGAACTAACGTGATTTTGAGAGATGTTGGAGTAAAAAATACACTTCTATGGTGGCTGTCACCAGTACGTACGTGAAGTTAAAACGTTAAATCTTTGAAAAGTTTTGATCGTGGAGCAATCATCTACCAAATATGTAATCTAAGGAATAGAGTAATAAGTGAGAAAATCCTTATGACACAACATTCAACTGAATGCATTAATAACCAGAAGCTTAAATCGGCATTTTTCATTTGCGCAGTCGCTGAACAACCGCACTAGCAGGCAATATGTCTGTTGGCTAGAACAGGAGCTACTGCCATCCGAGGGCTTTGTCCCATCATTGTTTCTGCCAATGTCTACCGTCCAGAACTAGGCGTTGGCAGAACAATCAGGACATACTTGTTTACTGGTCACACGCACAAACTTGTGTCAATGTAACTGAAACCGAAAGTTTCTGAGCACCTGAAAATTGGCTGACAAATGGCCCGAAAATAGCGAAATTAAGTAAAAGCTTAAATCTGTAAATACTTGACCTACCAAGAATAAAGGTATTCTAGAGCAACATGATTGTAGTAGGGGTGTGGAATTGATTTTCAGTACCCTATTCACCATGATTATATAAGCCCTGTTATTAAAATATCACTTGTTTGCACTCTGAAAAAATCGCACAGCAGATGTTTTATTTGATTTATCGGAGTCCGCTGGAAGCACACTGAAGGGGTTGTCCGTGTGCCATCCACTATGTGGAAGAATATCAACACGCTACTGACTACGAGGGACTTCACCGAAGTTCCAGTTCCAACAATTTCACCACACATATGGAACCAGTAGATAATTTGATTTAGAAAGTTTGTTTTGGAAATTTATGCCTTACGCAAGCAGGCTCGTAGTCCAATCACGTCGACTGAAGTGCGATCAGAAACTCTTCCCACACCTTTCCTCATTCATACCACAAAAATAACCATCGGGAGATAAGATACACCTTTGTTCTAGAAAATTTTGCAAAACGGCTAATGCGAGCTTTGTTTGGCGACTTTTCCAACTGTGATAAATATACATCTGTGGTCGCTCCGCTTGCCCACTTAGCGGCGCATTTCTCTCTGCTCAGAGACGTTCGTTCAGGTACCTTCCTGTCCAGTCAACGTTCTGTTTTACAATGCGATCGCTCACCCTTCTGATCGCTTTTCTGACTTCATCCACCTTTGTGCCTCGTGGAATTCATACAACAATCGCTTGTTATTACAGTTAACTAACAAAACTGGGTTACTATATTTCCCTATTGCTGATTCACAGCAGATTGTCTGTTCCAACTCCACCTTTTTCCGTTTCAACACATGATACTTTTCGAAAGATAATTCCATGAAGTTCTTGGCATAACTCGCTAGTATCCTAAAGAAGCCATACCTAAATATGGGCTCCCACTAGATGGCCAAACTCTGGTACAAAAACGAAAGATTGAAAGCCCTTCAGAAGATCTTGACATCATACTACCTTTAGCTTTCTAACGGAACACTCTTGAGTCCTTTCGCATCGTTTTGGAAGTCATAGCAAAGGGGTTTGTTCCCGATCATCAAGGCAAACCTGCCGATTGCAATTCAGAGGCTGAGTTACACATGCTGCGAATGAGAAGATTGTCTTCCAAAGTCGGAAGTTGGACTTGCAGTCTCTTTCCTACCAACTTCGTTTTCAGTTCTTTCGTTTGTCCCACAAGTACATGGGTTTATACTCACAATTATTCGCATAAGTCTGTTTTCGGCGAGCTAATAATTTCAAAATTATGTTCTTGTAATTAATCTGGAGGCGAACGAAAAAGATAGAAGCAGTTCCTAGGATTAGGGGAACGCAAACAAAAGCAATGAGTTACGGCAGGTTAGAAGGAATATAGTTGGACCCAATGTCCGTATCACGGAGGGGTTTAACCACCAAGCAATTAAGAGAATAAACGAGGCCAAAGAATTTCCGAAACCGCGTCAGGACCGAAAGTGAAAAGAATTTAAAATAGACACCAAGCTTAATTCGTCGGATATTGTCGACTGATCAGTTTTAGCACAAGATGATTCTAGAAAGGCAAAATAGTGCGTTGGCCGGATTGATGTACTTGTGGTTGCAGGTGCCGAAATTCGATCAAAACTTAAACAAACTTGTTTGGCTTCGCAATGCTGTGTCCATGCATGAGGAGAGTATGCGCGCCTAGCACCTGCAGGGTTTAAGATAGAACTAAACTCCAACTGTCCTGACGCGAAGAGATCATCTGAATGGACCAAACAAGCAGACTGCTCCAGAAGGCATTATTTTCTGCGAGGAACCAAAAATCCATTGTTATGAAGAACTGGGAAGAAGCTACAGAAAGAAAATTTGCTGAATCTTTGCGTAACACACTCGTGGAACGCCTTGCGGTTTATACATGTGGTTTATATATGTGGTTTACATAGGCCATAAAAATTCCAAGATGCTGAATGTAAACGGGTGTGAAATTAATAGCAGCCCAGAACAGCGTCTAAATCAGGCAGCCATGTGTCAGGTTAGCCCACCACCATAACTGTGTCAAGGTAGTGCAATAGCGAAGAACAGGAGCGAATCTCGCATACTTTATTGAGAAGCCCTCTCAGAATAAACTCTAGAACGGGTTTCACCGAACTGCAACTGAGGACCCGAAAATACATTGGTCACCGTACAACCAAACTGCTTCCGATTAGTGCATTGGAAAAGTGAGTATTTTGGCATTTTTGTACAACTTTCTATCTACTCACACCATAAAGGTAGCAATGCAAAGTTTAACATGTCTGTTAAACCACATTCAGGGTAATAAGCGCCATGATCTCAGCAAGATAATCAAAAGACGAGTACTCGTATGGGTGGATTGTGTTTCGAGTTGGTGAAATATCGTGACTATTTTAATGTTCTAGTAAATTGTCGTGTAGTTACAATTGAATCCGACCAAAGCCTCCTTGCTTTGACCTGTACCGAACTATTTTGCGTATCAGTGGCATCAGGTTCTGTGTGAGCTTCTACCTCAGTAATACATCATCACCTTGAATTTCCTGTTTTCTATTGAGTGCACTCCACCTGGTGCACTCTGGACATAGTACAACAAACGGATCGCCAGTTATGTTAATGACGTTATTCTAGGTCACGCCACAATGGTTACGGATGATCTGATGCCCCCAAATGACTCACCATAACCGGGCTTGAAGGACCAATAAAACATCTTAGGCCGCCCAGCCAGATGTGAATAGGCTAACCTTAATAATTTCAACGCTGCTTCGGTGGATAATTATGCTGGATCAACCGCCGGATAGCAAACATTTCAGGTTCCTGGATCCAATGACCCGATTTAGTCGCCCATTTCCTCACACCATCATCCCCTCGTGTAGGGCCCTAGGTCCAACCACAGCGACAAACATCAATGAAAATAAGATTACAATGGCAACATGGCTTTTATCGCTGGTTCCACAAATGTCATCAAGTGTGGACAGTTTCAGGAGGGCCAGTTGACGATGATCTTGGTTTGAGACATGGATTGCTGAACCTGTCATCTTCGGACAAGCTAATCTCACCTGGACAATCACCAACCAAAGCATTTTGATCACATTCTTTTCTTTTTCAAGCAAAGTGGATCTTTTACGGCTTTCTTAATGAATCGTCAGAGCACACCACTCCTACGGAATGGAAATATTTATTGTAATCATATGCCCGTTGTTCAGGGTTTTCTAGTTAGTGGGATGTAATGTACCACGTAAGTTTGGACTAGTTCGGAAGGAATAACCTAGCGAGTGGACTAAGCATCTAAGGTCGTCAAAATCCCGACCCAAGACTAACCTTCACCAAGTGTGAACACACTGATCCACAGAATAAGTGTACGATTTCGTTGCCGAAGAACTCAGCCGAAGACCCACCAGGTAATTTTCGAGAAAGAGCGGAGACACGATTGGAGTGGATGACTCATGTGGTCGTCTCAGCGAGGGATTTTGGTTGAAATGTGTTTAAAGATATTATATTTGATCTAAACTGAGAGACATTACCTCCAGATTCCGAACAATCAGTAGGAGCCTCAAGGGATTATCCAAACTTGATCTTTTCTGAGACTGGTCTGTTCAAAGGACGGCCTTTTTAGAAAGAGATAACTGCTTTGCACAGCGGCCGTAGCATTCCTTCTAACACGATGAGGACGCTCTGTACAGCTGTGTCCTATCTAATACCTGAAAATCACGGTCACTTCTCCGTTTTTATAACATCTTTTTGCAGGTCGTGCACACAGTTTGTCCGCTTCTTTGTGTGAGCCCATTCTTCCATTTCTTGTCCTACCTCTTCTTCTCCTAAAAACTTAAATTTTCAAATTCAAATCGAGAAGATTTTTAGCTTCAAGTCAAGTTTGGTGGAAACCTGTGTTAGAATTAATTGCACTGAAAAATCACTTATTTCTATTACATAAGTTACTTTCAGCCATCAGAGTTGCGCCACCTGGATGATTAAATGCATGCTGGCTTATTTGGGAAGTCGCCGAGACACATTAACCTCAAGGCGCATTAGCACATTAGCGCTCTACACGTTCTTCCTCTGACATTATCCTGGAAAGAATACTGAAACTAGTAAAAACCCTTGAAGAAAACTGCGCTAAAGAGAGCTAAATCTCTTTGCATAATTCAGGTACAGCAATATGATTTGCTTAACCGTTTCCAAGCGTGGTTTCTGTAAGCAACTGTCCGTTTCAATAGGACTTACGTTTCACATGGAGAACAGATTTTCCACATGCTGTTTTCGGACAGCTCTGTAACTGTTTATTGATATCCACTCCCTTTTAACGCAGGGGCGGCCGTATTTCCAGCTACAGATATCTCAGAGATTCCTTGTCGCGTGTGTGGAGCGAAATCATCTGGCTTTCACTTTGGTGCCATCACTTGTGAAGGATGCAAGGTAAGCGAATTCGACAAGTCGCAAGCTAATCGGGCCATCTGGCAGACTCAGCCTGTCGATTTCCAGATTTTTGCTTAGCTACTTTCAAACGTTCAGCAGCTAAATAAATGTGCACTCTTGCCGCTGCGCCAGTGGGTGCGGTTTCACAGGGGTGGTTTCCTGGGTTTGTCCATAGGGTCGAATTTAAATGACAGCAATAAGTCTTCTTCCTTATTTTCCAAGATGCTGGTGGGAGATCTGTCAACTACTCAGTCAAACGACTCGCATTTTATGGTGAAAAAATATCCAACTCCATGCTTCGTCCTGAATGGGGCTCATTAGGGCCCATCGTGCATACATTTGATTAGCAGTTTGTGCCGTTTCAGGACAGCGCTGCGTGAGTTGATCTAAAACACCACTTATATTTACAAGTCTTATGCGCAGGTGTGCTTGATGTGGTGTTGCCATACGCGGGGAGGACTGATGGCCAGAAGAACGTGCGACTCCTTACATTTGGGTGATGAGCCTCGGTCAGAATGAATAGCTCAACAGACAGCTTTTTCAGAATAACACTTGTTTTCGATTAAACCATATGGTGTTATACATATTTATGAACTTCCGGTGCTAATAGAGCAACCAGATGTTGTAAGTATGATTGAAAGCTTAATTCAGGATTTGAAATATGCTAAAAAAGCAATGACTGGGAAACAGAAAAACTTAATCGAACACAGACGTTAATTAGGTCTGTAGTGCGGTATCAATTATCCTTTCAATTACTCCTTCAGGGTTTCTTTCGAAGAACTATCAACGAACGAGAAAGTCAACGATACACATGCAGGAATGGAGGCAATTGCGCCGTAACCGGAGCTACCCGAAACAATTGCAAAAGCTGTCGCTATCGCCGCTGTGTTGCGGTTGGCATGTCAAAGGACGGTGCGTTCCAATATGTACTGGTGTGACACCACGCTGAAGGGTCATTAGTTTTGAATTTTCCCTTTTGGTGACTACACTGTACGTTATTCCACTCCTTCTCATGTACACCTAACGTAACACACTCGAAACTGAAATGAAGCTTCCGAATTTGATAGTCCATGGGGCTGACATCCCCAAGAATATTACTAATAGCCGCATATTTTGATGGGACGAACTCACCATCTTTGTTCCAGATGTTTCCTTAAAAATGTTGTGCTGAAACAGGTTCACCTTTACTGCCACTGGAACATTTGTTAGATGCGGTGTGCCAATCATTCTTAACAAAAATAATACTGCCCTACGATGTTTTCCAAATTTCGAAAGTAAGTTGACTCAGGGTTTCAGGATAAACTGTGAAATTCCAACATCAGCGGAGCGCATTCAATGCAAACAATCAAGCAACAGAGCAAGTACACGGGAAACATTCTGAACACCAGCAAAGAATAGATGTGTAAATGGTCTCGCGGTTAGCATTATTCCAAAATGCCATAAAGCGTATGTCAACCAAACTCATTCATCGCGAGTACTTTAAGGAACTTGGAGTGAGTTGAATAATTCGTCTTTGAAAATAACCAACCGGACCTTTCCTTCCAAGTCAAACATCTTTGTCTTCTCACCCCCTTAACAAACAGGGAGTCGCATTGGTCGACAACCGAATGCAGTTAAACACCGTTGTGCAATCGAAATTGAGCAAATACGATCTGCCGTTGCCTCATGTACAGCACCCTATGCGAAATCGCCGAATAAATTTTACCACTCAGGGACATTTATGTCCACCCAACCTAGTGGGTCTACTGGAATTGCGGAGCAGTCTAGGTTGTCCGGTGATCAATATGTATCCACACAACAACCATACACCAACAAGAGTGCTTCGAGTGCAAACGCCACCTGCTTACGACCCGCCCCACCGAATTATTCAGCCTTACTTCGGGAAGGATCAAGATTTTTCCAATCTCCAAATGAATCACCAATCTATCTTCAGGCAAGAACCAACTTGGTTTCGGATATATGCCCATCCATACCCCAATCTGATATACTACCTTCCTCTATACTGGAATCAATAAACTCCTACTCATCTCAGGCTGATATCGATCTGACTGGAATAAGGGAGCTGACACCGTACAAAAGTTGCCACTCAAGTACTTTTGAAACGCCTGCGAAACACAACCAAACTGGTTATGTTGAACGCGCAGACTTGTTGTGCTCAGGTCAACAAACAACTCAAAACTATCGAAGAGGATTTAGCAATTCAAAATCAAACCAGTCCAGTGTGGAGACCCATCGGCATTTACATCTTTTCCCTCAGGAGGGGATACTGTGCGATTCACGCATTCAGGCTATTAGGGAATATGGAGAACAAACCCCATCAGTAAGTCTGCTACAGTTATCGCAAGCAGCACAGCTATGCAGTGAACGTGAACGTCAAATAGTGTCGGGTGACAAAACGAATAGGTCACATATGACAGAATATTCCCAAACGGTATTCCAGTCGAACTCACCTGCTGGTCACCTGGCTGATGAGCCACCACACGACGAAAGTGGCCAGTATCTTCCTCGCGCACATCCGCCTTTGTCAACGATGCAAACGGAAAATTTTGACGAAGGAATGAAGCCTGAAGAACAGGCAGCTGTTTCTGTAGCGAATGATTTGTGGCATGCAATCGAGTGGGGAGTAGCCACAAATAAAGTTCAGACAATAGATAGATATCAATACACCAAAAACCCTCTTGAAGATCATTCATCCATGAATCAAGAAGTCACCTGTGAACTTAAAGATGACCCTAGCCTAAAGGATATAGGATGTTCTGAGAATAGACCACGAATAGACAGTCGGCGTTCAGCTGAGCGCGCACCACCAGCTACTTGCACGTCACTAAAAGTCGAGCCAGCTGAGGATGACACGTATATTTGGCGCGAGTTGGGCGACCAAGGTGCTCATACAGGAGTTAACTCTTCTCCATTGAGTTACCTTGATAAAAGGTCCGCTTATGAGGAGTTGCATGAAGGACTGGCAACCCTTGCCCCAAAAACAGCGTACACGCTAGATCCCTTGAGGCTTGAAATGGAAGACCATACAAAAACCCCTGCCTCTTCTTCGATAGCAGACCAAGAAGAACGCCTCGTGATCGTTGACCAGATTGATGTCAGTCATGATACGAGACCTTTATTATTCACCGTGCCGCACGGTTTGAAATCGGAGCGCAGTCCCCTGAATCCGCAGCTATCTCCACATCCAATACAGTCTAGTTCTACAAACGTCTGTCCTGAGTTTCTGGACAGACGGCAGTTCCAAACAGATAAATCCAATGCATTTCTCAGCCTTCGATCAACCACCTCAGGACAGACATATATTTCACCCTCAAAGGCGTTCCTCAACCGATATACCTCCACATTTCATGCAAGTGATTTTGGTGACTCTGATTCTTTGATTCAGCCTACAGCTCAATACAAATCACAGCTTGAAATGCACAAGCTCCATGATCTTTCAGATACCAGAAAAGTTGTCTCACATCTTTCGGAACGATCACCTGAAATGATTGCTCATAAACCGCCAACCGTCAACTCAGAGGGAAGACCGTTTGTATCGGAATTCCCATTTATGGATGAATCAAAACGCAGTACAATTAGAAAACGCAAGATCACGGAAGAACAAACTGGGTGGTTGCAGGTCACTTCGAATGCAATGAAAGCATCTTCTGAACCCACTACTGGTTTAACCAATCTGTGCTCTATCGGTGAATTCTACGAACAGGTGAGTAATTTTGTTTGGAGGAATAAATGGAACTTTTGATTTGGTATTTCCCATTTTTACCTCGAAAGTGTCTTTTGTCTGATTACTTGTAATGCACACGAACAGAAGAGAAAATGCTCAAATGAACGTAGGCTGACAAAACTGAAGTGCGATGCAAAGGCTGTCCTGCATTTTAATCCGGAAATATGTTATGACCTTGGGAGGTTTGCTAGTCAGTCACACGTGATTCGTCAAGGCGGTCATCCGCAGCGCGAGAAATGTAATTACTAATGTGTGCGAAAAGCATAGAAGTCATTTTGTGGTATGGGCAATCCGGAACCCTACTGCATAAGAACCGTGGTACCAAACCATGACAGGCACCGCAAAGTGCTCGTAGAAAAGTGACAGCCCCAATCTACCATCGGGGCTTTCGCTGGTGCAGTATGATGAAATGCAACGTGTGTTTCTTCATCGCGTTCGCTTCATTAGAAATGCTTTTGGCGCGTGAGTATTCTAAGTGGATTTAAACGTCAGCTTGATGTATAGGTGCAATTCTTACCGGTACAATGAGGTTCCCACTTTTTCGGCCAGTGCTGCACTCCTGTAACCCCATGGTAAGAGTGAGAGGGCATCTTACGAGAGACGTATTTGTCTGATTATGACCAGCATCGAAGCTCACGTCAAATAACAGCCCATGAAACTAAATGTAAGTTGTAGTTCTGGGTAACTCATTAACTCATATAAAATCAGAGTTAATCAGATCGAATTACTCAGTACTATTAGGAAATAGCCACCAACGTAATATTACATGACCACATTAATTTCAAGCAAAATTGTTCCATCGTAAGTGCTAGAACAACAAAAAATGTGGAAATCCAACGTGAAAATGGAGCTACATGTTATATAAACAAAGCAGTGAGAGCAGTAAGGTTGTCGAATGAATTCACTTCGTGCAATCTGTTCCGCCGCAAAATGTGTAAATCAGAATAAGATACATCATACGGTGTAGTTTTCATCGTTCACACAATCCTGTGATCAAGCAATAAAACCAAGCTAGTCTCAAAGTGATGTTTGGGTCTTTCCGAGCACACAGACAAGGCTTAGAATGACTAATCAATATGGCCTCAAGGAACCTCAACCTGTGGCCGCCTGCTTCGTGCTAAGACTCGGAATGATGAATTGAGTGCAACTCCTTGACCTGTGTCGATTAGAACACTAGTGATCGACGACTTGACCCTGGATTGAATCAGCGTCGTTTCAGGGTCATTTAACATGGTACGGAGTTTTTGGGCACGTGACCATTGCTAGCGTTTCAGGCCTCCCGTCAGTTCCACCGATATACCTATCATCGCGACTGCAGTGAACTGATAAATGCAATGAGTTTTAGGTAAAACTGAAGTCGACATTTCGGTTGATGGAAGTGGCATTGTAAATGCTTTCGCACACGGCTGTGATACATTGTAAGTCTGATGCAGGGATACTTTTAGTGTGTGGTTAAATAGACTGAAAGCATAATCACCATTGTAAGGAACACTAATGTAAATGCTGCTTTTCGGTACTGTGAGTGACACCTTGCTATATGCCAGGTTCAGTAAATCTGAAAACTGGCCATCATAAAATTAACTGACAACACCCTATTATTGACCTTGGATGAGGTGTTCGCTGATCAGAACGGTTTCCATATAGTAATCCCAGTTAGTCGTCTAGTCAACTAGCTAGGTAAAAATAAAATACCCAAATTCATTTCGAAAGAACATGTTGGCTATCTTTTGCTCTGTACTTTTGCACAGACTTGAATTATTTTACGGTGACCTATTTCTTGTTACAGGTTGCAGCTTCGGTCGATATTGTCAGTAGTCGTAACAGGACACCATCAAGTAAACCTTACTAAATTTTCAGTCAGAAGGATCTTGATAAGGTCGCCACAAGGCTTAGTGAGGTAGTCATATTAAGTGAACCAAAAAGAGGTTTCAAGCACCCGTGGTGATATCTGATCTGGATGTCTTGACAGGCAAGTCAAGCGGTCGACACAACCAGGACAGTTACTGGGTCGTCGTTCGAAGCTAACTAAGCACATCACTCAAGCGTGTACAAGGTCACCTGTTCAGACGTGGTAAGTCAGGTGCGTCGAGCACGCGCTGTGGGAGTAGTGGTAACACGCTCGCCTCGCCTGTCAGGGTTCCGGAGTTCAAACCCCAGCCGGGCCAAGGATATGCACTCATGACTGGCCGTAATAAGGGAGAAACTGGAAACCAGCGATTCCTACCTCTGTTGTTGACTCATCAGAATCATTGCTCCAGGACAGGGACAGAACTGTTCAGGCGTCATTGATGAGAATACGGACCCGACTTGTGTCTAAACCCTCTTAAGGACGTGCAATCCTATTCGATGGCTGATGTGTGTTTCTTGCGAATAGAGTAACTTATAACAACCCATCCTGTCAAAGCTGCATCGTGGACATGCTTTCAGATCAGTACACCCATATAGTCTCCGTAGCATCTGAATTATCGCGGAGATTACTACTAATGTGAATATGCTAGTTACCGTGCTCTCACTCGCTATTATGTACTCTATAATGAACCTGAACTGCTCTGTCGTCCAGGCAGCAGACCCTTCTCTTTAAGATTGCATGGAAAAATTAAACGCAACATGCCGTACACATATTTTTGAAATATTTGGTTTTGTTGTTGAACTGTAGTCGATTTTAAACTGAACCCATGCGTCATTCACACAACGAACAGTTGTTTTCAGCCAAGCAACAGTAGATTTGCGGTTGCTGACATTATCCGGTTTCCCTTTGATTGCGTAGTTCAAGACAATTTTCGAAAGTAAACTAAGCAGGGATGCATCTTCTTCCTTAATTTACCCGCAATTTTAACCTTACGGAAAATTCTTATTGAAGAATAGGGTGATATATACATAATGCACTACTCATAAGGTTGCTGAAAATTCTTCGACAGTCCACGACCGGTTTCGCTCCTCTTGGGGCTCATCAGGTAGGCGCAGTCCCCGAGTTTCCGTCAACCTTATGTTCTACTTGAAACCAAATTGCACGAACTTAGCGAAATACACTCATTTGCAAACAACTTTGGTTTCGCGACAGACTCATCTGGAGCCCAGCTGAATCTCTCGTTTGTGATGTTTCCAGGCATTACGAACATACATGTATCGCGATATCTCGAATATCGTACCAACTGAAACATGAGGCGGCCTGGTGCAGCACATTAAGTTGCCTGGAAACATCACAAACCAGAGATTCAGCTGGGTTCCAGGTGAGTCTCTCACGAAACCAAATTTGTTTGCAAGTGAGTGTATTTCGCTAAGGGTGATATATAATTTTATCGCTGAGTCCGTTGTAGCCATCAAGGAAAACCTACCCGCACGAAAGAATTCCATTTGAGAAATTCTGGTGGTGACCAGTGAGAGGCATAAACACTCGACAGCGAGAGATAGACTTATTTAGTTGCTCATATAATGGCTTTGTAAAAGAATTTCCTTTGGGCTATACTGGGACATGTGGATTTTAGTGGCCAAGAGTTACCGTTTGCCACAACTGAAAATAGTTTATTTGTAGACCTTGAAGCTTCATACATCTCTTCAGATCATGGGGATTTGTCCGCAGATTACCAGATTTACAAATGTATCACGCATCCTGAAAGGAGGGAACATTTTTCACCTAACCTCCTCAGCTGTCTCCCTCCATATTTCGCAAAAGAATATGAACATCTTCACGAGCAGCGGCTGAGGTCCGCTTGAAAGTGGCTTCATATACTTGTGATTCCGGGAGGAGAAACTGGAGCAGATCCCGATCTCATACTCTGTGGTCTGGGCGAGATAGTTCAGTTCAAGTCTCCCAGCTGCAAAGCCAGGTGATTCTACCGTGTGCAGATATTCTCTCCAAAAAGGGAGGCAAAAGCACGCGAAAGTATGGCTTCGAACGTTTCTCGTAGTGCAACTACCAGGCTAGGAATCACGGAGAAGGGCTAGATATTCTCTCTGTTGGCCAATGTGATGGGTAAGACTTGATGCTGCCTTGGACCATTAATTGCAGATAGTGCCTGGATCATAGACCAGTTGGACGGTTTTATTCCCTATCCTAATCTTCAATCACTTTTTCTAACTGTATTTCCCGCTCAGAACCAAAATTCTGTGGCGCACATCTGTGTGTTTATTCTAAGTTGGTCAGCATATGGTTTTGGAATATTCCTATTGTCTAAAAAGTAGCTCTTTGGGTCATTTTCGCGTGCCTATGGGAAGCGTGCCTATAGGAAAACGCACTCCTTACTTGTTATCAGACTAGAGATACTGGGAATCGTTCATGGTGATCGTAGTGAGCCTTCTCGGTTATTTGTGGCCCGGTTCGATGCAGCCCTGCTACAAACGCGGCGATTGTATGGAGTTATCCAAGTAACTTCTCTTTTAATTTTGCGATTGCTCGTTATCTAGAAGAAAGGCCAACTATGTAACACTGACACGCTCACGGGTACGAGTTGCCGACAACAACACGCCGGCCTTGGTAGTATCTCACAGGTGACCGCTTGGGGATACATGGAAGCCATGACATTGTCTACTATCAGAACTCCAATCTCAGTTTTAACAACTAGTCATCCTATTTACCAATTTACATGCAGTGGCGGGGGTACATAAACTGATAGACCTGACTGAAGTTTAGAAACGCGAACAAAAGTGCAGTTGTCCAAAACAAATTCGTATCCTGTCGACCGAGTGGAAGGAGTCAAAAATCAAATCACTGATTACCCGGCATCAGGCTTCCATTGAGAATAGTCACAGAGTGCAACTTCACTTTTCCTTCAAGGTCATAGAACGAAGCAGCCACCAAAATATACGGAAGATCCTCGAGGCAGTACTGACTATCCGATTCGGGCTTGTACTGTGCGCTCGGAAAGACATAAAAATTACTCCGAGAATACATTGGTTGTATTGACTGGCCACGCTTCAGTTCAGCTACGTATAAACGATTCAACCAGCTCTGTATTTTATTTCGTGTCCTTCTGTTTTACGCATAATGGGATAGAAGAGGTTGTAAGAAATCATTTCATCCTGCAATACTGTCATCCTCACTGTTTTTTTTTCAAATTGATCTGGGGATCAAAATGCTTTAAATCTTCCACAATAAAAATTTACTGACTCTATTATGTAGTCTTTCTAATACTCGTTTCAGTATGTTGGCACACCAGAGTCTTCCACAATTAAGCAAATAGACGGGCGACAACATGATATCTACCTCGGTCTGCAGACAGGAAAACACAAATGTGATGAAAACTCCCCGGGAGGGTGCGTCATTTCCGCAGAACGGGATTTTGTTTATCATGAACCTGTTAACACGGTGAATCTAAACAGCGCTCAAAAAAGTATGCAGGCTGAAGCAGTGGAAGCCCGAGATCGGATATCAGACAATCATGATGTAGTTCTTGCGGAAATGTCCCAGGTGACAACGGGATCCACTACTGTCCCAAAGTCGACGCCCAGGCAAATCTACTCTGTGCATTCGGATGCAGCCATTTACTCACCTTCGCGTGGTCAATCCAATTTGATCGGTTCTCCGAGTGCTCGGCATAAATCACCGAACATGGTCATCACTGCAAACCAACTTGAGAAGGTAGATCTGGATACTGATATGCTTGAACTCAGTACCCAAAAAGCGGAACTTCAGAACCAGTCAACACCTCCCAACTGCTCGGTGAATGACATCAATCCCCAAATGGATTCATACACTAGCGAATCATGCTACCCAGACATGCGTGTATTGCATATCCCGTCTGGTCAGTATCGCTTCCAAAGGAGCCCTTCAGCATACCCCTCATCATCTTCATCCACCTTTGGTAGCAGCAAATCACCACATCTTTTTAAAGTGTTCGATCTCAAAAGTGGTCAAACCATCTCATCAAGTGAATCAATACCAACCACCCCCACGAGTGTTGTATCTTCTGAACATCATGTTTTAAACTTCCGTCCGAGACTGAATCGACCATTGTGTAACATTGATGCAGTGGAATCATACCTGATCGACCAAAAAAACATTTCAGACACCGTGACAGATGTCATCTATTCCCACCTGGCGGCCCGAGGAGCGATGTCACTGGATATGTATATTGAACGGATAACGCTCGCTGCAAGAAATTTGGGGCGCTGTAAAAGCTGGGTAGGTTTCATTTGTCAGTGATATGATGATGGTAGGATAAAATGCATTCAGATAAAACAGGACGATCATGGAAATTCAACTATCCCCCTATACTAATGTCTTCAAATAATAACAAGTAACAGGCATTTAGCTGGAACATCCTTTCGATGCCTAGCTGCCATACCACCCGAGGGCAGCAAGAGGGCTGAGATGCTGTCAGTTTAGCAAAACCCAGACTGGAGGAGTTGATATATTGGGGTTGGGTTCGAACAGCGAATCCTCTGGTCAGCAAGTTCGCACCTCGAGCTCAACGTCTTCAAATAGGGAAAGCTAATCACTTTCCTCTTCCAGCTAAACGTAAATGTACTGCGTATTTTTTCAAAGCAAAAGGACATGCCTTGTTTTTTAAACAGGACACCCCTCATGATCGGTCTAAAAGTTACATGACTTACCATAAATTGGCGAAGCAGAAGTGTAGCTGGTCGCGGTGAATCGAAATTTACCCTGTTAAGGTGAATGAACCCAAAAACAACGAAAAACGGCTCAAACTACTTTAATTCCCTCGAAGGGAGATTGTCAATGGAAAGGGAGCCTTTTGGCCTTTTCTTAAAGAAAACCACCCAAAAGATTGCTGAAGACTCTTCGACAGCCCATGACCAGTTTCGCCTTTCTTGGGATTCACCGGGTAGGCGCGGTCCCCGAGTTTCCGTCAACCTTATGTTCTACTTGAACCCAAATTGGACAGATTTCGACTACTACACTCATTTGCACATCAGTTTGGTTTTCACAGGTGACTCAGGTGGATCGCTCGTTCATGATAAACGAGAGAATCAGTTGAACCTCTCGTGGAAACCAAACTGATATGCAAACAAGTGTATTCGCTGAAGCCTTTTGGCTTCTTCTATGTGGATTTCCCTGTAAGTTGTTGTTTCGAAGCGTTTGTTTTCAACTTGTTTCCCAGTGTGATTTCACTGGGATCCCTGGTTACTTCTGAAAAATTTCCTCACCAGTAGCTTCCATCAGTGACCAAGGTACCTTATTATGTTCAGTAGTTTGAGTTACCATTTTTATGTTTTTATACATTGGCCTTAATCATCTCTCCAAGAAATGCGTCCTATGTAGAATGGAAGAAACCGACGCATCTGGAAGATCACTACCTCCACGCACCTACGAGACATTGTTCATTAAAACCAATACGTGGTTCACATAAATTATGCTCTAAGCAGCTATACCGGAAATACTAACTCCCAAATCTAAGAGCCAAGAGGTGTAGCACTGAGAACCGGGACCCTCGTATGTGATATACTACTGTCAAACTGTAAGTAGAGAGTAAATATAAAGAATATAAGAACGCCGCCGCGACTATGGCTTTCGAAATGAATAGAATCGTATGAATCGAAAGTGCATTGCTTTTGTTCATTGCCGTAAGCCTAGTACAAAAGCAGTTAATGGGGAGCTGTCGACTTAAAGACTGTGGGGCACTACGTGCCTAGCCTCTTGGACCATGGTGGCAACATTTGTCCCTGTGGAGGGGGAGTTTGGGGTTGAGCTGGTCGAACCGGGCGCCCACAATCCAACCGGAATGATTTCGATACCAGTATTCACAAGGCAATAGGTCTGACAAACGAATGAATATATTGAACGCCGAGTAACATTCTGGGTTGTATTATACTTACTTTGGATTTTAAGGTCTATTTGTCAACAGTTTACCTGGCAGGGCACTGTTGGGATTTAACAAGATGGTAGTACGAGACCAAAGCTGGAACTGCTCAGTACCTGGAAAGTACAGTACTCCTATGAGACATTGTTATGCAACACCTAATTAGATCCTTGCTTCAAGGTGCTGCTTACCAAGTGGCTGGGTAAAAATGAATCAAACAAGGCTTTGAAAACTGCACTTTCTGCACAAGTTCTTGAAACAGAAACAACCAGTTTCAAGTATAATCGAGGATGCATTTTGTATCGCATTGCTACCTATATCTACTACTGGTACATAGCTCTTCTAGTTCCTAAAAGCTGTCCACGCTTGCTTGAGTCATCTTTTCCTGCGTACTCGAGCCTCATTCTGTCGTTTCTTGATACCGCTGTTCTGAATCACGCAGTAACTGGCAACTTGTGCACCCATATCACGTGAATGCCTTGTACTGTCTCGTTGCCAGTCCAGTAGAAAACACGAGGTTAGTGAGCAGTGTGTGGTACATGTAATGCGCTTAGTGATGCGGCTACTGAACACCATAAGAAGGTGGGTGAACTGACACAAACTCTTTCCGAGCTACATTTGCTGACGGTTCCTGTCCGACTGCATGTTCCACATCAAAATTTGTGAAGAAATCAACGGCACTAAGCAGTTTTTGTAATGATCACGAGGAAAACTGCACTGAACTACTGTTCTCTGTAAAGCTAGGCGTGCTCCAAATTGTCCCAAAAACTAGAAGGAAAATTCATCATTGGAATGCTAGTTATAAACATGGAAGCATTTGCCAACCTCCGCTAGAGATGCCACTTCCTGTGAAGGGCCAACTTAGATAATTGAATTTATCCAGTCAAGTGAAAGAGGGGGATTCGGAAAAGGACATTCGTTTGCGTGCATCTGCAGATAGTTAGGTATGGTTTTGTTGTAGGTGTCACAGTGTGACGTCAATGGTCGTTATCCAGGAATTCAGTCGCCTTAGATGCAAATATCTAGCACGGTTTATGAAGCAGAACCCGTTAATTACCATGGTTTGGCATAGGTATAAACAGGGACAAGATTGATAGCTATTGATTCCTTGCATGCCAGGCTTTCTCTACAACTGGATTCAAAGCCAGTCCTCGTAATAGTGTTGCGCTCTGGTGGTTCTCTCAGTGGTCAACAAAAAGCTATGTACGGTTTTCTTTTCTAGAGAGGCAGCACCAAGGGGGGGCACTTTCAATTTTGTCCCTCGAGTGTTCTCTCCAAGAGACAACTTCACCTGCAAATTTAGCAGAATTAATTTTACCTTCCCTCTGATCAATGAATGTAATATTTTCTCCCTTTTCAGGGCTTTAGTAGCTTCGAAATGGCACCAATATTGACGACTGACATTGTTTGGTCACACATGATGGAGCATTTCGAAGCACACGCTCACCAAGTTATCCAGTTTGCGCGCGCAGTGCCCGGATTCCGCGAATTACCAAGTGTAGTCATGAAGAAGTTGGTTCAAGAGGGAATGTATCCAATCACGGTGATTCAGCTGTCCAAGGACTTTCAGCCGTCAAACATGGAATACAATTACTTCAACTTCACTGCACAGGAGCGTGAAATCATTTTGCGTCACTTTCCAGATTTTCTACCAGTCGCCGACCAGTTGCGTGTTGCAGGGACAGTTTTACATCCATTTAACTTGGATGAAACAGAAACTGCTCTCCTATGCTGCATTCAGTTGTTTCATGGAGGTAACGTCTAGTTTTAGTCATAAAAGTGCATTCTAAACGCAGCATGCAATTCAGATTGAGGTGGAACACAATATGAGCTTGTTCCCACTGCCTTGTTGTCCCATCTCCAGAAAGCAAAATGATTTCAGGAATGAAAGATTTTTATATGTCTAACTTTTACCATAGAAAGCAGCCTACTGTGTGTGACCTTGCACTTTACAGAAGATTTTGCACATTGCATACCTAAAGTATTCAAACAATGGAAACAAATAGTCAGGTATGACAGAGATATCTACTGTACAAAAGCATTCCGGAGAGAGGGAAGTCATTGGCTGACTCGAAAATCAATCCCACAAAGAATCAAAGAAAACTCAAACATTTTCGCCAGAGGTTTGATAGTATCTTGGTGAAATCTCACCAGCAGATATGGTTCTGAAAAGTTCAGCTCAATGTTACCTCAAACAGTTCCTAGTATACATCACCGTTGTTAAAGGCTTAGGGTACAAAAGTTGAGTGTTAGAGAAAATAGGACTCATAGAAACGTTTTTAAGACCGCCTTTGGCAGACGAAGACGAGTTGTCTGATGATATTTAACCCGTCAGTAAAGTCCAAATAAACCACCAATAAGCCAAGAGCCATTGGGCATATCCAGGGAATCTGAAGTGCACGGGGTATTTTATATATTGCGGGTAATTACACAGATGTATTCCAGTTTTACTTCTAAATGGTGCACTTAACTTACTTCCTGGTAGTGTAAAAATTATTTTAAAAAAAAACAAAAATGGCCTCAGGAGCTACAAGGACTATTGGACGGGTATTGTTTAGTTATGTGTGTATGCCGAGCGAATCTTTCCGTAAGCCCTAGCACTTTGTATATCCAGCGGACCTCTCTGAAACGGCTTCCCTCTGCAGGCACCAAAAATCTTATGTACATTTTATTGTTATTCAAAAGCTTCAAAAAAGTTTCCCATCGTCTCACCACCTGTAACGGGAAAACACTAACAGGGCAAAGCTGACATAACAGATCAGCAGTAGACTTTGGTGAGCTCCAATCTCAAGGACACGGTGCAGGCCTACAATTCCTATATGATTTTCTACCCGGTTGTTTGTGAAAATTCCGTAAACTAACTGGGTCGCACCAATTAGCGCTTATCTCAGGGAATAACAGACAGGACTGAACTAGCCAGATACGTGACGAGCAAGGTCAACCAAACTGACCGATAAAGAACACAAGGCCAAATCGGCCGACTCATTCACCCTGGCACGAGTATCACAAAACCGATCAAAGGATAGTCACTAACGAGCAGTATGATCGGCCTAACTGGTTGCGGTTAGCAAAAGATGACTCCGCTGTTAGCGAACCAAAGCAGCACCAGAAACCCTCATTTTCGAACTGTCCCATTAGGCTCATTTCCAAAAAGCTAAGTCCACATGTTCTCTGCCAGTCGATAGGCCATATTGTGCAGTACATTTAACCTCGTTTTCTATTTTACCTCTACATTTCCCGATGAAATGCGATAAAAACTATCCTCCGAGACCTTGTGTCCTCCCACATACGACCGCATGGCTGTCCATGTTGACACGCCCTTTGGTTATGCTCCTTTCCAAGATACGACCGCTTCTTCATGACGGTGGATTTAGCCTGTTTTCCAACTGGTAGTGGTAGGAACACTATTACGGTTTCATCTCAGTTTTCATCGGTTCAGATTAAATGAGTGAGGAAGAACAAATAACACCTATTTTTCCTGCCAATGGTAGTTGGAAAATGAGCAAAGTGACTTAAGAGGCGCTAAAAATAAAGCAATGAACTCAGGAAATATATGGACAGAAACTTGCCAAATCATATTACGGAAAAACCGAGTGGATGCTGACGAGTCAGGTACCCTGTTCTGCTAAAAAAGGGTGTAAGGTGACAGAAAAGGTGGTCTCCGTAGAGGCTTCTACTTCATTTAAGAGGAGGAAACTTGAGGAACAGAAAAATCGTTCCCCTGCGGAGGTGGTCTTCATTCTAGGGCAGGTAACAGGAAATCACTGTTTTTTATATAAAAAATTATTCTATACATTCAAATCAGTTGTTGGGTTATTAAAACAAGTCTATCTCGTTCATGATTTTCTCTCTCAATGACTGCCCAATTACCGACCAACATACGGGCGAGTGACCCTGCATCCTTGTCGGAACGCCAGGTCAAAATGTGCTTTCTGCTTGTCAGTAGGGATTTTCTTATTTGTTTGGGTTTCATCCTGGAACAGCACAATTAACAAACCATTCTATTCGTTTCCAGGTGGTGAGCGATTTGGTGAAACGTCGAAGGTTGAAACAATGTACCAGCGAACTGTCTCGGCTATCAGGACCTACGAGGAGAGTGAGTGGCTATCTTCGTTAGCCAGTGTGGCTAAATGGCTATTCAGCTTCATTTATGAGCAGTACTACTGATTTTACGGTCTTGTTCTTTAGCTCACTCAGGTTGGGTTTGAGGGGATGCGGTGTGGGTTGATTTCTCCATAAAACTGCTGACGCGTTTACTATAGGTGCCAACACCCCACCCCATCTCGAATGTTTGAATTTGGTGCCTGTAGCACCACACATTCATCCCAAAGTTGGTTCGGGTGATCTCATATTCAGTTCAAAAGTGAACTCTGGCCTTGGCACCATTTTGTTTATTTACTGGTTCAGCTGTGCATTCCGTTGAATGCACACCCTTTCAAACCCACCGCTTACATAGAAAACGATATTACGCGTTTTCCATACACCATCTTTGAATGTCTCACCAACTTATGGTCCTACACGTAAATATCGACCACGTCTATCAGCGTGTGCCTCATGATAATAAAAGCAATAATCAGACAGACATCATAAACGAGGAATTCAGTTGGGATTCAGGTGAGTCTCCCTTGAAAACCAAATTGGTATGCAAATGAGTGCATTTGTCTAACGTGTCGTTTGCAAACTCAGCTGGTGTCGACGGGTGAATCAGCTAACATTCACCTAAATTTCTCGTTCAGAATATTTATTAAATGCATGTTTGTCATAACATTACGTACAACTTGGTGTTCCAAAGTAGGAAGTAAGGTTAACAGAGATTCAGGGACTAGGCCTAGCTGGCGAGAATGAAGAAGATGGAAACTAGTAGTGGCTGTCCAGAGTTTTGTCAAGCTTATGAACAGTGCTGATGCTTCCGCATCAAGTCTGCTAATAGTACATCCGTCGTCGGGTGACTAGACGGTTAAAACCATAGCTCAAAATCGAAACAAACGGCAAGCTGCCTGTCGGAATAATCTTTCAATCATCTCACAATATTTGTCGGGATACCCACTAGTGCTTTGATGCTGCAAACTTTAGAATGTGACTTCTACCAGGAAAAACTCACGGGTCATACGCTAACCTTTATTTCTGATGAGTGGACACAGTTAAACATAGACTGGAACCCTGGGACGAACCACTTTGAACCTATAGTTAACCACAGTTTACCTTACAAATCCGCACTGAACTAACCTAGTATCTTCCATTTGAATGTTGCGTTTAGCCAACGCTCTTTATTCAACTTATAACAACTAACTTGTCCGGCTCTCAAGAGACATTCCCACAGAGGAGAGGGCCTTAAGCTAGTCCCTTGAAGCTTCTACTAACCTCACAACCTTTTCTGATCGATCTTTTCTGTTAGTTTTCCGGTGGGATCATTGTACCTGTCCATCTGTGACTATTCGTCATACGATGAGCATTGGTCATAAATGCCGTTATCTTACATTGTATTGTAAATCAAATCACCAGAAAATTTACCATTCTGTTTACAACTGAGAGTAAAAATTAGCCGTTTTAAACTTCCAGCCCGTCAAATGGCCGAAGTGAGGACGCAGAATATCCTCGCCGTGACGTCCCTTCTCACCGATATGAACCAAGAGCACAGGGCCATCGTGAAAACCCTTAAACGTGATCGACCTTCACTAAAATTCCCAGACCTCTATGTGCAAATGTTCGAACTCGACAACCAAGACCCATTCGACAATCGGGATGCTGATCACCCGCTCTTAGTCGCGGAACCAAACGAGAGATCGACAATCCACCCACAGAACTGATGTCTTTATTAAAACTGTTCCGTCATTTAAATAGAAGCACCACCCAATAAAACCGGTGGATGTCGATTTACTTTATCTTTTATGCTGTAGTTTTGTTTTGTTTTCTGGTTTTATATCAACTGTCAAACCGAAAAGTTCATTTTTATTTGAAAACAATGCCACAAACTTGTATTTGCTAATACCCAACCTGATATTGTCTACAGTAACTAGCAGAGTTGTCTCATTTTTTCGGGGCCTCCTGCTATCCAAACGATCCAGTATGATTTGTTTTGCGTTTTTTTTATCCAAACTGTTGCATATTCCACATGTGTAGCATTTCGACATTATTCGCCAACTGCTGAGGACACAATCGGTGTTATTGCCGTATCTCCAATTCGGTAGACTATTTGGTCTATTCCAGTCTCTGTTTCTCCTTCAGGGCCGTCCTTCATCCGGTTGACACACGTTTGTAAGAGAGCGACGCCTTTATCTACTTCTTTCATTGAAAACATTTTTCTAGTGTTTGTATTTTCTGCCATGGATTTGTGTTGTGCTCCTTTTCGGCATTTCTATCCCTCCAATGTACTTTTTTAAGCGAACATTTGAAGAACTCTTCCTCAGTCCGCTCTCTCGCTTTGTCACAGCGCCAATCCCTCACGGTTTTTCTGCCTGCAATCTCAGTGCTGGACCGAACGTCAGGGACCTTGCTTGAATATGATACTGTTTTTTGACGACCGTGTAGTTCACTTTGCCTCATTGAGTGGGGAGTGGTCCGGGTTCTTAGAAGTACTCCTCAAACACCAGTGTTGCTGGCACAGAACAAAAGAGCGACCAGGCGACATGTATTTGGGACTTCAATTACATAAAACTAGATATCCATTCAAGCCTAGCCTGTTGGCAAAAGTGCATATGGGCTGTTCACGATCGGTCCATAGCTGGAAGTCGGTTTCCTATGGGAGCTGGGAAATTTACCTGGTCGTTTACAGTATTTGGAAGGCTCAATGAAGATTTGCTGTCACTCCGTCACACCGGGTAACATATACTTTCAAACTATGATCTTTAAAGCATATAAGAACCATCCGTCACATAATTCAGTCGATTGTTCCAGGCCGAGTTACCCTGCTATTCTGCGTCGCGTCGCCCAATTGAGCTTCTTAGTGAGAGGTTATATTACAGCAAGTCACCCAGCATGCACTGCGTGGAAGAAGACTTATCCATATGTCTAACCGAACAAGAAAATCAAATTCATCGATCCTGCAAGCAAGAGTAATAGCTGAGTATCCTGGGAGGCGCCGTTGTTTAGCTGGGTCTATGGAGCTGAACCAAATTTGTATCATTTCAAAAGTTGCCTTTCCAGGGCTTCATGTTTACAAGTTGTCTCCCGCGAACACTTAATCAGTGAAAAAATGCAGGGACATCGACTTCCACTGTACGACAGATAAAGTCCAATGCATTCGATTCCGTTTATAAGTTCCATAAAAGCAGGTAGGAGCATCATATTAGGATAGATTGAATTCAATTATTCCGCGTATCTTGTCAGCTGTGTACACAATCAGAATCAAGGTTAAGGCAGGATAACGGACGGATAGTTTGTCGGACAAACATGCAAGTCCGTAAAAACATCACAGCAAGCAAAGGTAATCAGACCCCGAATCACGTTGAATAAAAGTTCTAGGGTCTCAGATATGATTCAATACCGGCCTTACCAAGTCAAGACAAGGTTAGACATGAATCCCTGTTGCTTACACACGTTGGATTTGTGGTTCCGAATCGTCATCACCTGAGTAAAGCGGACCAGGCGGTTGTTGTTCTGGCAGTTTATGACTTTGAATAACTGTCATAGTCCTTTACGCACCGAGCAATTGCGTTGGACGGAACTTTCAAGCTAATAAGCACCAAATCCTTCCGGACGTGCTCCGAAATCCCCGTAGATAAACGTCTCAGTTTTTTAGAGACATTCTCTTGTTCCTTACTCTGCTCAACAGTCTTTCTGCACTTTTTGATGAAGCTCTTGAGATATCCGTTATTCTACGGTACAATTGATATGTTTTCAAGGTCTCTTTCTGATGTCTCATGACAGCAAAGGTTTATGAGTCTGGCAACTAATATGTTTATCTGTCGAATGAGCTGACTGCTGTTATGCCTTGATTCTGAATGTATGTAAACAGCTGATGAGATACACGAAATAGTCGAATTCAATCTACCCTGGTAAGATGCTTCTTGCTTTCAAGAGATACAAATTTAGCGCACTCAATGTCCCCCGGCTTGTTTCATCAGGGGTTTGAACCCTTACGTAGATTATCGGGCGATAAAGCTTTCACGAAAGATAATGTCAGTGACCTAGTTTTGGCGGTCAGCATCTATCTACAATATGAATGACCCTTACTAGCGAAGTGCAATCAGGCGGCATCACGAGGAAGTGCAATGGCCCGGATTGGAATAGTCAATTGGGGCGTCTAGAAGTAGGCTTAGGTATGCTGCATGGTCCGTAATTAAATAGTGGTCTAAAATATCAGCGTGAGTAGGTTGCAGGTCCTCGCTGGAGGTGTCAGGCAGGTGCTCGAATATACGTTTGAATCTCACAGGAGTGTGCTTCCAACCATTATGTGCCCACGAATCGTAATGGTCTATACACTGAGTCGGTACCGACACATCGGCAGATGCTTATCCATTGTCGGAAACAACAGTACGCGTACGACGGCCACAAACACTGTCACATCAATGAATTAACGCCAGTTACGCGTACCTGCGCACAAGATGACGTCAGATGACCTTGTTGGAATGCCAGCTCACTCATTTGCCCTACCAACACACACAAATGCACCGTCCAAGTGAAAGGCATGTTCTAACAAGCACGATCAAATACTTATGAATGGGTCGATCTGACGGCTCGTGAAGCAAGGATATCCGTACACCTTTAGTCTAACAGGGCTCTGACCCAAATCCGTCGGTCAGAGCATCAACGGGGACCGTTTGGCCGTAACCGATGAAAACCAATAACACGATCGATAACTCAAGCGTTACTGTGGAGAGAGCTAATAGCTAACACAATGAACCACGTAGTCTATGTGATGGACTCAATTCGATTAGAAATACAACACGAAAACTTCGCACAGGTGCACGTATGACGAGAAGCTGGGGTCGCTTTGCGGCGACAATAAACTATAATAAATTTCTGAATAAGTCATACCTTTTAATTCTCAAAGGTTGTTAACCTGCTAAGCTTCAATACCACAACAACCAGTGCACACTTGTCATAAATGAGCGATCTGCGGTTATCCTAACAGCATTTATGTGCAACTCAAATGTTAAAGTATAAAAACGAACTGATGAAACTTTATCAACTCCTGAGAGAAATAGTAGGAAGTTTGAGATCATAACGGCACGGGAAGGCATACAAAGGGAAAAGAAAGTTGGAGAGTAGATCGAGGAACCACAGTTGTAGACGGCAGACCTTGACTGATGTCTGATTCACCGAATGTAAAATAAGAATTGGTTGGTAGTACGACACGGAAATTTCGATGGAGGTTTCCTCATGTAAGTGAAGCCAAACTAAGCTGAAAAGCAATGTACAGTTGTTTCATCCCGATTGGGAATCATCATCAGTACTCATTTAACAAAACTCCAGAGTTTGGAACTCGCGACCTCCCGGCCAGTAGTTGCGGACCATACCGTTCGGTGATGAGTGGGAGATTAGCAGTGCGATAAACTCGCACTTAGAAAGGATACAGCCCTATTCATCCTTACAGTCAATGAAACCAAACCCATAAAAATCACAATAACTCGGTGAGATACTATATACATATTCGCACACGGAGTTCCGAAACTACAGCTGACGCCGATGGGAGCCAGGAACAGCGCAGATGCCATATGCGGGATCGTCCTATATGAGAAAGCCCCCGGAATAGCAATGCAATGGGGGATAGCGCAGCTAAATCCCCTCAAAAACATTGTCACCGTTTGGTCAGCTTTTCGTGACATGGTCTTGAAAGAAAAAGCGCAACCTGGTTATCCATACCTACTTAAAAAGAGGCTAATGGATCTGACATAGCGAATACTAACCGCCAACTGAGGTACATTTACAGACAATTGTTCAGCCTCGCATGGAAACCGCTCTACATGAGGAAAGAGATGGCTTCAGGGAGCATAGTACATCATAGGTAACAGTACGCTTTATGGTAGATAAATCCTAGCTAAGTGACCATCTCCTAAAATAGCTCCAGGAACTTCAATTGCACGGACAGTAAGCTAGTCAATACACCGCGTAGTCTATCACGACATAAAATGCATGTTCATGATGATCGTTAAACCTATCATCATCATTACCAAGGGCTTCTAACCACACCTTTCCAAAAAACAGCACAAGTTATAGTATAGAAGATATATTTCAGCTGAAGAAAGTAAAAATGGACCATTTAAGACGGAAAACACAGAAAACGCAGCAAGGTAGAAGCAAGTGAAGCAGACCATGGTGCTAAATAGACCATAAAGTAGTCTGTCAATGGAATGGGGCGGGAAATAAGCATTATCACCGAGAGTGGTGTATACGAAATTTTGCTACTGAAGATCACAGCATAACAGAAGTAAACACCACCTGCTAATGAACTGAAAAGAAGTCGTGCAACTAATCAAACGATAACAACGTGCACAGTAAATATCCAACAAACTGGGGAGTGTGATAGTGACTGGTTCCATAGGTTGCATGAAACTCCAAGAACTGGTCAGATTAGGATCTGAGGACGCTGTCAAACGCAGCGTGAACGTGCGGGTATACATCCACAATGCGTGACTTTAGTGAGAGCTAAAAAACAAGGAGTGGAAATGCAGAGTTAGCTGCGCGGTAACATTTCATATCGTCGAGCGTTTCAAGCGCAAGCAAAACTGTAGGACAACTGGACACTGAATGCAGTGTTGAGACGAGTTGAACCGGGACAACTGCAGTCAATTATATGAAGCAAAGAAATTTATGGACATCACAGTTTCGCCAGACAACAAAAAAAGATATCAGATAACCACTATAATGAAAAACTCGAAGTGAAAAATAATCGTCGTGAGTAGCATGTCAGAAGTTCAACAGATGGAAAATGGTAACAGAAATTATCATGTGGGTAAGACAGTCGAGGGGTTGTCCGGGCAGATATTTTGACGTCAAAATCTGAAGATCCTACAACAAAACTACCAAGCTCAGTAACTAAGTCGATCACTTGTCATAGATAAGGAAGTCTTTTTTTTTGGGGGGGGGGGGGCATTGGAAATTAAAAGTTGGTTCTCTAGAAAACAAGGCCGGAAATCAGCATCTTCACTTTCAGCTCCAGGATGGGCATCATGGTTCGTTGTTTTGTTGAATTAGGGGGAAAATAGTCCAAAGTTATTATTAATTTTTTCCCATTACCGGGGGTTGTGAAATTATCATCCACGCTCTTGCGAGTCATGTTTGAAACCCGACAGGAGGAGGTTCTCCGGTTTCCATACATGGGCTTAACTGCAGACGACGTCAGGAATGTAGCTGAACCCCGATTAGTGAAAAGAGCCTGAATTCGAAAAGCATGTAGACGACCGACGCTACACAAGCCTGACAAAAATGCTCAGTTAGGGCTGGTAGCAATTGCCATGCGCCAACGAAGAAGACTCACTACACACGAACATTTACAGAGTAACGTTTTTTTCGGCCCATTAGGATTGATAGAATGTGAACGACTAAAAAATAGGTCCACTGCTCACAACGGTTCCATATCGAGATTCCACTTCAATGCTTCACTTAGAACAGCCAGACAAAGATACGCCGGCAGTGAAACGGAGTCCAGATTGTTGAGGAGGACCATCGTTAAGAGATGTCAACTACCTACCGTGAAGGTTGGATTGCCCGGTTGAATTTTGAGTTCTGCGAGTACCCAGATGTTGTTAGTAGTTTTCATAGTCAGGTAAAGCATGTCCTGTCCATCTACGTTGCGCTTGGCCACGGTGAAAATATTGTTTTGCTGTAGCTTTCGACTGCAGGCATCTGTAAAGAAGACAGACGGTCATAAACACGAAGTTTCTCCAATCTGGTTCATCAACCTAAGGAAATCGGTTCAAAAAATACCCTACTAAACCGACTGTTTTACAGCGATCGGGAAGTACTGGATAATTACGGAGTGTGCAAGTTGTTCGCTTGACTGACGAGTCATAAGTAACCATACAGACCAATATGTCATCGCATCCTTAAGAAATATCATGTGGAAAGAGACTAACTGACCTCTCTTGAGGACCACACACTAGGCCTCGTTAACAGGGGGAGCTGCCACGAACTTCCAAAATATGACCTCTCTTCAGGGAGTCTCTAGTTGAGGAGTACTGTGTTGATTCATCAAATGTGCAAAAGATTCCTTGCTCAATTTATGCAAGTACGACCAAAACGACAAAGTGGGCACCCTGCATATACAGGATTGAAGAAACCACTCAGCTCTAACATGAGCTGGGGCTATTATTACCAAAATTAGCACCGCTCAACTATCTCTGAAATAAAGTATTGTGATGAAAACAAGAATAAAATGGGAATGGTCCCAGCACTAGTCTGCCAGCGGGAGAGCGGGGTCACTAATGATACCTTACAGTCCCCAACCACATGAATCCCATCCAGGAAAACAGATCACACCAACAGCGGGGCGTACATTTCGTTTCCGTTTGGCAAGTTGTACTTCATTAGTCCCTTGGTTTGTGCCGACCCGAGGTCTGTGCAAAAAATGATACAACTATCGACGTGGGTGGTACATAACTGAGTCAACGTAGCCTGCAACGTTGGGCAACATCACAATTGCCTGTGACCTCAACATGTTTCTTGATCACTGTATTGTGAACTCCCTGGAGTCAGACTACGGTCGCAGATACGGAAACCCCCGGAAAGCGTCACAACTGCACACCATCTTTTACCGAATTGCACGAAATACGTTTAGGAATTTTGTGTCCTGAATCATGAGTTTACGCTGTGGCATACACCGAGAAAAGGATGGCTCTATAGGTGCATGCCGTCTTCACATTCCAGGCCGATGAGGCTCTAATTCAGAATAATTTGGACACCGTCAAGCCCCCGCCCCATGACGAAGAGGAATGGAAAGGGTGAACATCCGTATCAGCCATCACCATTTATACGGAAGCGTGTGGATAGCCTTCCCCTAATTCCACGGCGAAAAATAGTTAAACAACAAGAACTAACGACATTCTAAGACTTTTGAGATAAACCCTGCTGATGAGCGTATTTAAAGTCCTCTAACAGCTGTAGGGAGTGAGTGTATTTGGAAAGAGTTACTGCATTGTCCTTTATAAGTACACCCAGATGATCCGCTCAGCGGAGTCACCGCCGTGTAAGTTGGTCAATTTAACGATCGCCAACTTCGAGCCAGAGAGCTGAACCGTGCAAGACGTAAGGGCAACATTGCAGCTATTGGACGTGGAAACAGAAAAAGCTGAATCTGCAACTACCGCGGCTGTATCTGTGCTGGTCACATTGAATTTGGTCGGCCACCAACGGACACCATAATCCGTCTGCAGACAAAATAAGTTTATCAGATCCACTCTAGGTTTTCTTAGTTATAGGATAGCTGCTAACTGCTAGAAGTGACATTCCGTGAAAATCGCCGTGCAGATCAGAACCTACGAAAATACCGTAGCACACTGGGCGAATCATGTCTAGGTAAAGAACACTAGGCGGATGAATTCCGGACTCGATTTATTAGTAATGCAGCCTCCAGTCTATCCAAAGTGGACACCGTTGGGTTCAACTGTTAGGCTGTTCCCATCTGAGTCTGCAAAGCTCCTGGATAATCTGAAGCTTCAAGCCTATAACAGCATATATATATATATATATATATACATGTATATATATATAATCACCGAAGAGTGTCCCCGAAAACAGGATACTTTTACGGCAGCGAAATGACCCAGTGTCAAAATTATTTACATTACGAGAGATATGGCACCTCCCAAGAGGATGATCTCGAAGAAGAGGACGGTTTCATCGCCCTGACAGAAAAACAGATAGGTGGTTCGGAGCGATTCTAGCTAGTGCCATTGGGGTTACAAATCAAGTTTGTGTGCCCGTCCAAAAATACCCGAACTTTATGGCGTCGCAAGTGGATAATGCCGCTTCACTGTATTCAAAGTCAGAAGGACGCGTCTGTTCTGTTCACATACGTACAGGTCGAGGCCATCGATCAGGCTCCTCGTGGACTCTCGAAGCCTAACTCAACATGATCCAAAGCATCTTCATGTACGAAGTCGGTCCAGCGACTGCTGTGTCCCCAAAAAGCTAGAAGCTGTTTCTTTCATGACGAAAAAGAGATCGCGTCAAGAAACGAGGGAAAATACAACTGATTCTATAGTCGACAGCTTTGGCAACAGTGGAACCCTGGCCTACCGCATTATCACAAATGGTCACGGATTTTAACAAAGCATTTGAAGACATTACCACAGTGGAAAACATACAGTTCATGAGGTGTAATAGCACAAGGTGATGAAAATTGCTGCACAAGTAAACGGACAAGATCTCCGTCAAGGAAACCAAAAACTGAGTGGCTATCATACTGCCAAAATGTGCAGGCTACGGAATAAATGATGTTTAAGAGATAACACAACAAACGTTTATTTCATGACTGCTTTTGGAAGAGTGACACTTATGACGGAAATAAGAAACCCAGAGTTCGAATAATGGTGAGATGATGGGGTAAAGCAAACAGCCATTTTGTGGATAATTGTACAGTTAATTGAGTTAAGCCCGCCATTACCACATCCAAAGTTCAAACGCTGGGTGATTCAGTTCATGGGACTGAGCAACAGAGATTACCGCATTAGGCAGCTACAGTGGACAACACTTCTACACGTACGGAATCAAGATCATTCCGCAGAACTAGTGAAGACGAGTAGACAACAGACGGAAAACCCTAATTGGCTGAAGGGTCGCGGCGAAGGCATTCGAACGTGTCCAACGGTGCGTTCACTGAATATCCTACAGCTAGTAAACATTAACGAAACTGCAGACAGGTACAACATGGGCGCAAAAAAACACTTTTCGTTCCATTGTACTTGGTGTCGCTTTTTAATCCAAGTCAATCGGTAAAACCATGTCAGTTTGTTTCTTGGATTCACATATATGTACGGAAAAATTGCAACTATAGGGTAGAGAGCTTGTGCCCCCAAGGAATACCTTCAAGAGCGCTATTTCGGCTGGTCCTGATTATGCACTATGTACAACGGAACCGATTACAGCCTCGAAATTGGGGAACAACAAGACTGTGAACTGTTCACACGAGTGCATTTGCATGAGAAAACGTTTGCAATCGATAAGCACTGCAAGAGCAAGACCGTATTTAACCAGCTGTCGTGAGGAGACGTTTAGACTACGTAAGATTGCTTTAGCTAATGAGGGATAAGGGGTAATTCATACACAAATTTTAGGGAACAGTTAGACCATAAAACGAGACTATGACTTGATACATGTCCAACGGAGTCGGAAAATCCGGACAGACTAACAATTAGCTTAGATATACTACCGCGCACATCTGATTAGTAATTCCGAAGAGCGATACGGTCAAGGGCTGATGCATACGTGAATACAGGATGCCGAAAAAGCAAAATAAAAAACCAAATCGTTCAACTGTAGCACCCTTTCCATGCATAGCTCTTATGCAACCTGAGGTAGATACGGATGAGACAAAACACCAAGCTGCGCAGGCCTAGACAACAGCAATCGAAAACCAGTGGTGGGTCCAAACTATGGGAATATTGTGCTCTAACCCCCGAGTTTTCTGACGCGACAAAACAGGTGCATACCAGTGAATAAAAGACTTACCTGCGTTCAAATTGATCTGATTCAAAGTGAATTGTCTTTCACTGTCACTTGGGATGTCCTTCCACGTGGCCAAGAACACACGTTTCTCCATATCACCCTCCTCCACGAAAAGTACATGCATTGGGACTGAGGTTGCAAAGTAGAGTACATCTACATTGTTTTTCACCGCAATCTGCCGGGTTTGAATTAGGAAAAAGAGTAGAGTGAGTAGGTGTGCGCATCTCTTGTTCATTAAGCTATGCTCAATTTCCAAAATAAATTTACCTGCAACATCATCAATGGTTCCATTTTCGCCATTACACCAGCGGTAGATAGCGGCAGGGTAACGGTAACGGACTGGCGAGGAGGCAACGGAGAATTAATCGATAATGGTTGGGCAGGTTTCAACCCAAAGCTGTTCTTATTAAATTGGATGGCGAAACCGGACATCGGACTGAGGGAGTGGTTCGTGAACGTCAGTTTCATGTTGATCAACCCGGGGTTCGTCTGACGGACAAAAGTACCCTGAATTTCGAGTCCCTTTCCGCGACTGGCTTCGAGCCACATTGCCATAGGAGGCTCGTAACCAAAAGAGTCTGTCGCAGAGGTTGTTTCCAAACCACCAAAAATATCCGCCAACGTATCCACTGCAGAAGAAGATCCTGAAGCTGTTTGAGAAATAGACAACGATGGATTTAGTCCGCAATTTATGCACACTACTGATTCAAGGTAACCAGTCATGATCCGTCTGAAATTTGCGTGAGTGCCGGTGATTAAAAGAAATGTTACATCGACAGTAATGCTACCAGAGGACCGTAATTTCGCACGAAGGCCAAGTTACTCATGAGTAAATCTGTTCATAAACGAAACTTGCGCACGGAAAAGTAGACCCGGATATCCAGCGGTTGCCCGAACAGCTTTAGTCGACTAATCCCTTGGGATTCAGTAAACTGAAGAAAACTGGTTTGACTGTACATATGTTGTTTGCTTCCCATAGCGACTCATTCAATTAAGGGAACCTACCGAAGTCGACCATTATCTTTATCACCAGCACTTCCCACCCATTGCAGCGTGTAAGGGTATCAGTGACATTTGACGCTTAAGCGTGGTACTACACCGGAAAGTGTGTTAGAGAGGCTTTTAGCTAAAGGGATAAAAGATTTAGCTGATACATCAAGGTAAACCAGTTCGAAAGAACAGGCTTCTTGCGACTGATGAGCAATGACGATCAAAACAGGAACTAATAGAAATCAAACTGTTACAGTCTCGAAAATACGGTATTAAGCTAGGGACTACTATGAGCCTAAGAATAGCACATAAAGGTGCTGAACAAACAGTGGAAGCATTCTGGATGACTTCTACAGGATAACTGAAAGTGACTAAACCTTGAAATTGCATTGACAACAGCCAGAACTCTACGTTGTCCATTAAAGGATAAACGGCCCGTCTCTCACAGCTTTGGTTGTACAAATGTCCCCAATTATATCTTTCCCCTATTATACACAAGGAAGCTCCGTACGGATTGGTGTAAGTGTGTGTATCAGCTGATTCGGAAACAGTACTTCGCAAAACGAAGTTAGCTGTCTTTAGCTGTTAAAAACGAGGAAAAAACAACCAATTTGCCTGCTACGATCAAAGTTTGTTATGTGTGACAAAACTTGAGTCTGTAGCTCGGATACACGGATGAAATAGGAACATAGGAGTGTGTAACACAAGTATATGTACGCATGAGGCAGTTGAAGATATTTTACAACTCACTCGCTGCAAAGGGTGCAGACCCATGAGCAGTGGAACCGACAGAAGGAAGCAAATCGTCAAGACCGTCACCAAGTAGGTCAGATATTCCAGTACGACCAGGTTCATTCAACATCGCGCCCGCAAACTGAGATGCAGGAGTATCGTAGGCAGACGGTTTAGCACCGATATCCATATCCAGTAAGTCACCGATTAGGGTTTCCTGAAATAAACAGCATCGGTTTCGTAGTTTTAAAAGATGGTATCAGAGATATAAGGGGGTAATTTCTTAGAAGAGAATGGCGTCGCCATCGTCATTAGTGCTACTTTATGGTGTACTGACTTGTGTAGTGTTGCAGACAAAAGTGCGTTATAAAATCGATGCAGCCGACGTAGATAAACAATACCACTTAACATGAACTCCACAGCTTGTAACACCTTAAAACGCAGAATCTGCAAACAGAATGAGAATAAAAGGAGTCACATTACAGAAGGGTCGAGTAACTTCCCTAAGACTTGACTTCTTTTCGCTGTGGTTAGACCGATGCTAAATTTTGAAGCAATGCTCACTGCGAAAAGCAGCGCGACGGTCCCATCCATTCGCAGGGACCAGTTGGAGAGATAAGAGAAAATCGGTTCCAACGATCTGGTCAAAAGTTGTGGACAAAGCAGTCAGTGAGAGATCCACACAACTTCACCAACGAAATCCCAATTTAAGTGTAGTCGTCGTGCTGCTCGGGAACCTATTACAACTACCCAAGGCGGAGAGCGAGAAAGTTTCGTTGCCGGGGTTACTTGAGGGTAATTTAAATTTCTAAGGTGAAAAAGGGGACACTATATTATGTCAACCGGAGGATAAACAATTTGTACATCCAGACACTGTTTCGTCTTGAAATAAGCAGTAACGATGTAATGGCTGTGGAAGTTGTGGCGCAAAAACAGTCATAACAGAATTTAGCAAGAATAGGATGCCATATTGAAGCTGAATAAATAGTCTACAGGACTCACGGTGCCTTTCTCCAAGCAACAAATCACTAGGATAATCAATCGCTCTTTTGTGAGAATCAACACAGCAGTAAAGGGATAATCAGCTTACCGCGTGATAATCGTTGACACATATGCCGAATAATGAGAAACAATACCTGGATGGAAAGATCGATGGACCCCTAAAACTGATAGTTTAATCGATGAAATGCCGGTCGCCTAAGGCCTCCGCAACAACCCGTCAGCAGTTTATTGATGCTCATGGGAAAATCAGAGCCGTAACTGCTCCCACCGTTTGTGTTGTCATCGGGAAGGTCAGCTAACAACTTCTACGTGCCTTTGGGTCCGATAGTAAACTTGTAGGCTGTCTAGGATCTACGGGACATGAACCAACATTGGATCAGTATCTGCAGAAGCCTTACCATCGACCGACATGCATAGGAAGCTACGAAACAAGACGAAGAGTCCATTCACCTTCCCACAAGGGACAGGCGAAGTAAACTTATTGAGGAAAGCTCACGGAAAAAATATCCCGATGATGGATAAGCCACTAAAGGAGTACGATAGATAACACAGTCGTCGGAAATGCGTGCAAAGGACCGCCAGAAATGGGTAGTTGGGTCATGTTAACTGGAGGCAAAGCTGAACGTGACAGCGGTAGACGTCATAGAAAAACGGGTAGCTAATGTAAGTTTACTTCTAGATGACTACTCAGTGAACCGTTTTCAAAAATGATGGTACGGTGGGCGTGCATCACCTGACAAACACACTGCAGGAGAACGGTATGATGTTTTGTTGCATCGCCGTTTACGTCCGTCGTACAAAACAACCTGCTACTTCTTTCTAGTACTGAAAATCTGCAACCAGCAAACACTGATGCTATCCAACTGGGGGCTCTGAACATTTTTGAGGTCTTTCTATCCCATGGATGAGCAAAGAGATGACATCTCCAAAATAATTCCACGCCTCCGCTAAAGAGCAAAATCCAGGAAACCAGGCTTCGAGTCAGCCTTTGGGTCTTCCTCCGATGTTGCCACCTCGAAACTACCCCCAATTTCGTCGGCACCATCCCAAAATACAGATTGAACAGGTGCGCAGCTAAAAATTAAGGTGAACAATGGACGAGAAGCCGTAGCCGACTGATGAGTACCAAGAAAATCGTTCGGCTGTAGCACCCTTTCGGTGCCTAACTGCCAGGTTGCCCAAGCCTAGACAGGGGAAATCGAGAGGCAGAGGTCAGGTTCGAACCACGGACCTTCCGGTCAGTAAATTCGCGCTCTAACCACTGAGCCATGATAACCAAAACCTTGTTGTGCATTGGGCACCAAATTAAGGGGCAGCCGAGCCCCCAACAAGCATTTCTCAAGCAGAGTTGAACAGAATTGATAAGGGTTCGCTGTGGAGTGGGACCACCTCAGTAGCGCAGTATTTTTATAAGCGTAAGTGGACACCACTGACAAAGGGATGCTTCCTATGTGACTCGTATCAAGCAGTGGAGGCTAAGAGTGGCAGTCAGACCGTTTATTGTACGGAAGACTCACCGTTTCACTGCACTTGGGTTTGTAACGCATCGCACTCAATTCGGTAACCAAAATATGGAGAACAAGCCCAATGTTGTTCAAGAATAACGTAACGGTGTTTCATGGACACCACTTGCAATGAAAACTGGCGATACGCAGATTAAGGCACTTGAATTTCCGCTAACAGTAAGTATCAAGCTACCAAATGAAGTTATTTAGGGTAAAGTTGTTCTCGAGGGATTGTAATATGGCCGTTCTTGATTTCTACCAGGTCTGTCCACTTAATATTCCACCAAAGTAAAAACACTATCAAATTCGGTCAATAAACCCAAACAAACCTGGGTAGGTATAACAGTCGGTGAAACTGCCTGTCCTCCGTCGCGCCCAGCACCTTCCACGCCAGTCTGCCCAGACCGTGCTGGCAGTTGACGCCGTGTAGTATGACGTCCTTCCACGAAAGAGCTTGGAGGCCGGTGATACACACTCGCCAAGCTGGCTAGATGGCAAATCAACTCGTCCAGAAGTGTTGGCTCCAACATGTCCGTTTCTTCAGAGATGAGCGGTTTCTCGGCCAATACCACCTCTTTTGCAGCAGCTGGATCAGTGGACAGAAGACGCCAGTAGATGTAACCACGGTCTCGGAGATCTGGATTATCCGACTCCTGAGTGGCTAGTCCAAGAACTGTTTGAACTAGCTCCTAGAGGAGTTAAAAATTGATGAGTCAAATGCACTCAGTCGTTTCAAGAAGCCAACCAATGAGTATTGTCCCAGTTCAGATGGAGATGATAGCACCATAAGACAGACAGATTCTCCCAGGAAAACAACCATCTTTTGGTGGAATAGGCCTCTCGGAGAAAAATAAAGCGCTGGACAGTGAAGCTTCTTTTGATCACTTCGACCGGCTCAAAAGCTGGAAAGTTCCCATCATGGTCGGTATAATGTCAGACGATACCCGAATCATCGGTTTGTTTCACTCTAACTTAGAGCATCCATATTTTCAACACATACCGCTGAAGATGAGTTATCACTGAATGTACGGTCAATTTCGATTCAGTATGACCAGAACTCATAAAAAGCCATCTTGTGTACTTAAAGGGTGCAGAACGTTATTTAAATGAGTCAAAGCCCAGTTCAGAAATCGGAACATTTCAGGGTATGCGACAGCGACTGCACACTTCTCGCCAAATCACACAGACGTTTGACCTCACATTCAGGCATAACCCTTCTCCTCAGTTCATTCACGGTACCAAACAGCCTGTTTCAGTTGTCTACTGACCCTGTCACCACACGTTTTTAAACGGGTTAGTGTATATACCCGTGTCCACGACATTCCTAAAATTAATCATCCGAAGGAGAAATAATGCTCTAACGAATTAAAAAGTACTGATTGGGACACTACTACGAGGAACAACCGTTTTCTCAACACGCTCCTCTGGGGATAACGGAACAGGTGAGCATTAGATGTTCCGACATAGGAATCGACTGTGGTTTTTTCGTCTAGTTTGCTTACACGTCTGCCTACTAAAGGAGCGGGATTTATTGCAAATTCTTTCCAACACTGTGCAAGTAGCGAATGCAGCTGTTCGGACCGTCCCGATCGCATTATCACTTGACACTACTCTCCTCTGTTCGTGATAGGATTATGTACTTTATTGCAACCAAGGGATCCACCTCGTTGGCACCACCATAAAAAATAAAGTTAGTGTTGACCATGTCTTTTCTCTACCGTAGAACCACAGGTTTTATTTTTGTACAAAAAGACCTGAGGTGAAAAAAGAATATGCCCCTGCGGGTCGAGTATAAAAGGATGACTTGCTTGTCAAACTGCTTACGAATAACCTACATTCTGGCTTACCAAACGTGACTGGGCACTTCCTGACAAACAGCTCGGGTCCTGTGCTCCTTGACGGTTTTCTCTCTCAGGTCAACATGATCAACGCAGTTACCCCAAAAAGCCCTTATACTTTTTTTTCGGTTTATCAGCGATTTTCTTTCCTCCGCTTTCGGTGATTTCATTCATTATCTGCTCAACCCTGACTATCCCTAGTCCGTCTCAGTTGTGTCCATACCATGATTGCCCTAAACGTCCACCCTTATGTGGGGACCATTGAACAGAGCTGTTTTCCAAGCTTACAAATTTATACATGCCCCCACCCACGGCTCTGTCTCACGTCAGAACTCCCGTCTTTCAGCGAAAAATCCGCTCCGCGACAGGTCATCCTGGTGTAACTTAGTCCTTCATTATCTATCAGCCACCCCTAGTGCCCTAATGAGCAGGTGGCCCCAAAACGAGCTTACGGGAATGGTGGTTATCTGTTACGTTCCCCGCCTCCAGGATCGTATTAGCAGAGAGACTTTTCTCCTGAAACTTCAATTAAACATGGTATTCCAAGAATTATTTTCCCTCAAATTATCTCCGCTTCTTGACTCATAACCTTCAACCAAATTCTGGCCATTTAAACGTAGTCTCTCTCTAATGTATGAAGGCTATCTAAGTAAGATTTCTTCAGTGTGCCCCTGCTCTACCGTTCCCGCTACACCGATCCGAGGTGCAGCCGAACTAAGCAACTTTAATCAAGTTTTCACCACTCTCTTGCCTTTGGAATGCTCTCCTTTCTTCTGCTCTTCTTCAAGTTTCTTTCGAACTTCAAATCTTTATAAATCGGGTTTAGCTCAGGCTGTCCAAGTCCGGATGGTGTTGGGCTGTGGTGCACCTGCTACTGTTGGTCTAGATGTTGGGGAAATCCTTATAGTTCTATTTATCCTGATTAAACGCAGCTGATGGCTATCTCGTAAAAAGAAGTCACGTAATGTTCGTGACAGTCCCCTCTGTACCTAATACTGTGAACAGTCAAGTAGCTGATTGAAGGTTTGTTATAAGCAGACTCCGCAGCATGCTCACATGGTACTTGAAGACGACTGTCCAAAATTTGTGCAACCATGTGAAGCAGAATAAAAGTGTAGAAGTGATAGAGAACGTCCACCGTAATAGAAACTGGGTATAGTTTGGCTCTTCTGTGCACTATGTCAGTTCTACTTTCACCTGATGGTCGCAAAACCTAAGGATTGAGTGTTCAGGTTTGTTCAACCGGCTTGACTCACCTGTCAAAGTGATGTACCAGGATATGACATGGAAATAACCGTCAAAGTCAAAGAGAAAGGGTTAGGCGATAGGTGGCGACGGAAACCAAGAAGCATTCCGTAAAGGCAAGGCAAATCACAATCTAGGCATCGGAATGTCTGCACTTAGCCATAACTTCTTTCTTTCCTCAGAAGCGAAATTAAATTCCGCTAAACTATGGCAGTGAGGTATCCGTTCACAGTGATGACATATATTAGGGATAAAATATGGATACCTATCCGGCTAAAGTAGCGAACGATTAACGCTTCAAGATATGCGCTCGGAGCTTTCAAGTCAAAAATAAAAACTATCACGATATCGAGCAAAAACATGACATGTCAGAAGATGAAAACGCTCACTCATACCTGAGTATCCGAAGGTCGTTTGAGAAAAAGTTTAACGATTGCAGTGAGCAGTTGTAGCTGAACCTGGGCATTTTCGTCCTGGAATCCGTCCAGAAAAGAAGCCAAAAGTTCATCTGCGTTGTCGATACGTTCGGCGTATTCACCAATAATCCAAATCATTGACCCCCGGGCCTCCGGCTCATCTAGGGTATCCAGGTTCTCACACAGTATGGATATGATACTTTCATACTTGTTTGGGTATTTACGAAAGATGTCCTGAAACACAATGCAAAAGGTAGCTGGTTAGAAAAAGCTGGAATATGAACCCTAAGTCCACTAAATTACAATATTATCTGTTTATACCTTCTTTGGGCTATAGCGTCAAAGTATGAATCTTCAATGTGAAATATCAACTGGTGCGTTGTATCTGAACAGCGTGAGGCCCACCTAGCATAAAATAACATCACCCACAACATATGCGTGAATGGCGCGACGTCACCGAACCCTGCTATAAAAAGCCTGAAATTCGCAAGTGCAACTGAAGTAAATCACGTACAAAAGAATGAACACAAGGAGTGGAAATTAACTGGACATTGGAAAAGCCGGTGGGACAAAACTCTCTAGTAACCAACCTTGATCACAATAATTGCTTCTTGCACAACATAGTTCACTTTTGTTTGGATCAGTTCGATCAACGTGCTCACACAACGCTCCGCAGCCGACTCTATCTTGATGGCACATCTGCCGATCGCACGCACCGCTTTGCGAACGAAATCCACATCAACTTCTTTCGCGTATTCTTTCAGTTCGGCCAAAACCTGACCAATATTGGACTGATTGATCAATCGGATCATGATATCCAACTTTTCCAACTTCACATAAATGGGATCGTTGTACTTTACGAAGAAGACCTTAAAAATGGAAGGAAAAGTTGCACTGTAGTAGTGGTCACAACGACCAACTTCGGGTCATCGATAAAACAGGTTAATGCAGTCTGCTGGAAAGAAAACCCGCTAATATATTATATACCGCAGGTTGTCCAGTTGCAAGCCTGGCTGTGGCAGCAAAAAAAAAAAAAAAAGAAAACTAACATAAGCGAATTCACAGAAATAACGGCACGCGTACCTTCATCTCTTGCTTGAGGACATCCTTTCGTTTTTGAACGATAAGGTTGATGTTACGAAGAGCTACATACTGAATTTCCGGTTCAGCGGAGAGCAGAGTAACCAGAGGAGGAGCTAGCTTTCGCGTGACTGTGGATACCAGTTCTGCTTCGGGGTCAATGAGTTCAATCATTTTCATCACAACTTTGACTGTAGATAGGACAACAGCAGCATTCGCATGCGCCAACCGAGGTGTTACACGTTCCACGATACTTTGTGCTTCCCGATCGTCCACAGGAGTGTAGTCGGCAATTGCATCCAAAATGAACACCTGACCCCATCTGAAACCAGTAAAACATGTGGATGGATAAAAGTAAGGTATTTCTTAAAAGTATCACACAGAGCATCTCCCAAGACCTCATGTGAAAACACTAACGAACAAGTGGGTTGCGCCACTATATCAGGCAAAAGCCACTAAGTGGGTACAACCCCCGTCTGGCAAGCTCTTCATGCTCCGATGGGACGGGTGACTAACCAGTGACCTGTCAAAAGCTTCCGTAGGCCGGTTATAGGTGTCAGGAACAGACTAGCTCATACCCTCAGCTAACTGTTATCGAGCATTTGTCTTTGTAACTGCATTCCACACGTTGCAACTTTCGGTGCTGTTTTCACAAAGAATATCCTGACTTAAGGGCCAGCCCATTTCCGTAGCCTTTCTATTTTGTGTTACAAAGGTGGCGCATGTTGGTTATGCGCAGCAGCCTTCAAGATGTCGGCGATCGAAGGACTACTAGCGCACACATCATTCGAACGAAGTATGATTGACTTTGATGATTCTTTGTAACACGAAAGTTGGTGCGCCCGTGCACGACGATGTGTGTTCAGGTTAAAAGTAAGAGTTACCAGGATGGTAGATTTGGATCGAACGAATGTTTCGTTAGATCAGTAGTGCGAAAAAGCCACTCGCTGAAGCATCAGAGTACCAAAGGCACCTCAATTCATTCGGAAAAATAGTATTTTGTCGTATGAATTGAGGTGCCTGTGGAGGTTCGAACAACCACCCACTGTGGTCTTTTTCGATCATCATCAATACAGATTCCAATATTTGCAAGCTGAAATAGAAATCAAGACCAGATGAATAAAGTCGCACCAGCCGGTCGAGTATTGAGGCAGGACGAACTAGGAACTGGGCTGGATTAAAGACTAAAAGTTTTATCTTATCTGACGAGCACTTATTCTACATATAAGCATTAAAACGAATATCGAGCCGGGATAGATATGATCGAGCGGATGTGCGCACACCAACTGCGTGACGTATGTGGAAATATGTAGAAACCAGCAGTAATGAAGCTTCCTACAGAAATAGAGTCACAGAGAGAGACTCTCAATCCTGCGCAGGGTCAAGGCAAACGCTGTCAGCAAAGCGGCCAAATAAGTGCACTACCTAATAAACAAGATCAATAATTTTGGTATGCAGCGGGCGCTAAAAGCAGTGGGTCGAAATCTGTGAGGACCTCCGACCGCGGAAAATAGGAATGAATTATCCTTAAATAGACTCAGTGTGTCTAAGATAAAATATACTCAATGGTAGCAATATCAGTGATAAAAACTCAGTGCTATTGCCACTTCACAGTAAGATTTTAGGCTCAAAAATGCTTGTTGAAAACGGCTGGGCCAAATGGCCGTACATGGCGGTAAATACCTACAAGTTTAGAACGTCTGTTGACCAAAGTCTGTAATGCAACTCTTTCGCTCACAGAATACTTTGCAAAACTTATTTTCGGCTACAGAAAAAACGCAGAATTAATGGGCATGTGGTTGGGGGGGGGAGGTAGTTCGCGAGGAGCAACTCTTACCGGTGTCTGAAGCAACTGCCGGTATGCGCCCGTTCAATCCTCACTCCGATATGCGGGTCAAACGGAATGAGCGGAATTGTGAAGCGGACAAAACAAGTTGAGATAGTACCACTGGACCGAATGAGAGGAACCTACTGAACATCTGATGGTTATATTGGCAGGATCTCTCAGTTGTGCATGCAAGCCCATAAATATCAAATCCGATGCCACATAGTCGACACTATGAACACCTTGGTGCCTTAGTTGTACAAAAGTTAGGTATACACCCACGGACCAGAGGTGGCCGTCTATGAGTAACAGCCTTCACAGTTCGTGAACCTCTCCATCAGTTGTAACTCTATCCATGCATTAAAAAACCGTTCATTTGTAGCACTATTTCGGTGCCTAACTGCTATGCACCATAAGGAAGTATGACGGGTGGGATAGCGCCAAGTTGCCCAAACCTAGACAGGGGAAGTCGAGATGGAGAGATCGGGTTCGAACCACGGACCTTCCGGTCAGTAAACTCGCACTCTAACCACTGGGCCATCTTTCCCATGCATAACTGTCATCAGTAAACTGCGGACTCCACAAACGATAGTCGTCTGCGATAGGTGACTCCATATTACGTCGTGCTGGCCAACGCTGTGAAAATGGAGATTGATTGCTCAATTTCGTAGTCTCGAATAAACTTTGTCACCAGCAAATGATTTCAGCGCCTGGAAAAGCAACTGCCTGATTGGTACCTAAACGATGGCCGCACAGAAATTCATATAGACAACATCCTGGTACACTCACACCGGACCACTGGAAGTATCATGGTGCCGAAAGCGGAAATAAACAAACCAAACCATATCCTTATGCGCCCATCTCAGACTGCATCTGCCCACATGCACAAAAATTTAAGCATCCAAGCAGTCAGACAGCCAGAAGAACGAAGACGTTAGCTGATGTATTATCCAGCCATAAACTGGTAATAGGGATAAAAACATGCTAGTCTTGATTCACTCCAATCACAATGGTTCAAAGTAAATGTTTCACAAAAGCCACACATCACTATTGTCGGCATCGCCAAGCGTCGTTAGAAATACTGGATAACTGAACAGTCTATACAGTTTACCTTAAATATAATTTCGTGAACGATTCCTGTTTCGCTATGTGCTTTGCACCTTCAAAGCATAGGGTATTGTTTCAAGATGATCGACTCCATGTGTATCTCTGAAACCTCGGGGAGAAGGACTTGAGTGTTCTTGCCGTTTACTTATCTGGGTAACCGCATACGTTATGACTGTGCTGTGACAGAAGTCAGTGCAAACATCATTAGGGTGCAGGAAATATTTGCAATCTGCGTCATTTATGACATCAAGAACGAATTTCAATGGAGCTTAACCCTCCCCCCCGATCCGAGACCATCAAAGGTCTTTAGGTGCCTGGTCCGATGCCTTCGAAGCATACTTGGCTTTAAATGGCTGCGGCGTCTGTGCAGTGAAGTGGTGTAATGAATCAGAATCACCGGGGTGGTAAATGAAGCGTGCCATGTTAAGGTAATCGGTACAAACACAAACCGTGTCCAATCATCGTCTGCAAAAGAGAGCGTTTTACCCTCTGAATACTTGTCGGCGAAATGCTCTTACGGGACAGGTCATGACAAGGCAATGCGAAAATTAGGCGGATAGTGTCAAGCTGAGTATGGGATCTCGGTGGCTTCTTGGGTCCCCTTGAACCCCTCCCCCTTGCACGTGATTAGAAATCATACACGAAGTGGCACGTAACCCAGCAGCCAACATTCTATTTTTTTCTGGTCACGTTGCCTAGCTCAATTTTGTTTGTCGCTGTTTACTATGCCCACTATAAATGACGTTCGTATATCACTGGATGGCGCTTAAACCGATACAATTCTCACAAGCGCATATTTCGTTGAATTTCCAATGTGTAAGCACCCCACTATTACCATCAGAGACAGTAATATCAGTGTTAACAGTGACAACCTACTGCAGTAGAACCAGTTTTACTTGTATTTCAAGCCACAAGGTGAAAAAATAAAAGTGTATGAGGAAGGGACAGGGACCCGGTGCTAGACTACCACAAAAGTGCTGAGGTGCCTAAACCAACATATGCTCAAACAGAAAATCCTGAAATAAACTGACAGCGCAAACGCCAGACATCGATCAGCCACTAGTTCGTTGAGCCAAGCACAGTGATGGGTAGCGGGGACTCAATCCTTGAAGGCAGATCGCCCCAGCAAAATCCAAACTCCTGGTTATCTGTTTCACACCCTTCTGCCAAGTCAAACGTCGTCTACCCCGCAGTTTGCACTATTTTGAAGGAGAAATGGAAAAGCACTCGTTCCAGTAGACGATGCCTTGGTATGCGCAGCACATGGCTGAGCCACCGCGGTTGGTGGCGTTGGACGTTTTCCGTGATTGAAGTACCTGCTACATAACCGAACACTCTTAAGCATTAAAGAGCCTTCATAAGAGACAAGATTTTACCACCATCACCGACAGCACCTCAGTGTTCAACACTGGGGCTTCGGTGCCATACAACCACAATTTACTTGAAAGAATAAAATGGATGGGGAAGGGAATTAGTGCTAGCCTACCACAATCATTCCGAGGTGCCTACACCTCCAAGCACTCATTCAGGCAATCTGGGTAGGAACTGACAACAAGAACCGCATTGACGATTGGCAGCCAAATCTTGCAGCGTGTCCAACCAGGCAGTGGCGATCACGCGGTCCCTATTGTGGAAGGCGATTCACACCGACGGCAGCCAGACTTTTCGTTATACCTTCCACATCCCTCTGCCAAGTCAAAGGTTGACCACCACTCTGAATTGGGCACAGAAAACAGCACTCCCTTCGGCAAACGGTGGTTCGGCATGCACAATACATGGCCTAACCAAAGTAGCTTTTGGTGCTGGACACATTCTTTGATGGAAATCTCAGTTGCACAACCGAACACTCGCTCTCTCGAATCCGAATCGTTCAGCTGTGGCACCCTTTCGGTGCCTAACTGCTATGCCACAATAAGAAGGCACGAGGGCTGGGATACCACCAAGTTGCCCAAGCCTAGGCAGGGGGAGTCGAGGCAGAGGTAGGGTTCGAACCAAAAACCCTGCGGTCAGTAAATTCGCGCTCTAACCACTGAGCCATCTCGCTTTTTAGCTGCCTCGTTGCCTACACAACACATAGTTCTGAGGTGATAGCGACCCAAGCCCTATAGATCCGTCTTTCGACCTCATCCGTCACACTAGTCTGAACTAATAAAACTTCCAAGACACGTAAAACGCCCTGCAACCCCGAGTGCCCACCTCTGGATTTTAAGTGGCGTATTCAGGGACGTGTATAGAGCGGCCCGTGAATGAACAGCTGTGGAGACCAGTGATATCCTCCGGTTGGCCAAACTGAGGGAGGGGGGTTGGCTCAGGTACTAAATCATGAGCCTTTGGCTTTAAAGCCTGATCCACAAGGCGGTGAAGAAAGGTAGGGTTTTGTTTGCGACCCTGCCCCGACCCTCTGGCTTAAAAGTTTGAACCGCGAGAAAGCGGTTGTTGGAGATTTTTTAGGAGGCCCATCTCGGAGTTAATGACTCAATTGTCCGACCCACGTGGTTGCAGGGGGATGACCTGACCCCAGGCATGGACGAGATGGCTCAAGAGGTTAGAGCGCGAATCTACTGAGCGGAAGGTCCGTGGTTCGAATCCGACCTCTGCCTCTCGACTTCCCCTGTCTAGGCCTGGGCAACCTGGCAGTATCCCAGCCCTCGTGCTTCCTTCGGGTGGCATGGCAGCTAGGCACCGAAGGGGTGCTACAGCTGAACGGTTTTTTTTATGGACGCCCGACATTCGGTGCTGCTGCTTACAGCAGATGCGTTTGCAGCCGCTTCGGACCCGTAGCAAGGCTTATTCGTTTCTCGACTGCGCTGAATGGTTTGCTGGCGGTTAGTTAAACGCGTGACTTGAGTGTGCGGTTTTTAGGTCGTGTTTTCCAATCCGTCCTTCCTCACGGGAAGGCAGCATCATTTCTTCCATTCAGATGGAAATGCTGGTGGTCTGAAACATCCTGCCGTCTTTCCACTTATCGTGGACAAGTGGTCACCCCGTAATAGGACTTGTCGTAGTACGGGAACTGGCTTTTCTTCATCAGACTGCTCACTTGTGGCCTTCCAGTCATGGTGGAAAATTGAGGAACTAAATTACGTGCGTTCCAAACCACGGGATAAATGCAGTACTGAAGCCCGATCACCAAGACAAGGCGATAACTTCAAGTCCGGGGTTACGTAATGATCAATCTGCCGACTGGCTACTAAACATGGGTCAATATTTGGGGAGGGGTTTACTGGAACTGTGGTTGTCCACAACCCAACTATTGAAAAAAAGTATAACACCGAACGACACGTGCTTATGAATGTGACTATAGACGGAACTCACTCAGTGCATTCATTAAGCGCTGTGAGCAACTTGTTGATTACCGGTCCGTCAAAAGTGAGCAAGGATCTCGCTTGATCCGAAACGGTTGATTCCAAAATTTCGGAAATCGAGGCGACGGCATTTGCCACGACCATGGGATTACTGTCACACAGTAAATCTCGAAGCAATTCGAGAAAACCACTGTCTTCTACTAGTTCCGCGTCAATATCATGAAGTTTGGCGACACAAACAGCTGCAGTTTTTCGAACATATGGATCTTCGTCTTTGAGACATTTTCTTAGGGGATCGCAAAGATACGCCGTTATTTTATCCACGCGAATACACCCCATAGTTCTGACAGCCAGCGCGCGAATCAATGGATTTGGGTCATCACAATCCTTAGGATATTAATAAGCGTCAAATCACTGCTTACCTTAACAAAGGTATTTACTGCCATTATCGCAGTGTCCGGTTGAGTTTTTGCGTAGTTCATAAGGTAGAGGTAAACGAGTTTCTTCAATTCTAGGTTGTCAGTTTGCATGCAGTTAATAACGTCAGGGAATAGAGCACTGGAAATTAGGCAGAGAATGCGAGGAGGAATACCTGACATCTTTTCCAACGGTCATACTAGCGATAACTTTTTTCACTGCTTCCTTCTTCTTATCCCTTCTCTCACTGTTTAGCTCTGCTTTCAGTTCAAATATCTCCCCTAAGGATAACAAATAAAGAACATTAGAATCAAGCACCTTTCTTAGTGGTAGTGAAATACTTCGCATCCGTTGGTTTGGACTGCGCAGTTACTTTCTGCAGCCATGGTCTAAAGTGAAACTACAAGCAACTGAAGTCCTTACTTGATATTACCGAGTGTATCGGTTACGGAGGCAGCGACACCTTGCATTCCAACGAAACGCGGCAAACGAAACCAGCGCGACCTTTACACTAAAATGAGCGCCTTTTGAATATTGATACTCTGGGTGAATCCATTTTGTATTTTTACAGATTCATGGATTCACGGAATCACGGAATCACATTATCGGTGCTTAAGCTTCCCGGGTCTAGTTTTTCCTGGTTGTCCAGCGGCTTTTGACCACCAGAAGGGCACAAACGAAAAGCTCCTCCTTGGCTGGCAGATGCTCGTTTCTCCGAAACCTTAATCTGTGGAACAAAATTTTTTGTGTAAAAGTGTAGCACGTTGTTTTATTTTTGCTCACACCAAGAAGCACCATCAACTGTTTTAGTTTTTTGGAATTTGTTTTACCTACTCTCATTCCCTTTCTTTACATTTGGCGCGCCTTTCAGTTTTAAAGTTGCGGCACTACGATTTCAGATAGTGCCCCGGTTAAGTTTCCTGATAACTCAGTTTCTGTCTGGTTTTCATCCTTTACGGCATTTGAGAAAGTCTTAAATGAATACATGAAAGACAACCATGAGATGTCCGTGCAGCATTGGCTGTCCAGTTCGTTTTTTCCAGGGAGACAGGAACAATCTCGAAGTCAACTCCTACTATCTGGAAAACAATCCTGAGGTTCCCAAGTTTTTGTACAATCGATTTCAGCGGAACCGGCGTCTATCAGAAGAGGAGCTGGGCGTGTGAAAGGCCCTGCCGAAGTATGGAACGCCATCATGAGAATTGTGGCCGCTTGCAGCCGATAAGTTCTCAAGGTCCCTGGTACTCAGGACAAATACAAGTACTGCTGGAAGTATCGGCCACGTCTGTTGAGTAAGTGATGCATAATTGGGTTCATTTGTGGCGGGTGATATGCCTTCGGTTATAGCATGCATTGCGAGTCCGGAAGTGTGCTTGTATTGGAGTCGAGGGAGGGCCACGACAGCCACATATTCTTCTCCTGATGGCAAATATAGCGCTGCCCCGACGCTTCTGGGATATCGTAAATGTCGATGGAACACACAAGACAGACTAATTTGGGTGAGTCTTGCTGAAGCAACTTATATGTGGCCTGCTGATACAAGCTGTACACCTTCTTGATCACGGATTCCAAGGGCACCGGAGGTCCGGTTATGTACGCCTTCGTGGAAAGCGAACAGTTTGCTCCCACGCGTAAACTATTTGATTTATTCGGGGAAACGATGGACGAACTGTATCCCACGAAGACATTTGTGATGGAGGAACTGGTGGCACATAGGCGGGCGGCGAGAGTAGCTTTCTGTCCTAATGTCATGTGCTACTTCCATATGATGTAAGCTATCAGCATGCACTATGTATCATATAACGCCCATGTATTTTTGGTCATAGACACTCCGCGGACATTTGGAACATATTCCACCGCATGGCTTGCCTTGACAATGCCGTACAGTAGACTTTTCGTTTATTACAATACTAACACACAGATTCCGACAAGATCTACAATTGCTGCGTCCCGCGGACCCACGATTTGTCCCTTAACTCACGGCTCATTGGTTGTACATCATCCGCAAATGGGCTGTACATGCACAATTCGGGATGGTCTATTTCGGTACCCTGAATAACAAAAGCCTTGAGAACGCAAACTATCGCCCGAAGAACCATGTGCACCACTCAGACACACTGGTGCACGCCGTACTGAGGGTGTCCGGGCACGCCCAGGGGCTCACGCTGGAACATGAGATGCATTCGTCAACCCACCGCGACCGACGGGACATCCTGGAAGGATGTCGCTACGTTCTGAACGCCGTCCGTCTAATGACACCGTATGCGTGCTCCCTGATTTTGAGGCCCTGGGGAGGGCGATCTACAAAGCTGCACTGTCATAGAACAAACAAAGTCAATCTATGTTAGCTAACTTACAGTTGATGGTGCGAACACCCAGGTGTTCCCAGATATTTGACACCTGTGCTAGTAAATGCACATGCCCCTTCTGCCAGGCTATGTGGATCCCACCCATGCATTTGTGCTCCGTATTCGGAGGCCAGTCGGTTTCAAGCGATAAGAAATACTATTCATAGATATTTTCTTAAGTTTCTTCCCATCCACCAACACCGGATGTCGGATTACAACCTACCGGAACAAGGTATACCCCTTACATTTGTTCCCAAGCCACTGCCGTCAACTTCCGACGGCCTGCATAAACAACTGAACGGAGTGGTGAATAAACATCAGGGAACGGATTTCAAGCAGTTGCTTGTTCAGGGACAAATCCTGCTGCGCTAAGGTTCAACGTTTGCTACTAACGACCTGCCGTCTGTGGTTAAGAATACTTCACCTCAACCCAGGCTGCGATCTGAGGACATAGGCTTGGGTTGTGCGCTTTCTGACCGACCAACTAATGGCAGGGGGCACTGTTGTGCATATGATATCACGTCGACTGTAATGATGGTGAACCTTTCCGGCTGGGCGGTGGAGCTCTTCATGCTTGTCCCAAAGATGAGTCCGCAGATGATCAATCAATTTTTGGTGCCTAGCCCCAGGCCTGTCCAGAACACGCATATGTCTTATTGCTAAGCGGTCCGCAAAGAAGGCACAGCATGATGTTTACCTGGACTGAGGCACAGAATCCCAGCAAAGTGTGTCCTGAAAGTCCGTGTGCGTCCGTATTTGCGGCTCAAAGGAGGAGATAACCAACAGACGTGAGCCAATATGTATCGTCCATTACTTTGACATTTGAAATTCCCCACGTTTCTTGTCCCTACTTGTAACCCCCGCCCCACTTTTGTGTTTAGTGCGTCTATATGAACTGACGTTTGTTTGTCCTTACCACTTCACCCATTTGGCCTTGAGGTCATCCAGCCATTTGTGGCCGACCTTACGCACGTGTGACTGTCTCACGTGGGAGCCTGCTTGCTCCTTTGGTTCGT
>SJOL01008653.1:803620-840814 GCA_004794785.1 Opisthorchis felineus
GGGGGGAAGTTTGGACGGAGGCTGAAGAAATGCAAATAAAGCACCACCTTCTTTGCTCTGTGAGTTCATTTCGGATAAGTGTATCGCTTATTTCGTCGTGAGTCACTCTAGTTATTTGAAGGAATTTACCGACAACTGGAACAGACTGTTGAAACTGGTGGTCTCAGTCACTTCGGCGCAGTCTAAGTGTCACTTCGAAACTGTTTAGAATATCCCTCCTGGATCACTTCTGGTGGTCGTGGCTTATTACTGTGAGACATCAACATCACCCACTTCAGATTCCCTCGTGCCTTGTCTTTTTATAGCTCCTCCCTCATTTTTTCCTGTTCACTTTCGTCGTAGGCTATTGTCTGCCTGTTTTTTGTGTTAGACTTCAACTGGCCCGCTGGGGGGTCAGCCAGCGGGAGAAAACTTGCTATTATAATTGTGTGTTACAACCAGATAAGGCTGCCTCTCTAAGTTTGTGACTACCTTAAGCCAGTTGCGTTGAATAATAAAGAAAGACAATCGATTATCCTTTCCTTGGAGTTCCATGGGATCGCCGGAATTCCCCTATGTAATTAAGCATTGAGTGACACATGAAATCCCAAGACCAAGTTCGATAAAACCCGTCTTATTTGACGAATGGAAAGTTTACCATATTACACATTAATAGGTATCTAAGTCGCACTCAGGGCAAGGTTGATGTTTACCTCAACGGTGTCGTTGATACGGGGGACGTGCTGTCACGGATGAGTGAGACAATGGCCAGTTCAAAATAATATTTATATTTCATGCGTGTCATAATTAGTTGTCGACGACCTAACCAAGCATGCAAGGAAAACTACTCACAGGCCCAATGGAACATAAACTCACCGAACAGAATCATCACTAGCATGAGAAAACGAACCTGGTTTTTCGCAAGTAGAATTTCAGGATATCAGACATCGTCATCCAGTTGAGTGAGAAATGAGAATTTCTAGTAGCTTTCAATGTGCGATTTCGTTGTCGCTGGCTACAGGTTACCTAGAAAGTATCGCGGAAATTTCACTCCACTTCATTTCAGTACATCGAAAAAAATGTTCGGCTGTAACACCCTTCCGGTGTCTAGCTGCCATGCCAGAAAGCACGAGGTCTAGGATACTGTCAGGTTGCCCAAGCCTAGACAGGGAAAGTCGAGATGCAGAGGTCGGATTCGAACCGCGCACCTTCCGGTTCCACCTGATACAGTTGCGGTCACCGGAAAATGTGGGACCAAGTGAGTCATGGTCATGTTAGGCCATAGTATGGTCAGTTAGTTCGTACTGAGCCAGTCTAGATGTCTGAAGAAATGGGAAACTTGGCAGTCACGCAACAGAGGGAAAGTGGCTTTGGTGCAGGAGGGTCACTAACGGTGACCAAGCTATGTCTGCCAGTATCACCAACCATTGTTGAGTTCAATTCCGGAGTCCTCATCTTAGGAAGTGACAGTTGGCCTGACCGCGTTTACTGATCAGACTCATACATTTTATCCACAGACCGTACATACCTCGGTAGTTTCCAACCAGCACAGGGCAAGCCAGAAAAAGCTCTACGGTGTAGACGGTCGTCTGACATGCCCCAACCAGCGTAACATGAAGCGCAAGTAGCCCGTTGATCGTGGAAAAGCTCTTTCTTGGAACCATTTGGCGCACTTCACTGCCAATCCGATGTTTCTATCAGAGCCAATCTATGCTTCATCCGAAAGCCGAGAATTTTTTTACCACCTTTGCGCGTACAAGCCACACCTCTGCTCCATAAAGCAGTATGGATCACGGAAGTGTATACCATGCCGTTGAAAAACAAACTGATGTCACGCCGGTGACATAGGTGTCGGAGATCGACGATAGCTACCGTGACCTCGGTTCGAGAAGTAATGTCATCCACGTCATACAAGTGCCCAGGCAGATATAACCAGGACGTCGGTCGGCAGGTCTGCCAGCATGAGGCTTGGGTTTATTCCCACTTAGTCTTGTAGCAGCACTTTACACTTTGCAGGTGTGAAGCACATACGAAACCATGCGGCAAGATTATTTGGGTCATTTGAGACGACTTTAATCTTTGAAGTATCCTCATCAAAGGCAGCAATATCACCTGCGTATTCAGTGTCTGTAAACGAACACACAGGGAGCATTTCGATCCCCAGGATTTCAGAGACAGGCAAAGGGCTTTCAGACTGCATGTTAATAACAAAGTTGAAGAGGAGTGGTGAGAGAGCATAACTCTCTCTTAGACCAATGGGCGTTGGGAACTCATGTGCAAGCTTGCTGTATACTCGCAAGCACCCACAGGTGATCCATCTGGATAAAAACTACTCTAGTGCTTGATAATTGATCAAGGTAAAGGAGTGCTACTTTCTCAGCATAGGAACCAATTCTTTCAGAAGTCCCATTGGAGGTGTTCAAAGCTGTCATTCCAAATAGGACCTTAATGGGTCTCTGGTAATCGTATCTACATGGTAACTCTTATAATATCCTTAAGAAGCACGGTGCATAATAATTATAAGTAGTGCGAAATGAGTTTCAGAGAAAGCATCCAATCGTTTACACTGTGAGAACTAACTAATGAACTAACCCACGAACGGACTCCAAGCTCGAATTTGTTAGTTATTAGGCTTCTGTGGGTGGGCCGGCACCATAACCGTCCTACTGCAGCTTCTGCTGTGCGCACAACCCAATCGGTATCCGCTGTGTGGCAAAATTTCCAGGAAAGAGTTGACAAATTACGTGGTCACTTCCACGTATCAAGAATAATTTCAAATGCAACGACTGGAATTATGAACCGGTAGCTTTGTGCATTCCTGCTGAAATTTTTCCTTTTTATTGGATGATGTGAGCAATTTGTATGAAGACATCGGTTTTGCGTCTACACGTATTTCCCAAGAGAAGGTAACCTTGGGCCTGTTAGAATCGTTCTATTAGGACCTTTCTGCGTTTCAAGGCAAAAGCATTTGACTTTGGGATCGTGTAGCTGTAGCGGACGCTATCATATTGGAGGATAGTCGGTAAAAATAAAGGTAATGCTTTTACCTCGATGATAACGCTACACTCGTAAGCGGTTTATCGTTGAGAAACCAGGCCGAACTGCATTAAACCGACTTTGAATAATCGCCTTAAGTAGGATATCCGGGGAGCAAACGAGTGAGGACAGCCTAAAAGACTCGGTGCATGCTGTTGGGTTTGTTTGGTTCAGATTCTCAACCATATGCCCGAGCACGGTGGTTCTGGTTGCCGCATTCCTTGGCCACTCATAAAGGTGAAACTTGGAGGAAGAGTGATAGATTGTGGAGAGGGAAACGAAGGAAGTGGGTTCTGGATGAATGTCTTCTGTTTGAGAAAGAGCCGCCCCTATTGACGTCTTGGGCAGCGGCAACTTGAGCTGGGTGATCCGGTGAAGTTCGTGCATATGTCTATCTAATCTTCGATCCATCATTGTACACCTTAGACGTGGTTGGGTTCTGAGTGTACGTAATAAAAGCCAACGTCAACAAACTGGACCCAATAGAGAAAGGTGAAATTGAGTGAAGAACAACACACTTCCAGTGATGGATTTGTCGGTACCCGCGAAGATCTTTATCACCACTGATGCGAGGGCTGCTGGATATATCACACGAAATGTGGGTATCGAAATGGTATTAACCACTGCTTTACTTAATCTGGCTTGTCAAAGACTGCCAGTCAGATGTTCCTAGTTTGCTCCGGTTTGCCTGAAATTAATTGACGTGTCATGGCTGCCGTTGACAACGTCACGTACTAACTACTGGTTCGTTTATTGGACGACTATGTCGTCTGTTTCAATCACTAACTGTTTTTAGTTCAAGTCGCTTTAGTACCTGGAAAAAACGAATATCCAAATAGATTGAGAACCTGTGTGTTAGAGATCCCGATGTGCTTGCTATCTGCTTGCTATCTGTTGTGCTTGCTATCTGCTTACGATGATCACCCACTTCGAGCGATTCGGAGGAATATACACGGGGAACTGAGTTTCGACTAGGGATGCTAAATCAGCCGGTTCATTTCCACTCGTGATGTTTCGTTTAGGTTAGAGATATTACCTCCATAAAGCAAGGATGCAGGAGCTTTTGTGGTCTCGGCGTACAGGTTAGGACACGGGGATTTGGGGATTTACATGACAGAGAATAGCATTATATATTCTGTGCCAATTCGCTTTTTCTTCACTCTAGTGTTTCCACGAGCATTTAGGTCTGACCACCAGGCTAAGGGTTATAGAATGTTCCACTGTTGGCAATTCGATGGTGTTCCGAAAAATTATTCCATGCAAATCATCTGTCAGCCGGAACGATTGTTTTAGGCTGGTAAATCGTGCTAATTATGCGTCTCAGTCTGTCTCCTGGCGCCGTTAAGTTGTTTTGCGCGATCATTATTTCTAGCTGTTTTGTCCTTGTCAACTGCAACTGAAAAGAGTACCATCGGTTACTCGGTTCTAAGGAATCCAGGGTGGAACAAATGTAACCAAGACGTTGAAATGAATAGTTGTTAGTACAGCCTTCAGTCCAAGTACCCACTACGCAACCGAAAACTTTCGTCTCCGTGCGGTGTTTTTGCCAACTAGTGGGCTATGACTCTGATAAATTGTTCGTCACATGACCATGGATATCCTCAGATCCTCTCCTTACATTGTTTTTGTCGGGTTGCTTAACCGAAAAAATGTTCACGCTGCAGCTTTATGGTGTCTACTCGGGTTTATTTTTATTCTTAACTATATCCGGTGCTAGTACGATTCCCTACCCATACACAGCGTTGAACTACTTCTATCAGTTTAAATTTAGGAATTTTCGCTGAGGATTTTTCTAGTATTTATGTTACATGTCAAATCTTGAAATGATGAGAATGATTGTAGAGCACAGATCGGAGATAGATATCATCGAAGTTGTAACTTTGTATATCAGATAGATTGAATGCGTATCGCTCTAATTGGTCCAATCCGTACCATCAGATAATGGTGGATTGTCATATTGTCTCTCGCTTCGTCTCGACTTTCTGATTTTTGGGTCCGGTTGTGTTATCTCAATAGGGTTATTACGTGGACAGTTCGATCAGCTGGATTCTTCCGCACCCTTCAGCAGTGTCACCTGTACGAATTTTTACGATGTTGAAAAACGCTTGTTATACGCTACCGTCAGTAGTTAAAACGGTTGAGTTATACGAATATAAAAATCATTTTTTTCGCATACTTCAGAGGCGCCTTTCACCTTGAGTAACCATGTTGTGGAACTTCTTGAGGCTTATCATTCTTGTGGTTTTGCTAACGGGGCCTCTACCTAGAGTTACTTTTGTCTGCTTCACTCACACCGACGTTTTTGATGATGTCGTGGGATTAGGTATCCCTTGTTATAGGCAAAACCTGATCGGTACCTATACAGTACCCACACGTTTCCTATACTACACACTGTTGCGAAAAACCGGCATAACATTGATGTAGGGGTGAAGGGGAGGGTGTTGAGCGGTTTCCTGGTTTTAGAACTTGGTTTCTGTGTGCAGAAGACACTAAGACACTATGGGTGTTGAGTGGTTCCAAAACGAGCTTAGAAGGAAGACAGAATAGTAGGGCATAATGTACGCTTTAATCGTGTAATAACGATAGTACATAAGCTGAAGATATGGAGTTATAGTTACCCGTTCATCTTTGGTCTTTTGAGATGCATGACCACGTTTGGATCTTGTATACGTGTTTCGGAGACACAGCATACATAAATTTTGGGGGAGTATAAGGTTTCAGTGAGCATTGTCTGTTTGCCAATTGCTCCTATGTAGAAAGGATCTCGTGGACTTAGCAAGGTGTTATTTTGTTTATTTTTAATGACTGACAGTCAGCTGACCCAGCAACGTTTGATTGTGTGCTGGGAAGGGGTTGGACAGGGACGTTGATGGACAAAGAACCTTGCGGGCAGATGATAATTCGTGATCGAGGAAGAGGGTTGAGGGTGGTTGAGGTACCCCACCTCAAGTCTTTGACTCAAAGGTCTGACCCACAGGGCAGTCGGAGGATGTAGGGTTTTCTTTGGGGACCCTTCCATGACCCGTGAGCCAGCGGGCGGCAGGGTTGCGCCTTGTGCATCTTTGTTCCAGCCCATGTAGCCCGCCCGATCATTACAGCACTCAAGCCCGACCACCACTTCAAGGTGGCAGCTTTGGGTCCATCAATAACAATATTACATGAGCTGAACATATGGCGATAGGTACCAGTTAATGATATATGAAAAGTATGGTTTATGTAGTCACGACAGACACCTCTTCCCTTCGAGTTCCAACTTCTCTCATCGATTTTTTGTCTAAAGATACGACGTTTTCGTTACAACCTAAAAGAGAGTGCGAAAAAGTGGGCTGTTGACCATATATCGGGCGTGTTTCGCTGTATATTTTCGTGTATATACTACAGAACAACGTTAGATAAACACAAACAAAACGACAGGAGTCTTTACTATCGAAAGCAAGTTAGTTTTGGCAGAAACAGATTCAGCAAGATGTAGCACCTTACTGTTCGTAGTTCCGTACATCATCTGGAATGCAGCTGCCGGATTGACACAGTGCCGACTTTCAAGTAAATCGATCTACCGTTTAGCTGTAGGACCCTTTCGGTGCCTAACTGCCATGCCACCTGAAGGAAGCACGAGGGCTGGGATACTGTCAGGTTGCCCAAGCCAAGTAAATAACGGGCTATCGATGAGTCCGACATCACTCACTTGCTTCGGATTTAAATTCGCACTTGGTCTTGAGAGGGCGGAGTGATCAATACGCTCCTGTATAAAACTAGGATGTCTTCCACTTGTCGAAGTCGCCTCTCAAGCCTGCCAAGGTAGATGGCCGCGACAAACGAGGTTGGAAGTGGTATACTAAAGGAATAAAATGTTGACTGCAGGGGTCTGGATTCGGTCGTGGTTGTAGATGACTATAGGTTTGGCAGCGTAGTAAGTTCTATTAACGGCTGCCTCACTAGATCAATGTTGTCTCCTCTAGATTTCAGATATAGAGTCTGTGAGATGAATATTCAGCACTAAATCGATCGCTTACCTTGTCGTTCGTTGTTTAGCTGCAGTTTATTAGGTAGCTTTTCTGTCGGAATGCATCAGTGGATGACAACCGTCGAAATGTTAGTACATGGTCTCCATTTACTCTTGGTCACGGGCCAGTATGCTTTTTTGACCCGGGTATACAGGCCATTTGACGTGTTACGTCGCAACAAATGCTTCCACCGAGCGAATCGTACAGATGAAATGTCTTTGGTACAGTCTGATCAACTCAACAGAAGAAACAGGTGGTACCGAAATAAAAATACGTAAACCAGTTCTGTCTGAGCTTGTGGTAGTAACGGTGGCTATATTTTCAGCATTTTAGTAATAGAGGGATCACGCGGTAGTGGTGAGCTACTCAGCTGGTGGTAGACTAGCTACTGTTAGGATTTTTACACCTTGGGGGTGTAGTACACCAATCCCCTCTTGCATTGCCTTTAGTCACATACATATCCACTTGTTTTCCCAATCTATCCATGAGGATGGTTCTGAATTCTTTCTTAAGGGCACGAGTGGCAGTTCGAGCGATTGTACGAGCAAATACCAGTGGATCAACTTACTCCATACAATAGAATAAACATTGACACTGACGTCAAATGGCCAATTCCAATAAAACCCATCCACAAAAGCCATCTCGTTTCAAAATACTGCGCAAAATGCCGCTGTAACCATCACGTTTCTCCTAGATATCTTGCTTCTTTCTCGATATAGGTAACGTTGGAATGCGTGCTGTCTAATCCACCAAATTTATGCTTCCGCATTCGGAAATTTAGCGGAAATCAGTGAACAGGAATGCCCATATACAGTGTGCCATATGGGAGCGAAAGGCTTGTAAAATCCCCCACTGAAGGCCTTCTAGCTAAAATGTCGGGTTCTTTGGGAATTCATAGTCCCTATAAACACATGTCCGTCACAGTAATCTCTAGAAGGTGACCGAAAGGCCAGAATGGCGTGCCGTTGATGCTTATCAGGCACGTATACCCTGACATAATTAAGAAAACGAATTATTCAGCTAGGTTGGATGGTGGCATACGGCTCATTGACCTTCGACTTTCGGTTGGCACAAAGGTTGGCCTAGGTGAAGTTGAAATTAAATGGATGTAAAATCTCAAGGAACTTAGACCGATCAAGGATGAGTTTATCCGTTATTTTTAATAATCATTCTGGTGACGGTTCAAGGTGTTGTCAGAGGGAAAATGACCTAGAAGACCAGAAGAATAGTGTTTCGTGCAGCGTCCAGCTGGACGATCGGCACATCTAAAGCCATGATGTTTACTGAGTTCAGAAGCCCGCGTAAGGGGATTAGGACAGTTACTGTCATCTCCACACTTGAGGAGCAGTGGGATGATGGGGGTGTTCTGGCTCGAAACGAACGGCCCAATAGAATGAACGATCCAGAACACGATCTAATGCCGTGAATAAGGGAGTAGGAAATTCACTACTGAGGAGTTCAATTTGGATGGCCTAGGCTGAATTACATTAACTATAACCGGTTTTCAATAAGCTGGACTGCGAGTATGCCTCCGCTGTTAGCAGTTAGCCCCATCCAGTTCATGTAGTAGTAGTTGAATATTGTCATTGGGTCCCTGGTGATGTAGCGGTCACATTCAACTGTGGTGCAGATAAGATAAGGTAGTGTATAATTACTGAGCCTGTTCTCTGTTGGGAGGTAAGTGTGTATCTGCCGCATATCTGTCTCTGTATCTTGAGGTAGTCGCCAACAGGTATCAGTTCCAGACAGTGTTCTGGAGAACGTGCAGAAGTGTTTCGCTTGTTGGGGACAAATCTGGAGGACTACCACAGTGTTCCTCCCGGAAGAGACCATTGCCTTGAAGATTCCGCAATGGCGTCCATATCAATCAGGAGTCCATGGTGTCCTCCCATCTGAGGAATGGCTCTATAGTGTCCCGTAATGGAAATATTTTCCCCACCAGCTTTACCATTAGGTTTGTAAGATCCGGGTAGCTAAGAACCTTACAGGTACGTACTACACCTTCCAAGGGACTTGGAAATTTTGGTAATTTCTTTTCTGATACTTCACATCAGAAGCTACCATTTTTTGAAACTTACGAAATGCCACTTGACGTGACAATCGACTTCTTCATTAGCTATAATGAACAAATGTTCAAAATCCAAGTTCAACCCCACTGGTTACCTCTGGTGCGAATTCCTGACGCCGCTTGATGGGCTTGACAAGTGAACTTTCCATCCGAATGGTTTGGCTCGTAGCTTGCGTGTAATACAAAATGGAACGTGAACTCAACGGTTTTTAATGAACAAACTAAGAAGACTTCAATGTGTTGTGAGCTCAGTCATTCTATGAAGCTCACTTATGTGGATGTCCCTGGATGGTTCAGGTCATGAGAAGTAATCTGTTCCTGACCCTCTAAGGTGAAGTGCAGTTCGTACAGGTTGCCTGTAAAGACGCTACGGGATGTTGCTCAGCCAAAGTAAGGGTGGTAACGACTACCAATACAAGAATCATACCATCGTCGAAAAATATTATTGCAACGAGCTTTCTATCTGCCGTTTCTCTGAAGTACATTCGCAAGCCATCTATGTCTCAGTTCGACTGCTCTTGAGACGCACCAGTAGTAGATTGCCCCGTCCCCGAGCACCCGTACAAACCTCGTGTTACCACGAAAGTTCAGCCATCCTATAAGAGCAAAAAGCAAACCAAGGGATTAGTTTGAAAGTTTGTGGCAGGCAAATCCTGCTTCAGCATAATTTGGTGACTCCATTTGCAGTTCACTTACCAGTAAGATTCTGTCTTTATGCCAACTTTAAATAGATTATAATAGTAATCCAGGTATGCGGCGACAGTGGGTGCTGTATTTATCCACTTTAGGAGTTCGGCACGTAGTTCATTGGTATACATCACTATCGTTGTGAAAGGCAATTATCCTTTTCGTTGGACAATGCCGGGCTACATTTGTTTAATAGTAGTATCAGTGGTAATATTCATAATAATGGTAGGCAATATTACACAAGAAAGCTAAGGTTAGGTTCGAACCACAAATTTTCCGGTCGGTAGTTTTGCGCCTTAACTGCTGAGCTATCTCGAGTTCTTCGGGACATAGCCACCAACATTGATTTACCAGGAAGTATGCGTTGATCACTTTGTGATAGCTAGTGTTCTTCATTTTATGATAAATCTGAGAATGATAAGCTCAAAAGAGAGCTCGAGATAGCTTAAAGATTAAGGCCCGAACTTACTGAGCGGAAGGTCCATGGTTCGAACCCGGCATCTCGACTGCTCCTGTGTAGACCTGGGCAACCTTGCAGTATGTCAGCCCTCGTGCTTCCTTCGTGTGGCATGGCAAGATAACGAAAGGGAGTTACAGCTGAACGATAGTTATTATTGTCATTATTATTACTACTGTTGTTTAAGAGAGGGTGGAGCAGCTAACGACAAGCAGTATGTATCGTATTACGCACCCTTAGTTAATTTTTTGGCCAACAAAACCGAAGTAACAGAAGTCGGCTTATAGTATATCTCAGTCAGATGCATCCACTCTCAAGTCTTATCCGCTGCAATCCGTGTTGAACTGCCAAGCAACCTGAGTAGGACTAAGTTACCTGTGAGTTGTATCACTTGAGACCGCATGGTATTGATAAACCGTGCAAGGGTTATGCAGAATGTTGGGTTAGATTTACTCCACTTGCGCACGCAGACAGCTTCTTCAAGCCGATGGCAAAAGATATAACTTCGAATTTTTGTACCTATTATCTTGTTGAAAACTAAATTTTTTAGCATCTATGATCTAACTTGTTTCGCGTTGATCATGGCTTAGTTGATCCCTCTATGTCTACCTGGTAAGCCCGAATAATGGGGAATGACTCTTTTTAGATACTGACCACATCAGTCTTAAGCAGCACTTTATCGATTTACCAGATGAATAGGCAGCTTTAATGAACTACTTTGCCCCCCCCCCAAGGAGAAAACACGGTTTAGTTTAAACCACTTCCTTCTCTTCCCAGAAACCGTTTTCAGGAGTGACCAAATACGCTCTTTCTGCATGCTCCATGCTCCTTTGAGACGCTACTGTAACTGCCTGAATAGTTCAAAGCCCAAGTTCACGAGCAACACTTTTCTGGTATCGGTTTTGCTATTCTAGCGCTAGCACTAAGTCTCTTTCCCGTCTACCTTTATTCTTTTCTTCACAATAAAGCTTTCAAATAAATCATGGTCGTACGGCAGTGAAGCATCGGTGTTGAGCACTGATGTCATGCTGTCGATGATGCTGTTGATCATGATGATTCTATCGCTGTATTTGTGCTGGCCTGATCTCAATGACCTTATTGTTAATTGCTGAACTAATATTTTACATGGCACGTTCGGAGTTATACTAGGTGAATTTATAAATCATAGTTTCTCTATAGTTGTCTCGCGCTGTTATATTCTCCTTTCATAATGTATCAGTCAGACTCTTCAGTTCACCGGAATGGAGAAGACAAGCAACTTCGAGGAAGTTATACTGCGGGCAAGTGGATCTTTCTGCGATATGAAATTCAGTTGTTGGGGGCAGTTTGGAGATAGTCCTCCTAACACCTTCCCTTCGAAGTACTCGATCGTAGGACTGCTGCTCAGGGTTCAGTTGCATTGTTATGACGGGCCTTCGTTTTCGGTCGTTCCATCTTCTAGGTGCTCAACTTTTGGAAATTACTGGTTCATTCATCGGCTATGGAGATTCAGGCTTTTGAGCTAATTCAGATTTGTCGAGAAGAATCTCCGGTGGAAGAACAGGATCGAGGGTAGCTGTCGCCGGAAGATAGGAAGAGCGTAGCTGATTGGCATGACGGACCCAGATAGAAGAGCCTACGTTTACCTCATAGACAGCCTTTCCAGCACGCCGAACAATTATACCTTGTGTCCACTTTTCCACACCACCACGATAGTCTGCTAGCGCAAGTTGGCCGCGTATAAATATGTCACTTACAGCACCGTGATGTCGGTTGAACTGAACTTCCATATTTGTGTTTATACCGGTTGGCGAATGTGGTGTTGGACGGATGACGGAGGTCAACGGGTAGACGGATCTTCCGGTTCATAAGTACCTCCGCCGGGGACTTACCATGTGGAGCGTTAACATTTGGTGCCGCCCTGTAACTCGGTAGAAATGTCTCGATGATTTCCGGTTTGGTCCCGTCCTCTTTGAGTTTTAGGAGTACGCGCTTGAAAGTGTTCACAATTCTTTCCATTTGGCCATTTGATTGTGGGTGGAACGGTGGTGATTGCACATGTTGTATGCTACTTTCTTGACAAGAAGCAGAAAAGTCAGCGGACGTGAATGCACTTCCGTTGTCAAAGACAATGATATTTGGAACTCCAAAGTGGTTAAACACATGTTGTAGTTTTGAAATGGTAGCACAAGCAGTAACATGGTTCATGCTAAACATTTCTGACCATTTGCTGTAGGCATCTACCAGGATCAGATATTGTTGGCCATTGATTCAACATGAAGTCGTGACCGTGGAGTTTCTGGAACAGGCCATAAACATAATTCTGTTTTCCGAGGGGATTTTGCAGATAGTTGACATTTTGAGCACTCGCGTACAAGTTCTAACTGCTTATCCATGCTCGGCCAGTAGACGTAACTACGTGTTAGCGCCCTCCTGCGGTCAATACGGGGATGTCCAAAATGAAATTGTTTAAGGACATCGCTCTGTAATTTCGGGGGCACAATTACCCGTTCTGCGAAGAGTATGCAACCGTCAACCTTGGAAAGTGAGGTTGTTGAAGTTGTTTATCGGAACATACTGCAGGCCAGTGTGTGTGGTGACAATGGAGTACCTTTTGAAGTAACGGATCACGAGCAGTGGCGTCGCGAACCATGGCAGAAGTAACTGGAAGTGCACGGATTGTAGTAGCAAACACTGTGTTAACTTCTGGTTCCACCGTTATTACGGCAACAACAGCATCCTTGGGTTGACGTTGGGAATCCATGAGTCTTGATAGTGCATCAGCTTAGCCAAAGCATCAGCAGACTGGTACTTGGTGGAGAAGTCGTAACCCAAAAGCATTGTAGCCCAACGTTGCAAATGGTTGGCTGTGTAAACAGGGATGTCTTTCTTCGCTCCGAAAACGCCGAGAAGGGGCTTATGGTCAGTGATGAGCGTAAAATGACGTCCGTAGACCACTTTGTGGAACTTCCTAATGGCAAAAATTATCGCCAAAGCTTCTTTTTCGACCTGACCATAATTGCACTCGGTAATTGTTAGGGATCTAGCTGATTGGGCAATCGCTTTTTCGTTTCCGTCAGGGAAAACGTGAGAGATGACAGCTCCAATACTATGGTTGGATGCGTCTGAAACAACGGTAATGTCCACGGCTGGATTGTAATGTGTGAGTAGCAGATCAGAGCTGAGAAGTGATTTCACTTTGTTAAAAGCGGACTGGCACTGATGTGACCAGTTCCAAGGCACATCTTTTTTTAAAAGATGAATTAGTGGTTCACGGACACGATGCATGTCTGGCAAAAATGAACTGTACTGGCTTACCAAACCGAGGAAGGAGCGCAAGGTTGCTAAATCCGTCGGTGCTGGCATTTGTTGTATGGCAGAAATATTTTCTGGGTCTGGATGGCGACCATTTTCGTCAAAAATAAATCCAAGATATTTGATGGAGGTTAGAAAAAATGCACATTTTTCTGCACGTAGACGAAAACCATATTGCTGAATTCGTTCGGGTACACAGTGCAAACGATGCAAAAGTTCTTGACTAGAACCTGTAAGAATGATGTCATCAAAATAAGCAGCAACTCCTGATAAACCGTTTAGCATGGCATCCATTGTTTGTTGAAATATTGCTGGTGCAGATTTTACCCCAAATGGCAGACGACTAAACTGAAACAAACCGCGATGTGTGTTAATTGTCAGAAGTCCTTTGGAGTCATCAGAGACTTCTATTTGAAGGTAAGCATCAGCGAGATCCAGCTTTGCAAAACATTTTCCACCATTGAGCTTGGTGAACAGATCTTCTGGTACCGGTAATGGATACTGGTGAGAGTCTAACACGGCGTTTAATCCAGTTGAATAATCAGCACATATGCGCACCTTGCCATTTGCTTTTTTGATGACAATAATAGGAGCTGCCCAGTTTACTGGCTGGACAACTCCGGTTTGCTGGAGACGAATAAGTTCATTCTCCACAGTTGCGAGAGCGGCAAGTGGTACGGGACGCTTCGGTCTGAAAATTGGTCGAATCGGGTTGGAGTTTGAGGCTTGCCTTGGTTTTGGTACAGCATCCAAGACCCCTTTGGAAGACGTCGTTGTATTTTGTCTTGATTTTGCTAGTAAATTGTTCTGCAATGTCTGAAGAGGATGAAAATTTCAGAGCACTGCACACAGACGATAAAGGCACATTGTAACCATCAAGTTTCTCAATCCAACCAAGTCCAGGAATGTTCAAATTAGAAAAGTCAGTGAGGTAATATCTGATAAATGTAGATTCTTGAAGGATACATTACTGGCTAACTTGCCAGTCAGTTGTAGGGTATTGCCAGATGCACTTTGGGCCCCATGATTCGTGAATGACAACAGGTTTTCCTATCAACTCCCAACTGGAACGTGAGATCAACGTAACATCTGAAGCTGTGTCGAGCTGCAGACGGATTGTAATTTTGTTGATGAAAACTGTAGGGTATTTCCTTTGGGACTCAAATTCAACTTGGAATGTTGCCAACACATATCTGGACTGCGGACGTTTCTTGTACGGTTGCTTTTTGACTGTGTTGCTGATTGGACTGTTGAAGCTCTTTTGGTTTTTGGGTACTGTGAATTTTTGAGTACGGCGGAAACCTTCTTTGTGGCCCCACCGATGACACTTCTGGCACTGGTCCTTCTTGAATGGACAGAAGCGTGCATAATGCCACTCACCACAGGACCAACACGATGTTGGCGTTTTTTTCTCACGTGTAACACAGGTTCGTTTCAATTCCATGACACCACTGGGATTAGTAGATCGTGACGTCTGCTGTACCATCGCGGTATCGTGTTTAACTTTACGCAAACGTTGGCATTTGGTTGTAAGTAATTTCACGTTAATGTCCTTCTCGTGCTCAAGCTTGGAAAGTAATCGAGTGCGAATATCTGATTCCTGTGGAGGCTGAAGACCAGCAACGAAAATTAGACACTTGAACTGATCCTCTGTAAGTGACTGTAATTGAAGCTTCACACTCACGGTTGACGACACAGGCAAAAGTGACGCAGTCGTCGGTATCGCGCTTGGCCAATTCGAGACAATTGTATCGAACATTAAAAAGTGAATGCTGCTCACCGAAAATTTCACGGAGTTGTTCCACTGTTTGTGCAAAGTTTAGATCCTTTGGATGTTTGGGAAGAATGAAGTTCGTGAACCGATTGTGCTCGAGGGTTCCAAGTTTCCGGACTAAGAGACGGGATTTGCACGCATCATCTTTGTCGGTAACCTCACTCTGAAAAGTATCTTTCCAGGGACTGTACCATGAATCGAATGTGAGACCAGATGCCGGTTCGTGGACAAATTCGGTAACAGTTGCTGTGACAGAATCGGCAAAGGATAATGAAGTACCACTGAGATGGAACTGATGTCTGAAGACTGATAACTTGAGTAAGAGACAATAAGTCGCAATTGCGATTGTTCAAACTGCGCTTGTTGCTGTTGAAGGATTGTTTTCAAATCCTCGGCCGAAATTGACATGTTTGTGTTCGCGTTGGGTTCCCGTCGCCTTTGTTATATCCTCTTTGATAATGTATCAGTGAAACTCGTCAGTTCACCGAAATGGAGAAGACAAGCAACTTCGAGGAAGTTATACTGCAAACAAGTGGATCGTTGCGCGATATGGAATTCAATTGAACCAGGATATAAAAAGAGCTAACAGTCCAGTAGGATGTCAGTGAGAGGCTCAAATGTAGAAACGAGATTTCAGTATACAAGACAATTGTTAGCAAAGTGGGTTTGTTCGTTTGGTGGCAGTCCTCCTAACACGCGCATAGCAGTTTCGTTGTTTGTTAACTGGTGCATTTTACGTGTTCAAACGCTTCTAACTCCTAACTGACGCATCCCAGTCTAACGCGATTTGTGACCTGTATTGCTTTATCAAGTCCTCTTGGATTTGATGCGAGTCGCTTCATCGGGTCTTTGGATTCCAGAAAACAACGAGAAGAACGGTGTGTGTCAGTTGACACAAGCTGCAAGAATATGTTGTGTTCATCAGAAACATTGGTTCTTTTGAAATAAAACACTCAGGCCATTCAGCAGTGCACTTCGAAATCTACTGAACACTTGTGGAATGAAATCATAATATACGGCATGCTAGAGGGATTTTAGTTGTCTACGGAGCATCTACTTAAAATGCGATTTTCAAAGGTATACGAAAGTAGATCATCTCACAAGTCACGTAGAAGAGCACTTTTCATCCTGCAAAGCGAAATATACGCTCTGTACTCTCAGTCGGCTAATTTCTTACTTCCGCAGGAGTCCTCTATCGTCCGTCACCTCAGCCATCCGAATTGGATTTTCGGTTTTCATGCAGCTAGATCTGAATTGACAAGTGGATCTACAAATAAAGCGTGTCATCCGCTTAACGACTTTGTGATGTGTTCGTTCTCTTTGTTTCCCACAAGGGGCCCCGTGACATAGGGGGCAGTCGTTTCCTACAGTTTCATATTCATGTATTAAAAAAGGAAAACTTTGCCTGAACTCCAAGAACGGGTAATACGCTCACTACTGTGTACCTCACATGCCGCTTATTACTCTATGAAGCAGCAAAATTATCCACAAAGAACCTGGTCATATCCATACTGTAACGCGAACTAAGGGTAGGAGCCCTCAACGAGTCGGTTTTCGGATATGTGCACATGCTGTAAGTGGTCACCGAGCCAGCAACTGTAATAAATTGCTGCGTTCAGTTAAAGAGAGGATGTCACTTGTGTTTCCAACTCAGAAGATCCTACTGAGTCATTCAGCTGTAGCACCCTTTCGGTGCCTAACTGCCATGCCACCCGAAGGAAGCACGAGGGCTGGGATACTGCCAGGTTCCCCAAACCTAGACAGGAGGAGTCGAGATGCGGAGGTCGGGTTCGAACCACGGACCTTCTGGTCAGTAAATTCGTGCTCTAACCACTTAGCCATCTCGCTGTTGAATAATCAGCTGAATCCATGACTGTCCGCGGGGACCAGCAGATTGACTTTGCAAGGTGCTCTTTGTAAAATGGTTTCCTTCCATTAACAACGTTGTCAGGAGAAAAGTCGTATTAAAAGTAGTAATATTAATTTCATTTAGTGTCTTTTAAATGGATATAGGTCAGCTCGGATTGATGAAAACTCTGAGAATCTGTTTTGTGTAAGTTATCGCATTTCGCCATCAAGTATTTTCGCTTTTTCCGTTCTTCACCATTTTCTTGCCTCAAGGCAGGAACTTTGGTTGACGATTTATGGTGACTTATTCTTCCGATTATTTACGCACAAACCTCGTGTTTCTGACAACAATTCAGTCTTTTTCACCGACATCCCGTGCTTTACATCCCTAGAAAGATGCAATTGTTCCAACAACTGACCTTTATTCTTTTCTCCGATCGGTCTTTCCGTATCAGCAAGAGCTGGCGTTTGTGTTCCCATGTTTCGGTATATACTGCCACAGAAGTTTATCACCAGTATGAAGCTGGGAGCTCACGTGGTTCAGGAGCATGTTGTAGTTCGGATACAATGGTTTAAATGGCCCATCGCTTGCGGAATCTCATTAACTTGAGCAGATACACGGTGACCTTCCCCTTGTTCTTAAAACCATTCTGCTGTTACATGTTATTCATTCCTTTGGGCTGTTTGGTTGGTTGTCCTCAGGTCTATCACCACGCGGAGAGCACTGTTCATCATAAAGTAGTAAATATACATCGTTTGGTGAACTAATCTAGCCATATCGAACGCAGTCCCGTGACAAAATGATAAACTTTCATCTGATAGTCATGTGTGTCGACGAAATGCACAGTCAATGTTCGAAGCGTGATGAAAATGGCCCAAATTGTTTATGTCTTGGAGTTTTTTACGCACTCAACTTATCCAAATGGCTGGTTTGATTCTTTTCCACTTGGTGGCTAGTCGGACAGTGGGATTATTGGTTTTTGCCAGAGTAGTATCGAGCCAACAATTTTTATAAAAAATGAAACCTGTTTAGAGCACGAGGTCTGGAAAAGCATTCCAGGATAGAACTGTTCAGTCTACCCTTCGGAGCGCTACTTTTGGGTACGTGAACTGGCCTACGGAATTAGACGAAATACACTCACTAAGTTGGTGTTAATGGAAAACTCAGCTGAATCGCAGTTAAATCTCTCGTTTCTGATGTTCTTCAACTGGACGTGCCGCGCCAACGCCGCTTTATGTCTCAGTTGGCACGGTGTTCGAGATATCGCAGCGTATGTTCTTGAAGATGGAACTCATTACTCATAAGGTTGCAGAAAACTCCTCGGCATCCCCCAAGCCGTTTCGCCTGGGGCTCATCAGCTGGACACAGTCCCTGAGTTTCCGTCAACCTTATTTTCTACTTGAACACCCAATTGTACGCAAAATGCAAACTACGCTCATTTGAAAATTATTTTTTTAATAGAAGACATGGACTCTGCGCCTACCGGATGGGCCTCAAGGAGAGCGAAACTAGTCGTGGGCCATCTGAGTTTTCAACAACCTTATGAGTAGTCAATAAAATCTACGAATTTACCTACAGGGTAAAGCAAATGAAGAGTTCTTTGGTGTCATTAATTTTCGAAAATAATGTAGCCTTTTTTCATGATAGTCGTTAGCAGCTTTAGATTAGCTCAACAGTTTCCAGTGACATCCCTTCGGCCGAAATAAACTGTCTTCATGTTATCCTCTACAGAGAGGAACATCTTATTCCTCATGAATTGGGCCAGTCAGCTGGATTACCACCACACAACTCAGCTTTTGTCCACAACACTCATAAATGTTCATAGCGTTGGCTAGAAAGACCAGGCTAACCACCGTTTTGCGTATGGTACATCACATGGTTGTCCGTATTGGACGTTCACAATGAGACCACCACTTTTTAATGGAGCTCAGCGTTGTCAAGCTCATCAGGTGTCAGGAATTTGTACCGAAATTAGCCAGTAGGATTAAATCTGGGCTTTGAACTGACTTACCATAGCTAAAAAGAAATCTAATGCCGTGCCAACTAGGGTTCGCGTCTCCGATTTCTGAAAAAAAACGTAATCCCAGAATTCTTCGACCCATTTCGAGGAGTTTAACATCATTCCATTCCTTCAGTCCATTGCTGATATTCGAGGGATCGGAACAAACTGGTCCCTTCATGGGGTAACATCTATATGGGGGGTGAATAGTTATGAGTTTGTAATGTTTGGGAGACATTCTTGAATATTTGCTTCCATTCGGTAGGATTTTTGGTGACATGGAATAATTCTCTCAGATGACAAATGAAATCAGTAGGCGAAGTTAATGACGTAGTAACTGCCGAACTGTCACTGATTGGAACATTTGAAATCGAGGGAAAACTGTAAACCGTCTGCATAAAAGTATGGATTTCTATGTGTTAGTCCTTTCGGTAATATGGAGTTGATACTGCAGATTATTCGGGAGGAAATATCTCAATACAACATTACTCATGAGGTTTCTGAAAACTGTTCGGCAACAAAAGGGCGTCTTTTGCAGAGAAAACTCGTTTTTCACTGGTCTTCCCTTACCAGAGATCCACTTTGGACGGTCTCCTAATGAGATGTCTTTCTTTAGAAGCCATTCCTGTCGAACCAATTACTTCTCATCACTTTCAGCCACAAGCTCACTATGTCATCATGATGTGACTCATTTCTGCACACTATCCGAATCGGTTCGATGTTGCTACCCTGAATTTCCTACGGGTAAGTCATGGTACTAGTTGCGAAACACAGTAGATACCGATATCGGCGATGTCGCGGAGTATAGGTATGCCGGGTGCTCTGTTTGGTTGTTGGTCTGTTCGCTGAGCTTCCCAGTTGGATTGCAAACTTACCACCACCAATCGAGGTGAAATCATCAGCGCATCGTTACCATCCGCACACCGACGATATCACCCTAATTGGTGATGAAATGCTTACAGTCCATCTGACAACTTCGGCGTATAGCCCAACAAACCGATGTCATCGCCATTCTACCTAGTAAGTTGAGGAAAGCAGTCAGATCCGGAAATCTATCAAAATACACATTCCTTCTAGTTATAGAGCAGTTTATTTGATAAATTTTCGGTTTGGAATTCGCCGAGTCCGTTTTGGATGTCAGCCACTCATATTTACGACAATCTCAGGAAAACAATTTTCAAGAGTGGTCGCCGTTTCGGGATTTCACGGTGGTGCTACCCTTTCGAAGGAAGACTCGCCAGTGCAGGCTAAAATGTCTCCCTTGGCTCTTCTCTCCAGGTGGATTACTGTTTTATGGGCTAACCATGAACCACGAAGACACTTATGCAGTAAACCTCAAGGAGCAGGGGGATTTTGATAACAATGAACCGGTCAACTCTTAGAAAATAGGAAAGGATGAAAAGTCTGCCTGTTATCAGTCAGTCCTTGTGGATGGACAAGCGTTCCGAAGCTCTCAATCTAGCCTTCCAAATTTTTCAATCCGATCAGATAAATATCTCAACAAACAGTAGATGTGTATCCTAAGATCCCCCTTCTTGATTAGTTTCCCTAATGGGATTATAGTTCAGCCAATTTCGAATATCTCTTCTAATGGTGGTGTGTCCTACCTAAGAACTCTGTAAATAATCCCGGTCAGTGCCCGTTCTAGAGAGTCAGTGTTGTATGCCTTAATTCCAGATTCATTTGATCTCAGGACAATTGGAAGTCAAAAGCTACAAAATTCCAGCTGTGGTTTGCGGCTCGAGTCAATTCATGACTCTGGGCTTGGAGAAACTGTCAGTATGTCAACCCCAATACCTCATAGGAGTGACATGATAGCTACTCACTGAAAGAACGTCATACCCAGCTGATGTGGTTCTCCATCGAAAAACAACATGTTCGTTGTTTGTCCGTCGTTTGATCCGTCGTCTAACATTGCACATTGGCTTGATATTGATTGGATATGTGGTCGATATAAACGGAAACCTGTTTTTAAGGCTATTAGTGCTCACAGACGGTGAATACCATCCTTGGCTTACCTCTGTGAAAGTAGGATTTCACCTGGCAGAAGTAAATGAAGAGAGGAATTTTCAGCTATTGTTTGGTGGCGATAACGTCCTCGCTTGAATCGGAAACAACGGCTGTGGGGTAACCATTTGGGTGTATTTCGACAACGTTGCAATTTTAGATGACAGTCATTTGAAGCGACGAAGGCACGGTAGTGTTTGGCGGTCGCATACTACCGGTGCGAATCGTAAGCAGGAATCCTGCAAAGCAGTTCAGCAACACTCGAGCTGTTGACCGGCAGTCGCATTTACTCATTGTTATATTATGTGATAGTATTGCGTTGCTGTTATAATCTCAGACTGACCATAAAACTTTCGGAATATGTCTAGCGACATAGAGCGTTTCCGATGGTGGTCGCCAATAAGCTCCTCGCCGTCTTGTTCGTCTGGGTATGTTGCATTCGTTCGAGTTCGGTATTTCATAACTTTCTCACGAGACTGACTTACTTTCGCACCAGTATTGCGATAGGTAACGAACGAAAGACTTGTAAAAAATCCTTTGGATTAGATAGGATTCATTGTACGACTCTGCGTGAATATGACGTACCAGGATCCCACTCCGAAGATACAAACTAATCTAAGTGGTCTGCGATGTGGTTCACAGCAGGACCGAACACCTTTATTTATCTGCATTTCCATAGCTGAACGGACAAAGATGTGAATGCATCTGAGTATTTCGCGATAAATCGCCATAGACAGTATATGAAGCACCCGTTGTTTCATCTGCAACTGCATGCGAGAGGCTTCGTCAGTTTTCAGTAGCAAACCGTTGGCAGTGCACAAGAATTCATATCCAGTATCTTCTTCCAGCTGGTTACTAAAAAGCTAATAAAGGGTCCTAAAATCGTTCGCTAGGGTGAGCTGTTGTTCGAAAGGTTGTTCCTGAGGGCCACATTGTAACGGGCCTTTGCCCCAGCTACAACGCAATTCGTTGTTAGTGGTTATAGATTGACGTGAATGCTACACATGCCACTAAAATGAGCGAATAGAAGAAATTTACAGGTTTCTCGCTGTTTGTATGCGTAAATACGAACATGTAGTTTCTTGTCGAATTCTTATGCCTATCGGGGTGTAGTTCTTTGGCTTTATCCAGAGAGGGATCTGGTTCTGACCACTTGTGTGAAGTTCAGTGAGAAAAATGGAATTAGACAATAGGGTTAGAACAGTATATTTGGCTTGATGGAAAACACTGAAACGCTGAAAATTCATTGGCGGCCCACCAAATAAGTTTACGAATTAGTGTTTCGCAAATATATTTGGCTGTTTTATGGAAAGTAGCCTTCAAATCGCAGCTAGAGTGGATTTTTTGCAATTTCCTACTAATTCCTGATCGTGATTACTGGGCGACTGAAAACTCACCGACTGTTACCTATCTATTTGCACACTACGACCCTCATTCTAAGTTTTTGCCAGGCTTTACAACTTGCTTTTCCATCGGAGCGCATCTCTTTAACCCCCTTGGCTGAGTGGTTACAATAAATATTCCCATATTTTTGTCACACGACTGATCCTCTTTATGTAAGCTGTGATGACTCAATGAGCGATAAGTTTCAGAAGGGCTTGGTAAACAATCGGTAGTGATAAGTTTGTTTACTCATCGTGTCCCACCACCAACCTACCTAAATCGATTTGTATCTTGAAGAACATACGCTGTGCAATGTATATTCACGCTGGTCCATACAACGTGTGGCACAATACATGATCGACATCATCATCATCAAAGCAATGTTGGTTGCCACAATGAACCCTGCTGACAATGATAATAAATTCGCCCAAACAAGTCGAACAGTGTGGTAGATCGCTCCACTGTTGCTTTATAAGACTTGCAAACCATTCTCGAGGTCCCGGCGGACAGCAGTTTTGCGCTGTAGATAATTTCTACGTTGAGTGTTTTTTTACGGAGCTGTCATTCTAACGACTGCGGTAGTACGACGTGTTTTTCGGTTGAACATTTTTTGAACATCTGTTGTAAACAATCTTGAAAGTCAGATCACTGTACAAACACGCTGAAACGACCACTAATGAGGCTGGTGGAAATTGGTTTGAAGCCGTGGAAGGCGTTGGTTTTCATCAGAATTGAAAAGTTCCCTATTATAACACGTGCTTTTATTCTTTCGTCGTAGACAAGGCACAATATGGTTGTTGATCTGGGTACGAAGTTTCCACCGGAATGTGTCAGCATCACAGATACTGAACATTGTTGCTACTCAGAAACAGGCGTCAGGGGCCAGGCCAGGTTTTTGGTTTGAACTCTCCTGATTTCCATACGGTTCCTGTCTAAGCTTGAACGAACTGGCAGTGTCTTATCTCAGATGCTTCATTTGTATTGCATGGTAGGTGCAACTCGACTTATGCCTGGATTTTTTGTACAGCGCTCCCTCTTGAACAAGCGTCTCCAGGACGTAACGAAATGTGCCTTCGACGAAGGCGCTTTTTGTGACATTGGTAGCTAAAATGAACTGGATCGTGCAATTTCTGCGGGCCTAACAACCGTATGCATTGACCCTAAAGGTGTTATGTATTCATCTGGGTATACGTTTACTCACGTTTCATATAACACATCCACAATGATCGATTCGCTCGGTTGGCTAGACAAGTCTAAATAGGGTATGAGTTTGATAGGAGGTGAATCGGTGTCCTGGTTTGCTCATATTTTGTTGCACTCAAACGTAGTAACACTTGAGTTGCTGAACTACTAAATCCCGGGCCTGAATGGCCTGGCTATGCCAATAACGAAAGAGATGGCCGGACGACACCACGAAATAGCGTCGCAGCGTGCGCAACTGCGAAAACTAAGCGGGATTGGTGAGCTGATTGGGGCCTGGCAACCAGCTAATCCAGTGCTGATGGAGTGGACAAAGGCTACTTCTCTGTGTACGTGGCCCAATTTAAAGCCCGAAAAGGTATGTTGAAGCGTAAATCTGGTCAGAGTCTTCTCGTGGATTTTGCAATTCATCATCGTCGTCACCCAGTAGCTGCATGAAATTTCACGAAATCAACTTCCTCACACTTCCAATGAGCAATTTTCTGTTGAAATTCGGACGGCCTACAAGGACCCAGTTCAGGACGAGTTCAGGACGGATAACACTTTAATTCGGATGGATATAGGTGCCTAAAACTCGGGAGCCAATTTGTTTCGGTGTCCTGATGTTGGTAAGCAGCTTGACAAGAGTCCCACCGTTCATCAAATGACCCGATCCGATCAGTATTCATGGGTTTCGTTTCTTATAGTGCCTAATCAGGCTCCGTCTCCAACATGGACGGCCTTAAACCAGTCGTTCACGCGACCACTCCAACGTGTGATGGTTCTGCGGACCATTAATGTAAGCCGGCACGTCACACAAATGAGTAATACATGGCCTTAATCAGAAGCGGTGTCCTGATGTGGGACTACTAACGGGGTAGATGAATTCTGGGACAGCCCACCGTGGGTTTCGCCCTTATCGGGGCCCACCAGGTTAGCTTAGTCTCTGAATGTATACTGATCATGTTTCGTAATCGACTACTAAATTAGACGTATCTGGAGATAAACTCAGTTGTAAATTAAACTTGTCCATGAATCGGTCCAACCCATGATACTTGAGCAGCTTTCACATGCACTACCGTCACGAAGAAAAGACCTTACCGTAGTGTGACGGTTTTTGTGCCTCTGTGACCGAGTGGGCTATACTGAGAGTTGTCCGTGCGACACTCGCAGGGTTTCTCATACCATGTTGGTCGATGGTTAGGGGTCTAACCAACACAGTCTCCTGGTCATCCAGGTTGGGGGTCGCAACATCTGTGATAACTTGTTCTCTAAAATTTTGGTGTGCTGGAATTCCACGCTAAACACTGCAGTCTTGCAGTCAGGATTTTTTAGCCAAGTTCTTTGGTCATCCTCTTGTCTAGGTGTGGGTGCCCTGGCAGTATCCCAGCCCACGTACAACCATGATACCTACAACTAAAAACACTGCCATACGCCAGCGTAGCATCGGTGTTGGACATTAATATTATGTTGTTGTTGTTGATGATGATGATGTTGATGTTGATGACACACTGCCTGAGGTGAGTACTTAGTGTTCATTGAACTGAACGAATGCTGAACGCGGAAGTCCTCCGACGGGCGCGTCGTGACGGAATGGCTGCCATGATCATATTCAAGCATCTACGGTGGTTGGGGCTTGTCCGTGGAACGGACGGGAACAGAATTCCGAGGTAGCTTTTATGCGGTCAACTGAATGTGAGGAAACGGAACCGTGGTGCACCAGAGCGTCGATATATGGGCACTTTGGTTGGGACTGAAAGGCGTCAACGTGGATTTCGTATAGGATGCAAAAGAACAAAACATGATGACATGAAAATGAATGATACAGATTGGAGCTCGTCAATTCAATGATCGTCGGCTTTGAGCCAGTGAGTTGACATTTAAGAGGCAAGTGGATCTTCGGAGCGATTGGACCAGAAGACAAAACAAGTTTGACCTGTGGCGACTACGGTCGTGTTCGCACTGGTCGCACTAGATTGGTCGGCCATCAGTGGACACGGTCTTTCGTCGACAAAACGTTGGCAGATAAGCTAAGCTTGTCAGATCTGCCTTAGCTTTCTCGAGTGTTAGGCATACAACATCCTTAGAAGTGGCCCTCTATGACTATCAGCGTATAGACCAGGCTGATTACTAGCTATCCATATGTGTGCCTAGAATTCTTCCTGTGACTGGTATGGGGCACCTGGCCATATCGCGGAGACATTTGAGGATTGCCATCGTTCAGCCGTTAGTTATGGACCACCGGTTGGGCATGCCGATCGCTTGGGACTGTTCCTTTCTGTTCACCTTGCGGTCTCGTTCCGTCGAGTTTACACAGGGTACGGGGCGACATACGTCTCAGCGCAAACAACGTGGGACATTACTTGCTGTGCTGGGACAGGTGAATCTAGAACTAGATGCGGATCTGCCATATGGGGCTGTGTAATATTTATGCAGTTTGGGCTACTTTGAACGAAGCTAGCCAAACACTGACGCGTGATAAGTTCCTCTGATAGAAGCATACACGGGAAAAAGTTTAACACGGCGCTATTGAAAGTAAGTAAATTCACAATTATATTAAACACAGGGTTGCCTAGAAATGAGACTTCTAGTGCAGTGACTTTCCAAAGACTAATCACATCTTTCACTCTGGCAACCATCCTGTCAATCAGAGGTTCGTGTGTTTCCGGAGAACCTAAAACAGAAAGCCATAAAATCTATTCACTATCTTCGGGCGATTATGTTTATCTGCTGGGTAAAAGTGTTTCCCTCAAGGAGCGACCTTTTTGGTCATTTCTTGTAGATAGCTTTTGTTCGCGGAAGGGGCTACCGCACTTTATCACGGATATCCTGATATAACAGCCGAAGCAATGGCACTAACTAGGGGTTTGTTTGGGGTTATCGTGCGTTCTGGCTTCGCTCTCCTAAATCCATATTGCAGTGGTGATATGTCCCCGCCATTGGCGCTATTTCCGTATTCTAGGTCATTTGCCAAGCCAGTTCACGTCCGATCAAGAGGTCTCGGCAGCAACGCTCATGACAATAATCGTTTGAGGAATATTTGGTACCAACACTGAGTTAGGGAATTATCATTGTGAACTAGAAGCGATGATGATGGATGTATACTTTGGTTTGGGTCTACGATTTCATGTATTGAATCCATTTTCCGAATCATGAACTTCCCTTTTGAGGATGAATCAACCAGCGTTCCTTTTCTCTGGTTCCTTTCTCGGTCTGTCATGTTTGTTTTGACATATCGTTCTGAAACTCCTTGGTCTTTTGCTTAGTAGCGAAACTTCTGACTTTTTGTGTTTGTGCTTTTGCGTAAAAAGCGAAACGCTGCTCAGTTAAAGACTACCGATTGTTTACCAAACCTTTCTGAAACGATGACTTCTCAGTCGATTTCAAACTTTTTCCAATTGACTAAAAACCTCTGCCTTGTTCTAGCAGAATTAAAATAGGTTGAATTGATACTAGATTTCCGAGAGTGAGATGGATGAACTGATCGTGTGTCGTATCCTACTAGATGTGTATTTGTGCCTTGTCCGGATGACAGTCGAGTCGCACCGAAACTCGGTTACAGACCAGCTGACAACGGTTATGTTTCGGGACATTTTGCGTGAATCCAAAGCCTGGGTGGTGAATTTTGTTGATGTGGAATTTGACATTTGTTTGCACTAGAGGCGAATCGTATCTCGAGGTTAAACTAGTCGAATTTGGAGACAAACTAAAACGTCACAGAATTTGATTGACAGTTTCTAACCTACCACGATATAGTTATGTTGCCTTGTACTCGGGTTGTTTGGTGTTTCTATGTTAATTGTTCGATAGTTTGTGAAACGAATACCGTAAGATTCCGTTCCAGTTTATGAATCCCTGCAGAGGTACATCAATTTTGGTCGAACCTACAGCCTATGACGGATTAGCTGGTCACGTTACCTTTGAGCCTCTGATGGTTGACCAACCCTTCCGTAAAATATACCGCCACGTGTTTATTGTTCCTATGATTGTTAAAGGACAAAGGGAATGTATCTATTTCCATTCCGTATGAAATTCACGTATACATCAGAATGTCATTTAGTTAACATTGCCAGATGATGACCCTGTAATGAGACTAAACCGCCTCCCAACGCATTTATACCTTTGGAAATACCATCCTGTTTTTCGCTTGGAGCTAATTTCACCAGAAATGTTTAAGGAGGCTACCTCCTAGAGGAGCTCACTTTCAGTCCCTCCTGGTCCAGAAGCGGGCAGCCATACAATGGTCCATTATTATCCAGCTGCCTAGGTTGTATGATAATTTGTTGGTATTTACTTGAGTCCTGATCAGTAAACATCCTTGCAAATTTATGACTTAACAACCTGGGTTTGATCTCTTCTGAGCCTAGCAGTTTCCCAGTTTGATGGGCTGCGGTGATTGTTTGGGGATGCAACAGATAATTCACTTGAGGAATGGATCCATCAACACATGCTGTGATGATTGGATGACAACTAGTGAATCTTACACGTGCTGAGTTAGAGTTTAAAGTTTTTAGTACCGAACTCCAAGTAATGCAAACCACGGTACAGACTAGACCTGCTCGGGGAGCGTGAAAGTAGTTACGAAAAGTCTGGGTGCCATCAGTGTGATCCGCCTTTTAGGATAGACTTCATGTGACCTCCCCTGGATTGGGCTGTAGATTCCGCACGTACTGGTATTTGTAGTGTTCATCATGTTATTTACCTCCGAGGTTGTCTAAGTGGATTTTTGGATATGTAGGCCCCTAGGATATCTGTTGCAGACTGGCACATTTTACGTTTGTACCTCAGATGCAGCGTTATCGAAAATTTCACTAAAAAGAGCGCAAACTTGGATTTTCTCTTAATGCTTACAAGACTGACACCTGTCATCGGGGTCAGTCCCATGGTTTTGTTCGCAGATAGCAAGGATTCAATCATAAATGTGGTTTTGGAAATTAATTTTGACCTATTACCGTGGTATGGCAAGACCCCTGCCACCTTACAAGTCACCAACAAGTGCACGCATGGACCGCGCACTAAAAGAGGGAATATATGGTTTTCGATAACATCAATCTCACCCTACAAATCAGATCAGCAATCGATCATATCAGAACGAGTTCATTAGACTGCTTCATTTTAGTCTATTGACGTACTAGAAGTACTTGCAGCCTAATCCGTGGACTCACATTTAGTCCTATTTTAGTTGAGGGCGTTTTAGGAAGCAGTTAGTCAACCCATCAGCGGAAGTGTTAGTCGTCGGGGCTGATACATAATCAGTTGTCGTTTCGCATGCCCTTGTAATTCTATAACACTGTACCCTCTTCCTAATCCCTGAAAATACTTATTACTAGGTTTGTTAGAGGGAGTGAGAGAGTTACTCGAATTTCAGAGCGATGCACATTAGAAAAACTACAGTTTCATGGACCTTAAGTTCACTGGGAGGTCGGATCGTTACGAGGTGTGCTGTTAGACGGACAGAGGGATCACTGCACTGGATGAAGTTAGGAACTTCAATTCTTCCAGAACTGAGACGAACGAGGACGATATGCCGATTAATTCAACAAATCACCGAGTTTTCAGAACCAATGAAGCATACGAGAAGCGTAATTACTTTGAAAAAAATTTCGACCGAATTTCTTTAGAATTCTTTAGAACGTGGTTGCACAAGGTGGTTCATTTTTGTGAGTCTGCCTTCTTTGGGATGGGAAAGCGATCTTAAAGAAGGTTTCAAAGTGGCACCGATGACCCAAATTCCACCAAGCCTAAAACCAACGTTCAGTTTCTTTCGTCTCATTGGGTGTGGTGTTTTCACTGGTAATAACTACTGTAAATCTTGTGAATCGGGTGAAGAAGTTTGCAACTTACTAATCTTGTTAAGATGTTAGATTGTTATTCCGTCAACCTAACTACAGGCGTTTTAACGCTTGAATTTTCCCCAGCATCACTCGAAATTTCTTCCTAATGCACAAAATATTTTCATAGAATTGCGAACAGACGATATCACGCGTTTTAGTCAAGCGGACAGATGAGTAGGAAGCCATTTCACCTTCGAAAAGAGAACGGGAATCGAAAGTGCCAGAGGCGAGTAATCTAATTACTTAATGGTTGCCTGCCAATTTCTGTACTTGAGTCATTCCAGTCGGTCCCCTCTAGTGTCGTAATAATACTGTTGGTTTTCAGAGCTTAGAATCACGTTTTGTGTTTTATAAGCCACTGTTCATCTGATTCGCCGAGGTACTGCGGAGTTAATTTTTTTTATCTGATACCCTGTCGCATGATTTGCTGTAACTGGAAACGGAGTTAGTAGGCTGCTATTTGTTATGACACTGCTCACTACTGATACAAATAAGGGAGAAGCGTTCAGGTTAGTCTTCGGTGGAAGTAATAAATATACAGTTATCCCGCTTTTAAGGCGTCTATTAGCTTCAAATCTGGAGAGGCCAAATCTCAACTGGTTCACGAAGCACTTTTTGGAGCATATTTTGGCCGGAAGTCCTCTCAGAACTGGCTAAAAACCCTCAGGTCCGTCTATGCGAAGCTCCTTCACTTGTCCGTGTTTTCTTGAAGGCTGCCCACCAAAACAGATATTTTTCACTTGTTCATTCTTCAAAAAGCGCTTTTTGTTAGTTTCGTCAGGTAGTTCCTCTACGAGAACTCGGTCAGTTTCGTTCACGGAGGATAACTAGAATAATGGAATAAGAGGCACACGTTGAAGGCGATGGCCTAACCAGTTCATTGACGTTAAATTGTTTTGTTTGACCGATATGTCGGAGTGGGAGTGCTCCGCAGTGAGCGCGATAGGTTTGATGCGGGGTGGCCATTTGCTGCGTGGCTTAGCCATGTCAGGTTTGTCTCGTCCTAGAATCCTCATCCGGAGAGGCGGTAGTCACAAACGCGACCTAGTGGACCGGTACGGGCTTTCGTGCTTCGTTGCCAGTTCGTGGACTGACCGCCCTTGGTTTGTCTCCACCTGACAAATGGCTGGGCAAAGATAGCTCTGCGAGGCCAATGGTCTTCTGACATACTAGGTAGCCGCGTGGATAGAGGAACGCATCTACCACATTGATTGGTTCATCTGCGAGTATGAGGTTTGTATTTAATCCCACCCAGTCTTGCACTAGCACTGTACACTTTATAGGTGTGCGTCGGTTGTGATTACCAAACCGTGCAGCAAAGTTATTTGACCTATTTAGAGTGGGTTGCGTTTCTGAAGGGTCTGGTCCAAGGAAAGGGATGTCGTCTGTCTACACAGTATCTCCGAACGAACACCCTGGAAGTGTTTCGATTCCCAAGATGTTAGTGGGAGGTAAAATGACACAAACCGCACATTGATTACGAAGTCAAATAGGAAGTTTCACAAATGGCACCCTTGTCTGACACGACTGGATGTACTGAACTCAGAAGATTTACCGTAGACGTACAAATTTATAAAAGACAATAAAATCTAAGGGATACCCTTCATTGCCAGACACCGCCGCAGTTTCTGACGATTAACGGGGTTAAAAGCAACTTTCATACCGAGAAAAACGGTCATTGTTGGGCGTCGAAGGAGCGGTGCAATTCCAGCACTTTTCGCAAAGTGAAGGTATGATCGGTGCAACACTGGCTCGGACGAAACCCGGCTTGATCCTCCCAAATCCGTCTCTCGATGATGGATCAATCTGCGCAGGATAATAATATAGAGCACTTTGGAAGCCATGTCCACTAGTCTGATGCCGTTGTGTCGATATTCTTGGACCCTTTTTGTATATGGAAGGCATCGTCGAGGTGCTCCATTCTGTCAGTGTTCTTTCCCCATTCCCATTATTTTAAAGTTGTCGGGTTAACTACAAGGGACTCCCCACCTTTTGTGAAGAGTGCAGGATGCAGACCATCTGGACCGGGTGTTTTGTTTCGCTGAAGCAATGGAATAGTATGTTGGACTTTCGTTGCCGATGATGCACTGGTGTCAACTTTACATTCATATAGCTCATATGGCTCTTTCAGAGTTTGAGTTGTCCAACTCGTCGTTTGTGACGATATTTCTGCGAGTGAAATAAAGCCCTATCCTTTCCGGGTTTCATTTCTCAAAAACCCGCTTTCCTTGGACCAGTTGATCGAAATGGCCTGACCAGGGTGCGACTTCTTGCTGCGGAAGCTTTATCCATCTCCCAGGTTTTCAATGTTCACCAGCGCTCTCTATCAACCCCGAGGCTCTTCGCTATTCGGCGTTTGAGGAATCTGCACTTGCCATCATGGTTTTTCGTTGCTGGTTTAGTCTGTCTGGAATCAATAAGAGCCGCTGCTCATCACGGGGTCCAGTTTTCATTTAGGTGCGCGGGCGACCTCGGACAGACGGTTTTAAAAGTGTGAACATGGCCCGTCTCACTTTCAGTCGTCATTTACATCAACATTGAGCCTTTTGAGATCTGGAGGTTTTTCAACCAACTCAACTCTATATTGTTTGGCAACAGTCACACTTTGCAGGTAATGAGCTCAATAACTCCGCACGGACTAGTGTGTTCCCGAAGGATTATGAATTGATATGCCTCCCTGCACAATGCCATGGTCACAGTTAAGTTGTGTACTTCAGAGTGAACGGCAATCATATATTAAAGCTCTCCATCGGTAGCTGATTGCCGCGTGCTCCAGCTGAGGCCAGGGCTGGTTTGCATTTGATGACCACCAGACAAACAGTGTGAGCGCATGTGCTGACGTTTTTGCCGCCTACAAACACAACTCAAGAAAAGCCGTGAAGCACTGTTAAGCTATTTCACCGTTACCGGGTATTATCAGCATAGCGCATCTCACTAAACTCAGAGAGTTTCGAACCCGCGACCTTCCAGCCCGTATTTGAACATCTAACCACGTGGCCAGGAGCGGCTGGTCAGCAGTGTGATTAGCTCTCACATGGATAGGACACAGCGTCACTCACCCTTCAACTATGTGGTTCGTTCGGAACTCTGATTTTCGTGAGATGCACACTGCTGATGATTCCAAACAATGATGAAAGAGATACACAGTGCCCCTCGTTTTTTCAGCATAGAATAGTTTTACTGACAGAACGAAGTCTCTAATGAAAATTATCAAATCTCACCACAATCAAACAACTCAAGGAGCCGCTATCCATCACCTGTCCGGTAAGCATCAATCCATTGTCGGTCAGCAATATTGTTTTTTTCAGGACTTGATCGACCGACCCAGATATTCACATCCCCTGCCAGAATCATGATATCTGTCCTTCCTGCTGATATAGACAGCTATGGAAATCTCTCCAGAAGCCATCTTTCCCAGCCCTAGTTTTGCCGTCTATCGGAGCGTAGCTGATACAGCGAATACACATCGTTGACCTCGTCTAAATGTATTCATCACAATTGAGCCCGTCAACCTAACAGCACGAAGACCACTGTTTACCGAAATCCAGTTCATTAAAGCACGTTCAGCCTTGAGGCTAGGCACAACTCCCACGTCTTAGTTATTAGAAGCCTTGGCATCAGGATAACTTGACACCAAAAGAATAGAGTGTGAGGAATCTGGGTTAGTCCCAAGCGGTTTGTGGTGTAACCGAACTGGGATTTTATGTGCGTGTGTCTGAGACATGAACATACATCAACCGAAAAAGCAAACAAGGTTTGAACCAGAATTACCTGTTGCCTGCTATAACACAGGGTACGATCGTTTAAAGTAACACTTTGGAACAAATCCTTTAAATCTAATAAGGGTTTCGGGGAACGAATTTTTTTATAATTAACAAAGGTTTATTTTGATGAAGGAAGCTTCTCGCAAGGTGGTCGAAAACTCTTCGACGGCCCAAGTACGGTTTTGTTCTTCCTGTGGCTCATCAGGTAGGTGCAGTCTCCGAGTTTTCATCAATTTTCTGTTCTGCTTGAATCCAAATTGAACGAAATTCGGCTTATTTGCACACCAGTTTGGCTTTCGCGGGAGACTCACCTGAATCGCAGCTAAACCTCTCGTTTATGATACTCTTCAGCTGAATGTGCCGCACAAAGGCTATCTTTTGTTCCAATTGGTACGATATTCGAGATTTCGCTGCAATTTTTTATACGACACTACCTATAAGGTCGACGAAAACTCCTGAACATCTCAATACTGGCTTTTACATTTTTCTGATCTTTATAAAGGGAAGTCTATTAGAACTCTTCTTCACTGGGACTGCCTGTTTAGATAGCGAGGTCGCCTTTCGGCATGTAAGTTGCATTGCTATGCGACTTCCATCCAAACGTATCTATGGTGTAGTGCGTGAAAGTATGTACCTCATTGAATTTTTCACAATTTTCCCGCAACTATTTGAGACGATTTCTTTATGTGTCCGGATAGAGATCACCTCCGTGGATCACTTGCGATTTCTGGTCGCAGTGACATCAATTGTACGTCTGTCCCTGCCGTTGAAACCGATGTCGGAAAATTCTGGTGAAACCTTGAGTACTTGTTACTTAAGTTATCTTAATGTTTCCAGTTGGCTGAACCAGTCCGTGGACTAAAATGGTCCAAATCGGTCTAGAGTTTCCCCGAAGCTGCAGCTGACTGGTGGCTTTCCCTTTGAGCATTATGAATCAGCGTACCCCAACATTCGTTTCAAATATAGCCTGTTTGCTAGTGTTGAGTAGCTCATTTTATCCAGTCCGACTTATGAACAGAGTAGTTTCATAGTATGATATTACCAGGCGAAAACTTATGAAAAGGTTGGTGCAGTGAAGTCATTTTTACTTGAAAGGTACCAACTTGTGTGAATGTATTTCTAGCTCTATCTTTCATGGACCGAAGGTACGGTTGTCCATCATGATAACAACGACGATAACCTGAGACCATTACTTTCATTTACACATCAATTTGGAGACTCAGCTGAATCTCTCGCTTATGGTATTCTTTAACTGAATGTGCTGGATACTGTACTGACTACTGAATATCACAACCGAGGGATGCAGCCAAAGTGATATTCAAATGAGAGTATTTGTCGAAACCTGTTCAATTTTGGTTCAAGTGGAACACAAGATTCACGGAACCTCGGGGACGGTGCCTACCTGGTGAGCCCCAAGGAGGGCGAAACCAGTCATGGGCTGTCGACTAGTTTTCAGCTAACTTGTGAGTTGTTTCCTTCATGAGAAACTGAGACCATCTTTGAGAAAATACTGATTTACAATACCTTTCTCTGTTTATTCAAATAACCAGACAGTGATAGCTTTACTGGAAGATGCTGTAGTTTTGCTATAACGCGTATGGTCAGTTACACTGTTTTCTTACGTTTTACCATCTAACCTCTCTCGAGATTCCGGCAGCTGTAGGTGAGTGTCCGTGATCTTCAACAAATTTCGTAAATAAAACTTTTTGATGCATAAATAAACAGCATTTATGATACCAGCCGATGTCGGTCTGGTAGTGACAGTGTCGTCGAATTTGAAGCACTGTGGACAGCTGTAGCACCCTTTCGGTGCCTAGCTGCCATGCCACCAGAAGGAAGCACGAGGGCTGGGATACTGCCAGGTTTCCCAAGCCTAGACAGAGGAAGTCGAGAGGCTGAGGTGGGGTTCGAACCATGGACCTTCCGGTCAGTAGATTCGCGCTCTAACCACTTGAACCATCTCGCCGAATTTACGGAAATGACATTTGTGTACTCCGACCTTATATTGCTCTTCTGGCTTGAAATATTGGTTCACTTGCATGAAATCCTGAATTACACGAAAATTGCTTGCGTGCAATTAGTACGGTTCTTCAATGGCGCATATAAGTTTTACTTGGTTTACCTGAAAATCCGGATTGTTTGCCATCACTCGACATGAGTGCTCAATTATGGTTGCTAACTGTTAATCCGGAGGAGGATGCGATTGAGATCAATGATGAGCTCTTCAAAATATGACGGCAACCAAGGTTATTGAGTACAGAATTATACTCAGGTTACGGATAGTGTGCGTGGTTTTCCGTGGCGTTTGTGTAGCCTGTCTTTTCAGCAACCATCCGATTGGTAGTTCCAGTAAGCGTGTTTGACCCATTGGTTAATGAGTTTAGAAAACCTTCGACTTTACTGGTGACATTTTATTGGGTGGAGTGCGCGCAGCGTAATAAGTCTACCCGGAATTACACAAATCCACAGCATATCGTGTGTTGTTTGGGTTCGTTTTAACATCCGCGTTCGTTTTTTTTTCGAAGCCAGTGGTCTCCCATTCTGAACTCCCGCACGCAGCCTTCATAGCTAAATAGGTTTCAACACAGTGATATGCATTACGGAACATTCTTTCGCATTCCAGGCTAAGACCAGTGTTGCTGCTGGCTCTTACTATTATCTCTGATGGAGTTATTTGTTGGCTGTCATGTCTTTTAGTTACCCTCGACGTATCTGTTCTGCTTCTGCGGGATTGTTGCCATTACACAACCGGAGGTTAGTGGAAACACGGGCGGTCGATTTGGACCAGCCAGAGTTCAAGGCAATGATGAAGACAAACACATGCATTGCGATTAACTTATTGATGATTGGTCAGCGTGAAAAAAAGCAGCAGTTGGCTTGGTGACGAATGATGCTTATCTGGGGCGACGGTATAGCGAGTCGTCTATGGGCAATCTGCTTACATAAACTCATAGATGGCGAAAAGCGAAGATGGCGTTATGCTGAGTGACCGTATAACGTGGATGCTCCAGTCACTTTTGTTTTTGATGCAGTGACTAAACTGCCGGAATTTCATTCTGTTCTGTGTCTTATAAGCTGTAAGATCAGACTTATTCGTCCGATTTGAGCCAGATACGCGGGTGTTCCTTGTATTTGTTCCCCTTTAAGGGATTCACCACGTTCGTGGAGTTGGGGTTGGGTTCTTTGGATGAACTGGCGTACACGTTTTACAAAATCTGATCACGTGGTCGTCAGGATGTTTTGTTAATTTTCTACTTATTAACGAGGGAAACACAAAACTTCCGAACCTGAATTTCAAATAATTGGGATAATCTTCCAATCACAAAGGTTTCCCGTCAACTTTTGTCAAGTTAATGAAATATTGTAAGGTGTTGTTGGTACTTTCTGACGCTTCAACACGGTTTCTTACAAGCGGGTTAATTTCCACATTTGATAGGTGTGGGAGTTTATGATACGCCAAGAGATAATAATCAAAATGGCATTGCCTTACACACTACATCCCGGAAGGTAGAGTAATAAATTAAGTTGATAATACTGACGTGAGGAAATCACCAACATTTTCTCTGGGCGTAGTCCAACTAGGTAGTTGCAATGCCAGCAGTCTTAGGACACTGTCTTGGTGGGAAAGGTAAAATCGTTTGGTAGTTAGTTTATGCAGATTTTCTTCAGTGTTTTCAAAAACGCTGTAACCGAAACATCCAATGTATACAACTAAGTTTGTTTTCATATGATCTGAAGTATAGTTGTCCCACTGTGGGGGAGTGATCCCACCTCATATGTGAATACGTTTGGCTGGTCTCATGAAGTTCCCTTTATGTTCATCCCAGAAGGGGTCACTTCCCAGATGACCGGTTTTTATTGATATATATATATATATATA
>SJOL01008653.1:840843-864843 GCA_004794785.1 Opisthorchis felineus
TATATATATATATATATATATATATATATATATATATATATATATATATATATATATATATGGAGAGACCTAACACGAAAACACCTCACATGCAATCAGTCCAAAGGGATGATCACACTCACCTGGTTGCCTTCCGTGGCCTGTCCTATAAAACCAAACCACCACGGATTTCACCCTGACTATAGATCAACGGCTAGATGTAGTGAGATCGTCGCGGGATGTTTCGGTTAATGCTTCCTACTTTTCATCGTAACCCCATGCTGACAGTGAGTGTAGTGGCACGTAGGAATCAAATTAGTTCCCCAGTCCACCTCATGCAGTAAATTTGCAAGGACATTCCACTATATGTGGATTATTGCTTTGATTGCTAACTTTTGCGATCCTCGGGGAGGACTTGATAAATATCAGGTTTCCAGGTTTGTATTTGAGGGTGTAGTAGATGCGATCAGTTCCGGGAGTTTCATCCCGATTGTGCCTCGTCGCAACGGGATCAGTCACGTGGTGTTTTGATTTCCACAACAGCATGCATTCACTGATCACACCTGTGTGGGCATACCACTGAATCGATTTATTGGTTCAGTCTTATTAGCTGCTCACAAATAGTCGGGTTTCCTGACAAGCTGAGCGCGTTGGCCACGGCGAGAAATTAATCAAGTTTATTTTCCCCACTCTCATTGGAATAGGTTGTCCGCTTTATTGGTAGTCCTGTTGAATTACCGTTTCCTGTCAACTGAATGATCAGTAAGATCCGGCATTCGTGGGTTTTGAGCTGAATTTAATACTTTTTAGTTGCTTAACGCGTAAAACTAGTTTTGAGTCAGAAGTTGATCCGTCTTTTTATGTGTAACGTCTCATTTTTTGTGAAATGATTGGAAACAAGACTCAAACCACCCTGTACCATTTTGTCCACACTTCCACTCTTTTTTTGTATTGACTGTTACAAGGTCAGAAAAAATCGATCGATCTTGTGCACCCGCATTGCATCAATGTATGGCGAAACCCTAGTGTAGAGCAGCTATCAGTGAAGCGGGAACGTGACTTAAGGTACAGATGAGGAACGAACGTCAATTAATCTACCTACTGGACGCGCCAGCCGACAATTTACCCACTCTGCTTCACTATGTGTTTCATTTACTGTGTGTACCAAGCCGAAAGGTTACACCCACGAGGTTTCGGGTCCGTAGCTGGTACTAGCTGGCCTCAGTGAATTCGGAATGAGCTGATCGGGAGACAGGTATTAGTTGATGTAATTCATAACACGAGTCCACCCCAAACCACAAGTTGTTTGTACTACTAAATCAAAGCTTTCAGAAAGAATGCTGTTGTTCGCGTTGAACTGAACTGCAAAAACCAAAAGATTGTGAACGTAGGACTCGGTAGGAGTGGCTCTACTGTGTTAGTAGTTTTTAACTTTCCTCTCTGTAGTTTACGGATCCAAATTCCATCCTGATGCGTTGGAAAATGGTCTTGGTTAGGCAACTGCCATTTTATAAGGATAACCCATTCAAATAGACGAAATAGCCAGAACTGTTCCATGTTCATCAGCTTATTCTTGTCAGGAGGAGTGCTAGAACGTTCTCAGCTTCTTAGTGTATGCCGCATTACATTTGAATTCATTCTCTTGTCTTTGATGGCTTGGTCACTAAATCCAGAGACAGATAGATGACAGTGATGTAAGGGGTTTCAGAGCATTGGAACTTAGCTACAGTTCACAAGAATTTCGGAGACTGGGCAAACCCCGTAAACTTCCTGAACACTTCAGAGGATATCCACGAGCTAACAAAACTCGAAGTCGTTTGATAATTCGAGATAGGTTAGTGGTTAAGGCACGAAAATACTCACCAGAATATTCATGGTTCGAACGCCACCTCTTCATTTCGACTGTTTCTGTCCAGGTTTGGGGAACCTGGCAGTACCTCAACCCTCGTGCTTCTCTCGAGTTGCGTAGTAGCTTGGCATCGAAAGGGTCCTGCAGTAGAACGAACTGGTTTGAAAAATTCTGGTTAGCTTTCTAGGATTGGATCCCCGTGCATACCTGACGACACCACAATATATGGATGTGGGTGCGTCCTGTCAGCTTCCATTCTGATTGGATATGTGACTGATGGTGTAGGTACCTCGAACACTTTTTGTAAGTTAACGAAGGTCTCCTTTTTCTCTACACTTTTTTTTACTCAAATTTTGTATACATATTTATATAATAGTAATAATATGCAATATTTAGGCCGGCTGATGGTTTGCAACGAGCTTTTGCAGGCTCACCCGTCAAGTCTATTCTTCTCTAATATTCGTCGCCATCGCGGGTTTGCACCCAGCACCGCTTTCTGCTCCGCGCAAACCGTCCTATTGTCCAGCTATGCGCGGGAGTCCGGTAGTTCATTTGGTGTTAACCGCGAATCCGATTCCGATGCCAGCCCCATATATATATATATATAATCTAGCCAAAATGACATAATAGTGAAATAAATTGACAGTTGTTTGATAGAAACGAGCATCGCCGTGGTCGATGTGTTGAAACTGACGTCTGAAACTAGCAGACATGTTCAGCTTATTGATTTGTTCTCAACGTGATAAAAATAAGATGTATTTTGAAAATAGCGAGACCTTCCAGTGGAAAATATTACGCTGTCTAGTGACGGATATAAGTATCTCTGTGTAACGGATCCATCTTCTATCCGTGTCCCTTTTCATTTCCTCAGAGTTAAAACACTCCAACTTGTTCACAATGAGTTCTGTTGATTAGTTTGCCGCATCGGTAACTTTCACTTCAATTTCGTCGCATCATCCCAAATACTTTTAGCGGCGTTGTCAGTGGTACTGTATGCTGACCATTCCAGAACTTGGATGTCCCTCCTGCATAGCAGATAACTAAAACACTCAGCGAATTGTCTTCTGATGTGCAAGACTTCTGTTTTAACTTCAGTATTAGCGGGGAGCTGTGATGTTTTCTAATGGCTGTTCTATGCACGTCCATTTAAATTTACCCCCTTCTACACCTTTTACACTTTTTCCACCCAATGTGCTCTTGTCCCAAAGGTAAATCGTATTTCGTCGTAGGAATATGCGTATTTAGGATGACTGATAGAACATTTGCCAATCACGTCTTGACGGGTAGAATGACAGATGATAGCGTCTGATAATCAGTCAGTCGGTTTTTAAGACATGAAATCACCCGTCTTCTGGTGCGTTTTACGGAAGGACGTAAGGGTATATCCCTTGCAGCAACCACAAGGCAAACCAGATAGCTGCTGCAAACACCTAAGTCATGCTTTCTTTGATAGACTTGGGAAAAGCATAAGTCTACCTCAAGCTTTACCACTCTCCGTCTAAAAGTGTAAAACTTCCCGGTGGGTGTAATAGCGACTAGGGTTATTGTTAACTAGAATATTATGTGGATGTGTTATGCATCCCGACGTTCTTTACCTGGACTCAACTCTTTTTGATAGAAGTATATATATATATATATATATATATATATATATATATATATATATATATATAAAGCACCAGGGGGTGTTTCCTTAAATGTGTCGGCGCATACCATGTCTCCTTTGAAAATGATTCCTTTTTCGGGTGTTTGTTTTTACTATAACTATCATTGGTGTTTCGGACTTATAATCAGACATGTCTTTGTGTGTTTCAAAGAATATTGTGACAGATCGGCCCATGCACAATCATGATGCTATCATCGTATAATTAGTTTCGCATTTACTAAAAACTTATTAATGGATTACGAGCATCACAAACGAGAGATTCAGTTGAGTTTCAGGTGAGCCTCCGGTCAAAACCAACTTGGTATGCAGATGAGCGTATAAATTGGATTTCGTGCAATTTGGGTTCAAGTTTACGGAAACTTGGGACTGCGCCTACCTGATGACCCTTAAGAAGGGTGAAACCGGGCTATCGGAGAGTTTTCATCAACCTTATGAGTAGTGTATTACGTCTATGCAGTGGATATCTTTGTTATCGAGATTTTCGAATCGGTGAATGAATTGTAATGTTTTCAGGTCATTCGTTCGAACTTTTGATACCGGGCTTGTTCAATAGTATGTTTGTTTATTCTGGCTGTTGGAGTCCTAAGTTCCCAAACTACAACGTTTCTTTGAAACCCTGTATCAACTTCTGTTTCGCTGGTGACAACGGGGAAACTTTGTTTTTCTAGATTACATACTTGATGAACCGATAGTCTGATGCAACGAAAGTTGAACTGAATTGGAGGTCATTGCGTTTTGAAGTTCACTGACTCCGATGTCTATGAGTCAGCATGCGATCAGCCCATTTAGCTTTGTTGGTCCAACCAGGTTTCTTGATATATGCCCTGGCTTCCAGCAAAGATGCTACACTTGTGTAGTGTTTCGTGGTTCTTCAGAACAAGATGATTCATCCACAGTGATGAAAGCTCCACTCTGAGTGGAACAGTCCACCCGAGTTCCTTAATGCAAAGGTGTGAAAATCCTCCTTGCATACAGTTTTTTTGTATTTTCAAGTCTTTTAACCATGTACTAACTTTTTAAGAACGATAACGTGACAGCGAAACACTAGAAATAATGTAGTTCCTAAACTCTTCATATTCCTCATTGTTTTCCGGGCTAGAAGACCTAGACTAATTGTCATCGAAATAGCTCGATAGCTCAGTGGTTAGGGCGCCAGCTTACGGACCGGAAGGTCCGTGGTTCGAACCTGGCCTCAGCATCGCCACTGCTCCTGTCTAGGCTTGGGCGACCTGGCAGTATCCGAGCTCTCGTGCCTCCCGTTGGCGTGGCGAATAGGCACCGAAAGGGCGCTATAGTTGGACTATTTTTTTGTCATCAATGAAAGCAACATCATTGTTTAAATGGATGGAAAAGGTTCACAAACACCAATTTGGTACAATTGCAATAACGTATTTTGTCAACCTGTTTGTCTTTAGTCTGTTATCGGGCTGTTTAAGTAGGATAGGTTCATTGTTATACATGTGCTGTTTCACACCAAACCGCAGTTGATGCTATTGGGTTGTTCCTAGTTTGTCGGATTGTGTAACGAGATTGGTTTAAATGCACTGAACACTATATACTCGGTACTCTAGTACGCAAAGTATTACGTAGTTGGGTCTTTCTATGGATTCTTGCGAGCACTAGTGGTTTTTTTGTTTATGGATGCTTAGTTAATCTGTTTACAATAAAATTAAGAGGGCATTGATTTTCAGTCGGCTCATATGACGTATACTTGTCTGGCTCCTTTCATTCGTGCTTTCCGACGATTCCGTGTAGATGCGCCAGTATGTAGTTTTGTTGTACGCTTCTTATTTCAAGAGAATTTACGTTTTCCACCCTTTGTTGTGGTCTTTCGCAATCGTTTGGCGATCAGGATATTGTTTTATTTTCGATCCGATGTAAGTTCTAGAGAAAACAATATCAATGCTTCAGCAGAAGGCGAAAAATATGGTCGTTTAGAGTATCAGAGGTCATTTAGTAGTGAGGTTTATTGAAGTAGAGAAGTTTGCTTACATCCTGCTTCCCCAACAAGGAGATGATGGTCTTTGTATCTGTGTAGCGTACAAACCTATTCAGTTCATGTGCTGACATCAACAGGGTTTTCAGTATAGATTAAATTCACTTGCAGAACGTAGTGTCGATCGAAACTCCCGATCGCCTCCCCTGATTCATTGCATTTATCCACAGCCTTTTCTTCACGATGCACCATCAGAACTTTTAACACAAGCTTTCATAAACCACGACATCCGTTTCCTTACCAAACAGTGCGTTCTTCTAACTACATATGCGTGAAGTGATCGATTCGTTTCGCATGCATCCGTCAACTGACCCAATGCATGTCGAAAATCACGCGCAACAACGTGCTTGTGATTCCAGGATTTCGGGCTCGTTAACTATATTTTGCTTTCCCATATCCTAACCGTCTTTGGAACGTCTCTTAATTTACCTGGGAGCAATGTTGTCATCTATGCTTTCACTATTGTGCAGTATTGCTATCAACCTGAATGTGGACTGACCTGCAGAAAGTACACAAGCTTAACGCTTACATCTGGTAGAATTATCTCGCTTCGCCGTGCTTTCGTTGAATGGTGCCATCAGGGTAATTGGCGTGTAAGCCGATGAGCTGTCTAGTAGCTCCAATTCATGATCATCCCTTGGGTTCACGAGTAAGCTGCAAGCAGAGAGATCTCGTCCTAAAACTATTTCACTACCACGCTGTCAGGTACACCGTGCATTTTGGAATGCATTTATGATGACTATTTCCCATGCACCTTCGATACGATTTGTGCCCGAGCTGCGCGACTTTTTGGGCACACTCAAGTCCGTCAAAAGTACCACCCCTGGGGCGACGGAAAATGCGGCACTTTAAGAACTCGTGTCCTTTAAGGTTCAGTCGTTTATTCGACCAGAGAGTAGGCTAATACGTAGTATGGTAGTATTCTGAATTCTTGGTTGCACTTCGACTATACGTACTAGGGTATTGTGATTTGGTTGTCCAAGAGAGGATTCTCAGACAAGAGTTGCTGCGCATCCCAACTAAAAAGTTGGTAAGGGTATCCATCAATGATTTAAAAGATAGTAGTCTTTCTTGAGCGACCTGGGGAAGACGGGGAATTCAGTGTCGAGGTCACATGTGTTAAGAAACTTCACGGTGCAATTTTGGGATGCACGTAGTGTTCAGAGTCTGTGAACATAAAACGTGGTTTGCTCGACTTCAGTAAGGATAAATTAGACAGGTGGAGACCATCTAGGATTATCGGAGATGGTTATCTCGGTTAAATTCCTGTGTAAATGTGAATGGCTACGGTATTAATAGTGAAAAGGGAACGGTTAGTGAGATAATCGCAAAGTCACCCTCCCTAAGAGAGGGTCACCCTCCCCCACAAAGAGGTCGGATCCTATGGTGGTTTAAATACTAAATAGAAAATAGTAATCATTTTCAGCTGTAATGCTCTTCTGAGGCCAAGCTGTCATACCACCCGAAGGAGAAACAAGGGCTGATATACTTCCAGGTTGCCGAAGCCCAGACAAGGACAGTCTAGATGCATAGGTGGGTTCGAACCACAAGCTTTCAATCCGTAAGCTCGCGCCTTAACCACTGAGCAATCTCGAGGTCGTAAGGAGGTAATAAAAGAATGGGTGTCCGGTTGTGTGGCCGGCACTTCAGTTCCGGAAAGTACGTACCATCAAACACGGGGGCTCGGCTATGTGATACACACGCCGAACCATCTTCTGTCGAGACGAATGTTGTCCCCGCTGCCTCCTTCAGAACGGCGCAAACTGAGAGGTGGACAACTTGTGACTTGGTAGAAGGGCGTGAAAGAGATAACGGGCAGTCAGAGTATTGTTGGTGTGGTCCGCTTTCCATGAAGGGCTCCCCGTGATCCTCCGGTTCTCGGTCGGAGACGTTGCAAGAAATGGCATCTAACCAATTTCAGTGGCTTTCATACTGTCAGTTTCTTTCGGGCTTCCGCTAAAGTCACAGCCGTATTTCGATTTACCACTGCATCGCACTGCGGGAAACGGAATGACGGAGAACACGTGTCAACGACCCAGTCAGCACTAGCAAACACCAACCCGTCGGGCGCAAGATAGCGTTGAAAACAAATCATTAGTAACATCAGTCAGTTCAGCATGCCGGGCTTGCAAGTCCCAGATGAAAATCGCCTTTTGATCTCAGGCCAACAAACACCGATAACTGACCAACTTTTAGATCTCCAAATTCGAATTCCGAAGCGCTGGGCTTTCTACACCAGCTCACAAACATCTGGATAATCTCTGCACGTTTTAGAATTGGCTTTATCAAGTCAACCATAAAATGTTAGCTTAACAGAGGAGCATCCTCTAATCATGTGCCTATAAACTACTCAAGCTTGCGTATGACAATCTGCTAAAATCAACAAAACACCAGTCAAAGAGTCCTGGGGATGGGGCAGTCACTGTTTATCGACGAAGTACATAGTATACTAATTTTGAAGCTACTCGATCAGACTACCAAGCAGAGCGTAGCCAGTCAATGGTATAAAACTACTGGATTTTACGGGATTTCCGACACGATATTAGTCTTTATATTTAGTCGTTTTAGTCTTGATAGGGGTGATTTCAATCTCCTTCCGATGTTAGAGCATCCTTCCGCGCCAACCTGTCCAGTTCAAACATGAACACACCATAACAAAAGCAAAGCGTCAGTCAAGGCGAAACATGCATTTTCACAGCGAAAGGGTGGCTTCCAAAGTCACCTTGGCTTCAATGTGAGTGGTCCATCTTGAAACCGCGCTTAGTGTACCTAGAGTGAACTTTTAGTTTCTCATGGTTGGCACTAATAATTTCCACCGTTTCGAGCAATGAAGTTAACAGCAAGACCTTTCGAATAAACTGGTTCTCTACCGAATTCGGTTAGGGGCATTCAAAGTAATGATTGTACTTACAAACGTATGCCATTATTCCAAATCTAAATTTCAAACTTTCCATGGAAATGAAGTTTCGCATTGTTCTCCAAAAACTGACGTGTCCGGAAAAAGCGGAACTTCTGTTCAGTTCTGGTTCATCTAGTAGCAGTTCATCATCATGCAAAAGCATTCAGAACTGGAGCTTTAAAATGAAGCCATTTGTTATCGAAAATTTTAACAATAGCGTGCGTCTAAATACAATAAATGAAATATTTAAGACAAGTTCCATCAAACACGACTATGATGGAAGTATGGTAACACAAAAAGTACAGACCACGAAAATCCGGGTGGTACTCTCTGAGCCCCCATTTCTTTGAGGATCTTATTGTCTGGTTCGGCAGAATTCGAGGAACTCGGTTCTTCTTACCGGGGCGAAACTCCACTCTGACCAGGCCATGCACAGTCTGGTACATTTGAGTGGTTTTGCTTTTGACAGTCATGAGCTTATATGAAACACGAATCCCCCTCACTGAAATGCACAGGATCAGAGAATTCTCGCAAGAACGCCTAGGTGGTCTTGCCCGAGGAAGTTCTAAGGATGGAAGAAATCGCAATGGCCGACCTCAAGAGCCAATACTGATAAGAACACCTGAAAAACATGACGATGAAATCAATTGTTCTGGCTTCAAACACCTCCGTTACTTCGAATTCAGTTGTCAGTTTTTCTTACTTCGTCGGCATTCCCTGAAAACGTTGCATCTGTAGACTATCCGTGCTGTACTGACAGGAGCTGGTTTGTTGACGGACAACGACTAGTGTGAAAGTTTGTGCAACAATTGGGTAGTAAAAGTGATGTTATTTCGACTTCACAGAGCACCTCAAGGCTTGTAAACTAAACCGAGTGCGCTTGAGCCGAAACTTCGCAGCAAAGCTTCCCATATGTGTCAGGCCCTTTTCCGTGCGACCGACGCTGGACTGGGTGGTGGTTGGGCTGCTCCAGCGCTTCAACCGTCTCATCGACCCTACGTAGCTTTATCTGCTGTCGCATGCCACAACACTGTTCACCACAAGTGAGCCGGTGGCACGATTTGGCCATGCATTCTGTCGGTGGCGTTGCCAGACTCATCAGCCCGAAGGACTCAAATCAACACAGTAACCTGAGTGGTTCTACTGGTATCGGCTATACCCAACTCTAGGTTGGTCCACGGTATGGAAACGGCGTTTGATTTGTGCACATGAGCAATGCACCACAAACCCTCGGTCTAATCAATTAACGGCAGTGGACTGTGTTAGCATTTTATACCTGCACTTTAGCCGTGATGACGTCGCTGCAATAACCTACTGACCGTACAACCCCCAGCCTGGCCAATTTTCCACCGTGGAACGAACATCTGTTGACACTGAGCTTCAAGAACTTAGTGGGTATGGAGCAAGCAAAAACACTGGTAATGGATGTCTATGTCGTTACGCAAAGCGGGCTCAACAGAGATGAAAGTATGTTCCAAAGTACTGCTACGTGTGCGTCTTCTCACTAAACCTCGTGTACGAGCTGTTTGAATCGTTTCGGGCTGCCCACCTCTTTTTCCCAATGCTTCTCATACTGACAACCACGAATTACAGATAAAAAAAAGTAAACGTATCAGTTCTCATGGCATTTAAGTAGCGCATTATATGATGCGTGCAGTATCTGATTTATGGATCGTAATTTCATCATGTTGCGAAAAAGCCAAAAAAAATGGTACGGAGAGAACACTGTTTGCCACACACTTTAGTCTCTGTGGCTTTATAATGTGCCTCCTTTTTGATGTCTCTCCACCCACTGCACTATTCTGGTGAGTTACATATCGGTGAGTTTGGACTTATTGCCTATGGAAACACAACACCGTCTTAATGAGATTGCATCAGCTGACGCAAATAAATAAACGTACTCTGTTAAGTTGGTATTCCCAAGATGTAGTAGGTTGCATTATCCTGAAGGGTCGACGATAATATTTTCATATTTTAATGGAAATCCTGAGAATTATGTAGAAGTTAACTGGTGCTCACTGGATGTTTACAATCAGAAGTTGAGGTACAGTCCAAGAAAAAAATGAATCAGGTGCTGGCAGGTTTTATTTCGCTCCTGTATCCAGGTGTTGAATTCGGTCAGAGTTGCAATGTTATTACCGTAATCCTACCATCCAAGGACCGTCCCGGTATAAATACCCTTTTATTTTGCATAACAGTCCACATCATAATGGAAAAACAGAACGCCTCTTAAGACACCTCGCCGTTCTGCAAACCACCTGAAAATGCGCATATTCTAATCCAGTCCATCCCATGCTTCTAACGCTTTCACAAAAACGATTGCCGAGTTCATCAAACAATCTTGCATACTAACTCCTATCATCATCCAGGATCGGCGTTAGCCTTGTGGCTTTTGGTCACAATACTTTATTTGAACTGATAAGCATACCGAGGACTGATGTCCGTTTTTGGATTCGTCTTTTCTATCGCGGTTGTACAGGAGACCGCCAACCATGGGCTCGTGTAATGTCCAAACACTGCTGGTTCAACTTGATAAGCCGATCGACCGTTCTGCAGTGGAACTGAAGAGATACAGAAACGATGTGAGGAACCTCAGCGAAACAGGGCTGTTTGACTAAGGGAGGCTTCGAGAAGCTGGTTTCTGATACATATTCTACTGAATCGGTTATTTGGTAGGAGAAAGACATTATCATGGCGTCGGTTTCGCTCTATCCGACATCAGGCAGAAAATGCCCTACTCAGAACCCCGCAGCATCAAACCACACTTTGCTTCGCTGCGCTTGAAACTGTGAGCAGCAAAAGCCCCCTCGCTGTGCTCAGCAGACAACCACAAAGGCAACTGATGCATCAGATATCATACTCTACTTCTATCATTCTAGAAAACCGACAAAATTCCCTTGCAAGGAGACCCCAATACACATGTCGGCCGAAATCATTCCATGTGTTCTGGCGTTCTTGGACGCCACGTCATGGGGACTGTAAACACCAACGGTAACCCACTTGCTAGACTTCGCGCTATCCACGCACTCGCTATCACCGACACGATGTTTTGCCTCCAACTGCAACACATCGCCACGTGGACAGTTCCACACAGCGGCTACTCTCATCTACTCGGTTGCGTTATCGTTCGCCGGCAAGACATTCAGCAGGTGTGTATCACACGAGGAATGCAAGGAGCCGACTGTATAACAGGCTGCAAGCCTGTCCGAATGAAGCGTAAACTTCGGCATTGTAAGCCACAGTACGCCAACTGCATCAGTGAACGCACGGAATTGAAGTAGTCTGCCTCAAAGATCTGAAAATCTGGTTGATGTACATGCATCAACTGGTCCCACACTGACAGCTTTCAATCCATGCAGCCAGCTGACAGAAGCGTGCTACTACTTAGAGCACCAGATGATGACGACGGCACTCAGCTAGATCTGGCAACTTCGCGCGAGATGCCCTGATTAGTTTGACGACAGAAGCTAGCACATAGAAAGGCTTGTAGCTATAAAAAACGCAGCGCATGTCGAATGTCTTGTCCATTCAGACAGCGAGGTCAGGAAACGGCACCTAAAGAAGGCTCAAAATGAGTTGATTGGGCATGTACATGAGTACTCCATATATACACACTGAATCAACCCCGTTTATCATGACCCATCAGTACGCATATAAACGTGTCTGTATCTTAATTGGCGATTTGCGGTCATTTACAAATTAGGTTAGTGCTAACGGGTGACTCAACACAATCACTGCTAAATCCCTCGTTTATGCACTCTTCAATTGTATGTACGTCACACAGGCTGCCTCATTTTTCAGTTGGCACTATATTGGAGGTATGGGGATGTATTTTCTGATATAACACCACACTGCTTATAAAATTACAAACTTAATGAAAAGCATATGGCTTGTGTGGGCAGGTTAACGGCCTGTAAGAACATGGACAACCACTTAGGAGGATGATCCGAGCAACGAATGGTCGAATAACGGCGTAACCTGCCTAAATAGGGGCAAACAGAACTGAGCAAACATGTTGTGTCCGACGCTGAACAGTGCATGAGGTCGTATCAGAAACACCATGCTAGTACTTTGGTCGTTGGCACTGCACTGGTTCTCAGACTCACCATCGAGCCAGTCAATGTTGAGCGGTACTTGAACAAGGTGGTATTAACTAGGCGTTCTCAACTGTTAGATTAACAATGGGCCGATGCATCCATATGTTTGTTTGAGTTCTTCAGCTATGTAACCTGTTCCAACGCGTTGTTTTCAGGTCTTGTTAGTTTCTAACCCGATTTCTGAGTGAACATTTGCAGGTACATTTACCTCGGATGTTCGTATTCGGCTAGAAATTGGCCCAGTTGCATTTCTTTTTTTTTGTTTTTCATTTTGGAGTTTTAATCAAATAAATTGTCTTACTGGTATGACAGGTGAACAGCACTGTCCTAGCATTAGCGTCTTCGTTAATGATGATTATGATGACGACTATTGAATGCGCTGCAGCTGTCAAGCAACTTGGTTCACTTTACTTCCCTGTGTTGTCACACCCAAGCGTCAGAAACAATCCAGGCTTCGAGTAGTCTTGTGTTAAATTCCGAAATACTTTCCGGTAAATGCTGTTGGAGAATTCTGAGCAACATAATAGAATTGGACGTGAGACTTTTTTGTACGGTGTACGCAAAATCTGAATAAGGATTACTCCGGCATACCACTGGGTTTCTTACGGATCAATCGGGGAATGTGGTGCAATAATCTGGGATTGACTCTGTTTTTTCTGCTATGTACGGGACATCCTGTTGGTGTCGACCCTTAAGGGGAACTTGATAAATACCACATTGTGAGCTTGAAGATGGATTCGGTTCCAAAAACTTCAACAACGTGTAGGCTTTCGCCTTCGTTTATAATTCCTCGAGCGCTGTCCAGAGTTCGGACATTTGATTCTTTGGTCATCGGCTTTACAACTTATCTCGAGAGTAATCTGTGATATTTTCCATTCTTATATGTAGTTTTCAGTCTGAGTTCACTCTACAATTAAGACCATACCCAAGAAAAAAGCTAAGGTGTACTGTGCAGCTACCACCTACTTATTGGGCATTATCAGTTGTGTGAGTTTGGCAAACCCCCAAGGAAAATTCAAACCCGCAACCTCCAAATAGAAGTTTGAATAATATGCTGTTCAGCCATGTGTGGTTGATTGACATTGTGGTTGACTTCCACTCAGAGACTACATAACGCGACTCATATCTTTATGATGGGTGCACGACACACAATTGTCTTCTTGCGCGTGGACTTATTCGAGGGATGACGATCTGACTTGTCCTCTTTTCTTGGCAGTGTTTAATTCCCTGCCCTTGAGTTTGCAGGTTCCTACATTTTCCAAGATTCATGAAGCGCACTTCGCTTGTGAATATCGTCAGGGACGAAAGTGTCATAGTACTGCTATAGTTGTTTCTTACAAAAAAACCTGCGACGTAATTTTATCTGCATCTGGTCAGAAACCACGACTACTTTTTGTTAGTTTGGTCACTAACAACGGCTCCGCAAAAAAGTCCCGGTCATTTTTGGAGGATCGAACTGGCCGTTTCATCATTTTGCGTGAGGATTTAAGATGTTAAGGAGATTGGATTTTGTTGAAACGCCTAAAATTATACCAAACTCCGTTCTATTGTCTAGTTGTCGTTTGCCCCGTAGCGTGACGAGATTCGGTTCACTACAGACTGCATCCCCACAATGTTTCTTTGATCGTGAAATGCATTACTTATCTATCTTTAAGTTTTGTGTCCTACAAGGTAACGTATCCTATAATTATCTGACTCTACGGCGGGCTTCCTTCAGGCACAAACGTGCGTTCCTTTTTCACCGCTTTGCTCGGAACTGCTCTCCATAAGAAAAATTATAGGATCACCCATGTTTTAGAGTGCAATGTCAGTACGAATTGTTGGAATGAATCGATTTTTTTAAATCAAAAGGTGCTGGATGACATCAAAAATCGGATTCGGAGTTTAAAAGAGAAACTGACTCAGCAAGGCTATAAGGTGAAAGATAGGTGCGACAAAACTATGGGAACCCTATGGTGGCATCCCTTTGGCAGGGTTTTCAGTGATGCTTTCTCGCGGATCTGCTTGAAAAGTACTGTGAGTCGCTTTCCGGTATTTTCACTGAGTCAGAACGACGTTTCGATAACGTTTCGCCGCAGCTAACAACCTAGATCTTAGTTCATGGAGTTTCTCTCCCTTGTGCACGTGGTTTCTGCGTTTATTTCATCATTTCTCAATGGGTTTGAAATCAAGACTGAACTGAAACTGACGGTGAAACGGAATCCAGTTCTGAATGAAATGAAAAGGTTTACCACTGCGTTATATCAGCTAATAGTAATGGTAGTTCCGATGTCTCGATGTGCACAACACGGTCTTGTCTAGTTGGATCATTCGGCAAGCTGAGGACACATTCGTAGGCCGGAAATTTAGTGTTCCCTAGGATTGTGTTCTGTAATCGTATATGTAAGCCGTGTAAACAGTGAGGTGAATCGAATAGGGAATCAGCGAGTATAAATATATCTCAAGTGAACCGCTTCACATTTGTTACTGTCACGTGCCAATTTATCTGAAACGAGCGCAAAGAGTGCGGTCAAACAACGAAATTTGGCGCGTAAAAATTGACTTTTAAATGCAGCACGAATTGATTGCTACAGGGAAATTTACAGCAGTTGTAGAATGTGAGAAAACAGAGATGCATGTACAACGCAACCGGCGTCATTTTCGATCCCAGTCCTCGTGATTTGGATTTCCTGTCTCTTCACCCCCCAGAATCCAAGATTCGACTACATCATCACTAGTGATGAAACGACCGATGACATTAGTACAAGGCGTGATAGTCTCCCATTAGAATTTAGTCTTCATCGAATAGACTGTCGTCTCGGTCCGTGGAATAGGTAAATTAATAAGGTATTTGAGACTCTAAGCACCCGCGAGACACTCACTGCCACAATTAGACAGAGGGGATAGGATATTTCACGCAGCGATATCACTTCTCCACTGAATGAAGAATTGGTTTTTGTCTCATATTTTAGTCCGTTACACCTAATAAAAAGTGGGAGGTCGTGCAACTATGCCACTTAATGTATCTTCTTCTTCCATCCTGCCCCAAACTAACTCTCTTTGAAAACTATGGTCGTTGGTTTGTTCGCCGAACTGGGCAGTTTGGTTACAAACTTTTCACCACCAATCTAGGTGACATCATCAGTGCGTTGTTAGGGGGCGCAGTGGAGCGTATCAATGGGTTGTTGCTTGCGCGTTGAGTGATGTTGCGTGCTGCTAGTCGGGGCTGAACTTCGATCACGATTAGTTGTTCGGTCCGGCGGTTCCATTCGTTGCTCCTTCATCCTGTGTCCTGATTGATCGAAAACTATACTGGCAATGACGTGGGATTCATGATGAATGATGGGGATCGTTTGAATGCAATCTATTGTTAAATTCCTGTGGTCTGGTCCAACCGAACAAGCTCTAGTGTTTTACTTTCCCTTTCTGAAACATGTCCTGCTTTGGTCGTATTTTATGTGTTTTTCGGTCCACCTTAACTGAAACAGAATCTCTTATCCAGTTCACTGCTTCATTGACAGCAAAAACCTCAATGTACCTTGGGTTTAATTCATCTATACTATTTTTAATGCTGAGGTAATGTTTTGTGTGGTCATAGGCATATAATATATTTGACGGAAGTAAGGGTAAGTGCGCTCTAGTGCCTTGACGTCAGGTGGTTGACGATAAATTCTGAGGCATTTCGATTGTGTTTGTTACTATGGTTGTCTACAACAATTTTCATCATTGTTGACAGCAATACACCAGTAGAACATAGGGATGCTTAACTGCCATACAAGTTCACTACAGCCTTACTGAAGAATGGGAGTAAAAAGGAAGAATGGGGGCTTAGTCTGAAGAATCCCTATGTCACTAAGGCGAGCGATCAAGAATAAAATGCCTACAGTTTTGGGCACAATTCAAATAAACACATCTGAACATCATTTGGAATTTAGGTGCCATCAGCAAGATTGACCCGGCGTCCTTTGCCAACCTCACTCGGCATAAAGTAAGAGCCATGATCCCCAGAGTGCTCAATGAGATGCGCAGTTTCAGGGGCGAGCTTGTGATCAGTAGGTCCATGTTCTCAGTCCACTGTGACATATCGATTTTTCTTGATTGTGTATGGACCGTTTGACGTTTCGTCAGTACTCATGTTGCCTATGAATCGTTTCCGTGCTAAGTCTCGAGGCCATACCAAACCTCTTGGATTTTCCTTTGGAGTTTTCGCAGAGTCACTACGAATTCAGTGCCAATACCTCAGTTCAATACCCTGTTCCTACCAGCAAAGCTAAAGCATTCTTGTTGGTTGTAACTAAATGAATCTCTCCGGTATATTGCAGCGCATCAATGGACATACTTCGCCATGCAAAAAATACTAACGACTGACGCGAGTATGTTACTCAAATGGAAGCCTTCAGCATGAGCTGCTTTCGTTCAGAACTTTATCTCATTTTTGCCCAAGTCTTTGGCTTGGGTCGCGGCTTCACCTATGTTGTCCTCCACAACCTTCCACTGTGGGCTATATGCACCAAGAACATTGCTAACTACCCAAAAAGAAGACAATTCATTAGGACGCCAAGCAAAAAGTGTTTATCTCCGGTGAATTCATCGGCTGTCTAATTTGCTAACTGTACTGTGCTGCTCTCTTCGACTTTTATTAGGAAGTTCGCTGGATTGGGTTCCTATGCAGCGTAGCATTGCCTCGTGCGGCTTAACAACAGAGAGCACTCAGCAACAACCAAGAACCGTCTCAACTATTAGCTGAAAACAGGTCATCCTGTGATCCTGTACACTGAGATACTCGTCGACTTCATAGGTGGCATTGGTCGTGTCGTGCTCCGCACACTGTAGGTGACAGGATGTAGTGAGTTGAAGAGCCCAATTGAAAAACCCTAGGAAGTAAATCTGCCCACTTGCTGGAAGTACCTGAGGTGCCGAGTGTACTGATCGTCGAGGAATTCTACCAGCAACCTTGGCTCTGAGGTAAGCCTATTCGTGGTTTCGAACGAAACTAGTTTTATCCTGCCGATAATGGCCCTCGAACGATCCCACCTCCTTCAGCCATCCTTTCCCGTAGCTGATGATCAGTATCTTTGCGGCGTTCTCAACATTTTTTATACCTCGTTAATTCACCTATTCAACAAATTAGATCCATTCATTTCGATACGCGCCAGCCACATGATCACAAGCTGGACGTGTGACTGCGGTACCACTTACTAGTTACCATTGCCTGGCAGTTTTGAAAGCTTCACTCGAAACTCGCTAACAGGTGGCGTGAGGCAGTAAAGTGAAACAATCAGCTGGGTATTGCATCTGCCCTATCCACAGAGCAATGAAGTTCTTGGGTCCTATCTGTAGGCTGCGTGGTGCGAATTGGGTGGTCAAATGCCGTGTGGTCGGTAGGGAGAACTTTTCAGTACCGATCAGGTCTATCCAGACTGTTCTACGTGAAGCTTAACAGAACGGGTGGCTTGACAGATTCATTCAGGAATTTACTGCTTATTAGTATCACGTTTGAGCAAAATGAGCACATGCGTTGAGCCAGGTATTTTTTAGTCATATAGTCTTTTAGCCTCAGAAGGATAACATTTAGAAACCGGTCAGTGTACACATCGTTTCGTACCCCTGTATGCTGTTCATTTTCTGTCCTAACCTTATATTACCTTAATTTCCAGGCTTGGTCATCCTAATTTCGCGGTTCATGAATAAAAGAGCAACACCAGTTCCTTTATCCTGACTGTTGTTGCTGGCGCCGGTGTTCCTAAGTAAGCGGAGGCTGTAGAGTACCAAAGAATCACTGTTCACAAAACGTGACCGATCGGCTCACATTTTATTGAAAACCATCTGCGAAACTTCTTACGGACGACAGAACAGTGACTCGTGACCAACCGTAGTCAAATGTTAAAGTTTCGTGCAGTGTGACATGTGTTTGTATTTCGATAGAAACCATTAGTTGAACTTGTAGTTCTTCCACTAATCAGGTAATTCACACGGCCTACTCGAGAGTTGTAAGACTAACTATTTGATATCGGAGTCAATGTAGAAAAATAAACGTAGAACCGGAAGATGTCCTGCTGTTATATCGTACGTGGCACAGGCAGCAGTGGCTGCTGCTCTTTTATGACTAGCTTGACTTATCCTTAAAACTGAGACGATCTCGAGCCTATTCAGAAGGTAGTAATCTTTTCAAAATGACTTTTCGGTGGGAATCCTCCTCTTCTTCGTATCTTTTCGGACCAAGCCATATTTAAGGGAGCGGAAACAAGCATTCCAACGTCACCCAGTCTCACTCTAGGCGGAATTCCACACCGATACCGCTTTGGCGCTGCTACGGCCGAGAAGCCTATCTCGCACAAGATTGGCGAAAAGTTCGGACCGCTTACCGGTCCGGCATCAAGGCGAGCTCTGATTGATCGAAAGCCTGGACCCAACAGCCAATCACGACCCAGTATTCGCTGGTTGCCAATGCCGCATCTAGAAGGCGTCAGAATTTCCCGAATGTTGTTGCGGCATACACTTTTTATACGACGCGCTGTATAAGTGTTTTTGACCTTGCTTTGGCTTTAATATACGTTGTGCACCTTCGGTGGTCATTTTTCACGGGAACGCTAGCCTGGGAGGTTCAGACCAAGAACTAAGCTGAGGAAAATACCGTTACTAGACACGTTTGGGAGAAATAGCATCAAATCTGTCCTTTGCTAATTAAAGTGTTCTATTCTTGTTTTGGCGAACCTGTATCATTTCTGCCCATCTTCCTACCTTTACGCAACATGATTTCATTGGTGAATTGTATTAGACCGCATTTTATGTCTTGTTGAGAACCGCTGACACCTACTAATCTTATTTCTGTGATAAGCGTTATCTCCGCTGAAACACGAACGTTACATGTCGATGTTTCATTCATGCGGATTTGCAGAAAGGAAGTTGGTCTACTTTGTTTGATTACGGCGAAGCGCCGCTGGATTCTCTTGGCATGAAAAGTAGTTCATTTCATTGCCACACTTCACGGTTGACGTAAAACGTAACTTGATGCTGATCACTTCAGTGGATTTCGCAGGCGAACGTAGCCTGCTAAATCAGCATTTACCGACGGTACTGATGCCTTGAAATCACAGGTGACCAACACCAGTAAGAGGTGAAATGCTTGTTGTATTTCCATTGATTGCTTTTCCATCAATTCTCATCTTACAGCTGATGAGGATTTTATTCCATGTCACCATGTAACGTTTATGAGCTGAAAAGTCCCGGAGCATCTCATCTCTGTTTCACCTTTTGTACGGGGTATTTGAACTGTAATCACTCGCGGTTCTAAGTGCGTAACTTTTGACCGCCATTGCTGATCACCACTTAGATGCTTCTCTCTGCCTGCGGCGCAATGCACTGGTGTGAACTGCCTCCTTCAGTTCTTTTATTCAGCGCTGCTAATGTGAATCAGGGAGGTGGTTTGAAGAACTTTGCTTTCGTTTTGTTTGATTATGCTCTCATGGTTACACTGTTCTTCCCATTAACCCGATGTAACTCTTTATTACTCAAAATTTTCAGTAACTTTGCGCTCTTCTATCTTGCAGCCTCCCTTGGTGCTTACAATTTGTACGCAAAGCGAGCGAGTTTCAAGGACGACGTGTTATTTCAGCAAATTGTTACAGACAAACCAGAAGAGGCAGCCACTAGTCCAACGGTCATTGAAAAGGTACGTAAGTAAATTTCTCGTTGGTTTGACCGCAAGATGATTTGTTATGCAGCTCATTTCCCGAAACCCACAACCATATCGGAGGGCCTTTGTCTTCAAGTGAGCTTAGTTAGGACTGTCCATCTTGTCAGCGGACGCGTGATCCTGAGTTCGACGGACAGGCTATATTCAAAGGGCTACGTGAGCGATCCCGCCTACACCAATCTGATAGACCTTATCCTTAGCAAAATATCTCCTATAGTTGACTTCTTCGAGACCTCGCCAGACAGGAACGGCAGCGTCATAAGTTTGGTGACCAACTTGAAACTTTGTGAAAAAGTCCCACAGCTTGCCTGACCAGAATTTGGATGCTGTTTGAAAGATTGTCCATTTCAACTGGCATGTCCATTGAGAATGTTCTCAAAACAATAGTTTTAGTTTTCGCATTTACAGTGCTACTAGCAACAGTAAAAATTCGAGTTCACCTCCTGGATTAGTGACTAGATTTTAGAGAAGCTGACTGATTGCTGCCTCATTGGACTAAGAAATTGTAATCCTTGTGCTGAAACAATGTCCCGACATTAAATTTTCCAATACCTCAAATCATGCGTTTATCAGTTTGCTACTTCACTCAATATGTTTATCACGTGACACCATTTGAAGTAAAAGCGTAGAAAGTGGTGCGGTCTTGAACACTCCAGGACAGAATTATCTGGAGTGTTTAGTCAATTGTTTATCTAGATTGCCTGAGGGTGTCTTATGTGAATTTCTAGCATTTTATTTTATTTTGTCTGTTGATGGTAAACCTGCTTTCAGTTATTTCGCTTGATCGGTCTTATATGTGACTGTACGTGATATTCATAAAGTTTATATCTATCCAATAAATGCACCCCTCGCATTAGCCAGTATTATTCTACCCAAAGTAATTTGCCAGGTAAGTCGCATGAGAAGCAAAAGAAGCAGTGAGTGGCTAGCCACTACGCTCTATTTCACTTCATTCATAGCAGACCCAGACCTGGGTGACCATAAATTGTGTTATAATGAGGCAGTTTCGGAAGTGTACAAATTGAAGGCCAATGAGCCAACCGACGAGAGACCTTGGTTTTCATGTAGCCACGTTGTGCTGCATAAAAATCTGGAATGGCGCGGCACAGTGCTTATGATCGTTATTCTGCTGATGTGAGCAAAGCGACTCGAGAAGTATTTAACGAAGGTTGCAATCGATAGCGGCTTTGTTTGGTATGTAAACACAGACACGGAAGGTTTTTCTGCCCCGATAACTTCCTCACCGTTGGAATCAACAGGTTTAGTAGTTCGATGTTGCAGTGGATGGAATGCCATAAAGTCAGGGTCCTCCCTTCTGGTGCGATTTCTTCAAATATGCAAAGTACTCTGTTGACCGGAAATTTCAACAGCACGTGAGGGTAGTGAATTGTGCTGTACGATTTCGTGCGAGAAGCCAATTTGGCAAGGACGTCTTATTAATGCATGTTCCTCCGCCAAACGAACCTTGGATGAATAAGTACACATTGTTTGGTATTGCCAGTATGGATTCGGTTGTGAACTTCAGATCTACGCAACTTGACAGATAATCCATTAATGTGATAGTGTAGCACAGTCTTCTGGCCCGCTTACCACGAAACATTGAAATGGAAAATTAAACGTGCATTTTTTTCAAGCAAAAGAAACACCGTAGCCCTCAGAGGAGCTAAGACATCTGGAAAGCGATAGTTCGTTTTCCCTCAGGGAGTAATATGCTCTTCAGGATAAAGCAACCTGGACAACTGTTGAGCCTCCCACAGAAATACTTCACTCCCAAAGTGAAATCATTTGTTCCAAAAAAGGCCGAAACAATCTGCTTTTTTTAGTTTTTTTTGCTTAAGTTCTTATGGCATTTAGTCTTTTTACAATATTTAATACCTCTGGAATCATACTCCACTGTGACTGTATTGCAAATTCCCGAAGTGTAAAAGCGTGGAACCTTGCAGCACTAAATTTTGCGAGAGTTTCGTTTTCATCGGCATCCTGTCCGTAGGTTCCTAACCTTTTCTGAGAGTTCCTGGGAATTTAACTGACCATCTAGCACGATGTGTATCATTAGACCAAAAGCCATCAGTGACTGTGTACGGCGTTAGGCCCATCATAAAGTGTCCCATATCCGTAGTTTTGAACTTTATGTTCAGGGTTGGAGATTTACTGAAGCTACATGTAGTGAGAAATCTGTAGATAGTCGCACAGGTGCACACAATGGCCTCTAACAACTGAACCTTATGAAGACTATGCGGGAACGATTTACCCACCTGGCTGCAAATATATTTCGAATTGGAGCTGCTTTTTCCTAAGCAACAAACATGTGACAAAAGCCGTCTCGAGTACTCCATTCTTACGAATTGAAAGATTTCTGTATTTGATAGTTGCACGTAGGAAGATGTGTTTGGAGGAGAAAATGTCAACCTCACCCTCCTGCATTGGTGAATGTACTGTTCAATCATACAGCATCATTAGAACTGTCCTCCATTGTCGGATCATTTTGTTGTTGAATTGGTGAAGCCATATCTTGCATCAACCCTACGTAACACACGCCTTCGTTTGACTGTGTTCACATTAAAAGACTTGGGTTTCCTATGTTTACCCACAACTATGGGTGGTAAACGCTCTCCGATGGCACTGCAACACAACAACAGCCGAAGCGATTATGGTATAAATATGGGCGTTTCCCACACCAAACTGAAATTCTATGCAGCTCAACGATTCTCAATTTCAGTTTACGTTCAGTACAGTTATTTTCTCCTTCGGTGCTGCCACGGCAGATGCCATGGCCATTGAGGTCCACCTTTCCAGACTGATCAAGCGAGCTAACAGCTTCTAACCAGCGTCACCAGACCACGTCATAGCAAATCTTATATTGTGTTGACAACCAAACTCCCAGAAAACCAAACACCAGGGTGCCCTACAGTTTACTGGACCTGTTAGCAACAGAACCAGGGACGCGGTGTGATTTCATGCTTACTCGTTTGTTTTACCTCGCTAACAATGCTCATCTCGCTGACAAAGCATTGACCGACTGTTTACAAGGATTTCAAAGCCGTTGTCCTACGGCTCAGCCTTTTGAGAGTGATAAATAGTCAAGGCGTTATCTCTGGGGTGCCCACCCGCAAGTGTTGTCAGGTTACAGTAATGTCAATCTAATTAGCATTCTTCATATACAATTGTTAGCTCATCGATGAGTTTAGTAGGTTCTAAGGACCGTAATTCCGTGTGGCACGAGTAGCTTTGCTCACGTCAGCAGAATAACGATCATAAACACTGCACCGCGCCATTCCAGATTTTTATGATGCACAACGTGGCTACATGAAAACCAAGGTCTCTCGTCGGTTGGCTCATTGGCCTTCAATTTGTACACTTCCGAAACTGGCTCATTATACCACAATTTATGGTCACCCAGGTCTGGGCTCATCGTTTCTGCTATGAATGAAGTGAAATAGAGCGGAGTGGCTGGCCAAACACCACAACAACGGACAGATCGATCCCTTCAATATATCAAATGAATGTGTTCCGTCCTATGTGACCATCGGTCACATTCAACCTGCAGATGAGGACGAAATTGTGAATCGATTTAGGCTATTTTTTCTTTTCTCAATACTCGGAGTAGTTGGTTCGAATGTTGTGCCCGCATATTAGGACTTAGTCACCGAGTTTAACGTCCTAATCGTGGTCGCCAAACTGACAAACCAATCAACTGATGTTATGTCGAAGCGTAATGTTGGTTTGTCTAAGCTCAGCATGGGGTTGCTGAACTGTGCTGGAGTTTTGTGAATGAGGCTGCGTTCGTACTTTCCATGTGATGGTGCCGTAAACCGCATCATTTCCCCGCGTTCTCACTG
>SJOL01008653.1:868680-888329 GCA_004794785.1 Opisthorchis felineus
TTTTTTTGCGAATGGGACAATCCGAACTAGGCTAATAAATTTGGGTTACAGTTGGATGAGGGAACCAGTAACTTCTGGTACATGGTTTTCGGATAACTATGGAGCCAGTTTTATTTCAGACTTATCCTTGAAGAAAATGACGGAATCTGTCATATTTCTTTAGCGGAGTGAACCAGGTTTGCTCTTTTCTGTGAACGTTCCCTCCAAAGCAATCTAACTGCCAGGCCGTCAGCAGCCTGAAGCCGACAATAATTTTTTCCTAAAAAACTTGTAAAAATATTCGCTCCATTTTTGCGTGTCCTGACGGGCTAAACGGACCCGAACCAACGGCATCGATCACGCAATATGCAATGCTCGCAAATCACCCTGCAATTTGTCCCTAAGTTGTCCCTCGATAGCATGTCCTGTAAAGCCAGCCGTCTAAGTGAACAATGGTAACCAATCGATATACAGAGGCCATATGGGCACAACTCACCGATGCAATGAAAGAGATTTTCCATTTGATTCCACATGCTAATTAATGGTCCCCTTCGCTTCATCAAATGTGCAGCACTCGCCAGTGTTTTTTAGCTCCTCTCTAGCAATTCCATTCGGTAACTTTGTTCAACTTGGCGCAGTTACTGTCTCTGGTTTTGTGCCTGTTTTGGAGTACTTAACGGAGACTGACCAGCACTAGTAATTCTAAAACTGATGGTGGTCTGCTTTATCGTGGTTTGTCAGTCTGCGACACACCGTACCAAGGTAGTTGTTTTTATTTGTTTAGTCTAGTGAACGAACAGCCAAGCGAACACAGTGTTGAGTAATGGGAACTTGATCAATATCGACTTATCGTGCGTTGCTTCATTTCACCCTTCAGCCGTATTGCCCTCATTTGGTATTCCAAATGAATCATTCCGAAGAATGGTGATGTATACCATAAATGTAGGTTAAGTCCAATCCAGTCAGTGATGCGGCGGGCTTTTTTACCAGTTGTTGACACTAACTCCTTGCAATGATATTTTACTAAGTAAATCTCCCCCCATAAGTTCATGAACACATTCCGATCCCTATATTCACATACTTCTGGACGTGCGAGAATGTGTGGCGAGTTGTCCAAAGGCTTCCCAACAAAAATTGGTGTTCGACAAGGGTGTTCACTCTCTCCATTCTTGTTCAACTTCGTCGTTGATGAAACGAGGTGAACGCTGCAAGGTCCTCAAAACCCCGGTGTTCAGATTGTTGTGGGTGAGAACCTTGTCGATCTGGCGTACGAAGACATCACCCTCATCTTTGAAGACCAAGGCGGAGCACAAGCCATGTTGAACAGACGGACCATCGTCATACCGGTGTGCGCCTAACATCTTCAAAGTGCAAAGTCATGCTTCAGAATGTACAGTCTCCGAACGTTCCGCTTGCAATTCAAGGAGAATCACTGGAGGTTGTGGAGAATTTTGCATACCACGGTATTTGTATTAGCTCTGATGGAAGTGTGCCTGATAAAGTCAGTGAAAGAATCTCGAAGGCCAGAATCACGTTTGCTAATTTGCGACATTTGTGGTGTCAAAAAGGCATATCACCGGGTCTTAAGAGTCGCGCGTACCAGGCTACAGTAGGGGTGTGTTGTTATATGGTTGGAAGACGGCCTCTGCGGACATACGATGTGGGTCATCTTCAGGGTTTTGACCGCTGATGCCCCAGAAGCGTTGCTGGTTTTGGATGGCGTCATCGGATTATTAACGAGGTGATTAGAAAACGGATATTTGGTTGTGCGACAGGCACTTCAGTCTGGGGGAACATCAAGCACCATCAACTGTGGTGGCTCGGGCATGTGCTACACATACCGAAACACCGTGTAACGAGACGAGTGTTGTTTTCTGTGCCTCCTTCAGAGTAGTGCAAACCGCGAGGTGGACACGGTATGACCTGGCAGAAGGATGGGGTCCCCGTAACCCCGCCTGTGCTTGGTTGGAGACATTGAAAGAAATGACCGCTGATCAATGTCTGTGGCGTTCGTTCTGTCAGTTTCTTTCCATACCGTCTGACTGAGCGATGGAAGTGTGGGCACCTCAAAATGCTCAGCACTAGGTCCCCTTCTTCACCCACTCTTTTTCCTTTCTTTTTACTCTAAGGCTTCAAATATAATTAGACGAACCGTATGGTTGTACGGCAGTGAAGCATCACTGTCAACACTGATGCTGTTGTTTGTGATGATGATGATGATGGCGATGAAGTAAATCTTTAAAGTGTTATTTGGGGGGAGGGGGGAGATCAGATATTTGAAGTCAGAAAGTGTCTTCTCTTCGGTGTTGACAGTTTATTTCCCCGAATAGGAATTGTATTGAGAAGATTCCATACCTTCAGAGTCGCCTATTGGGATGTTCCCTTTGAGAGATCACTTCGGAGACAGTGTTGTATAAGTAGAGCGCAAGATATCTCAGTGGTTAAGGCGCCAACTTAAGGACCGGAAAGTCCGTGGTTAGAACCCAAACTCAGCATATCGACTGCTCCTGTGTAGGCCTGGACAACTTAGCAGTATCCCAGCCCTCGTGCCTCCTTCCGTTGGCATGGCAGCTAGGCACCGAAGTGGTGCTACAGCTGAACGATTTGATGTTTGATTTTGTCTGATCATTCCATGTTTTTTTTGCGCGTGAGTAGGAATCCCTATCCTCCGAATCGTAAAACGTACTCTCAGGTGTGTCGTTTGAAAGCGGAATAAAATTGTCAGTCAAGTGATTAATTTGCTCGCATATACAGCATTGTGCTGCTCATTCGAGATTGTTGTTCAAAAACCGTCGACTGTATCCACGGTGCAACTCCTTTCGACTGCCCATTTCTTTAACGAGCTTTTCGTTAAAACCAACACATTTTTGAAACTTGGTGGGTGTCTTACAGATATATAGCATATTTATGCTTCGAATAAATAGACTCTCCTTCAAAATGAGCCCTCGCTGTGTTAAGCTGACTTACCTTCGACTCAGGTCAGGGACGTAAATACACAAACATACTTAAATGTGTGACACAGACACAAGATAGTCGGGAACAGACGTAGTGATGAGTCAGTGACATACCAGTCATTGCAATTCGTACGACACGGTTAGATGCTGTGAGCATCATTAAGACTTGCATAACCAGCGGTAGTTGCTCCACTGTTTCTACTTGGTGCGAAGTTGTAACTCAGTCCCTATTGGAGCATAACTGAGGAAGTCTTCCTCAACGGTCGAAGGTCGCCCCAGGCCGGCCCCCGGCAGCTATCGAGTCATTGGCTCCGGGAGGGGTCAGACTTTTGAGTCAAAGGTGGGTTACCTCAACCAAACCCTCTTCTTCGGCTTGGACAACCGGGAAGTATCATTTGTCCTTGCAGCTCTTCGCTCACTGGTCTTCCCCTACACCCCCTCCCCACTCATCGAACGATGCAGTTCGATCAACCCATCTGCCAGTCTCCTAACCACTGTTCCGTGTCTAAACCATCGCCTACACTTACTAACCTCAAGAGATCTGCCTTTAATGTCCGTATTCTCTGTCAAAATGGCCAACAGGAATCTCTTGCTGAAACCTTGCTTTCCCTGTCTGTCGATGTATGTTGTGTCTCCGAAACACGCATACAAGACCCCACTTCGGTCGTGCTCCTCAAACCGCTTAGGACGAGCTCAGATGTTTCAAATTTTACTCTTTGGGTATCCGGTAATCCTGGCACAGTGGCTCGTGGTATATACAGCTTGGGAATTGCACTCAGCCCAAAGGCTGAAAGCACCTTACTGAACTGGATACCAGTGAACAGTCGTCCTTGCGCCGTTCGGTTGTCTGGCTCAATTAAGATCAATGCAGGTCGATGCGGTAAACCGTGTTTATTTGTAGTATCAGCATACGCCCCGACAGGCAGCGGTTCTGAGAATGAGAACGACTGGTTTTTATCAAGATCTGTAGCGAGTGCTTCAGTCAGCAAGATGGATAGACATAGTAATTCTGGCGGATGATATGAATGTCCAAGTTGAAAGCACAGGTGGTAGATTTGAAGTCGGTGCTGAGCGTACGGATAATGGGAGGCGACTGTTTCAGTTGTGTGGTGATCATCGTCTGTTCCTGGCCAATACAAAATTCCAATACAAACGTTCACATCAAGTTACTTGGATGGCACCAACCGCAAGACACTCATGGACTCAATTGAACCATCTGGCTATCGGTTAACGATGGAGGGCATCAATAAAAGATTGTCGTTCCTTCTGGGGTACGCAGCTTGACTTTGATCATGCCATTGTGCGAGCCCGGTTATCACTTCGCTTTCCGTCAGCACTGCGCCTGCTAAAGCAGAGCAGTTCCATTCATCAACTTCGACAAGTTTCAGTAGCTCAAGAGTATCGAGCCGATCTGGCTAGAAAGCTATTGGAAACGCACAGTCACTCGGATGACGAAGATTGCTTGGAGGTTGAATGGAGGTTAGTTAAGGAAGCTATGCTCTCAGCTTTCAGAACTGTTTGTCCAAGCCATGTGAGTTGACTAACTGAACACTGGATATCATCGAGGTCAGCAGACTTCATTACTGCAAGAAAAGCCATACCAGTAACTAGCGACTATGATGGCGCACACAGATCCCTCAAACACCGGATAATCTGAAACTTGAAGAATGGCAGAGAAGGCTGGTGGATTTTGAAGGCCCAGGTGCAGGCAATAGCCTCGTCCTATTTCAGTTGATTTGATCAACCGGTCGAAAGAAGTCGTGTTAGCGAAACGATATGCGAAAAAGACGGAACGGCACTTCACTCCCTCAACCGTCGTCTTGAGCGGTGGACTGAACACTTAAGAGAACAGTGCAGCTGGTCTCTTTCAACACAACTGCTGGAAGAATCCAGTGGGTCTGGATGGAACATGGACACCAGCCCGCCATCAACAACAGAAATCCAGCGTGTGATATCAATCCTCCAACCCGACAAGGCACCTGGCCCGGATGGTCTGAAACCCGCACACTTCAAGGTCCTGGTGAACTATACTGCAGAAGATTCGGAACGAAAATAGAATGCAAGTCGAATGGAGCTCCTCGACCGTAAGGCGTCAGTGTGGTATTTGTTGCACTTAAGGTGCTCTCTGGCATTACTTTGCCTAGGTTGGTCGATTATCGGGAGAGACAGATTCGTAAGAATCAAGTTGGGTTTCACTCTGATGGAGGATGCATCGACCATATCTTCACCTTGAGACAAGTTCTTGAATAGTACCACTCCTTCAAACGCCCCATGTTGGTCGGTTTTCTTGACCTGAAAGCTGCTTTTGACTCTGTCGATCGTCGGTGGCTTGCGGTCAAAGGAGTCCCTTCCAAATTTATATCCCTTATGAGGACTGTGTATACGAACTCGTGGGCGTGTGCCAGTATATGGGAAGCTTTCGCCTAGTTCACCACGTCCAGTGGTGTAAGACAAGGCCGCCCTCTCGCGCCTTCCCTCTTCAACTTTGTTAGTCATGTGCTGCTTGAAATTTCTCTGCCTGCCTCAGAAACTTCGGGAGTCGAAGTGCTCCCAGGACGTTCGCTCATAGACACTGAGTATGCGGACGATATTGCTCTTCTTGGGTCAGATTCTTCAAGAATGCAAATCCTTTTGAATGACCCAAATAATTCTGCAGCATGCGCTTCATACCTGCAAAGTGTAAAGTGCTGCTACAAGACTGGACGGGATCAAGCACAAACCTTATGTTTGCAGACGAGTCAGTTGCATAAGTTCCGATGGAGATGCAGTTACTACTCGAATCGGGAAGGCCAGGGCAGCCTTTACCAACCTCCGATACCCATGATGACGTCAGTTTGTCTGTCAAGGGCATAATTTACACCGTGGCTTTATGGATCAAAGACGTTGCCTCTACATGCAGAGGACATACGAAAGATGTCAATGTGTCTCCGAAACATTGGTCGGGTCTGGTGGAAACGTCGGATTGGTAATTCTGAGGTGCATCAGACGGTTTTAGGTGGGTGAATTACTCACACTTCATAGGTTACGCTGGTTAGGACATGTATTCCGCATGCCAGCAAACCGTCTGCCACCCAGAGCTCCTGTGCTGAGTGGAAGCGACCGAGTGGTGGACAGTGTATGACCTGGTAACGAAGTATGGAAGTACTAACCAGTAATCTCGGTAGGATCGACAACTGCCGTCTTCCTGGTTGGGGACTACGTGACTCGACTCACCAATCGTTAATGGCACTGGTAGAAATGACCCAATCGCACAGTCAGTGGCGCGCTAGTATCAAAGCTATCACCTTCAATGCGCAGGCACTTAATTGCAGAGCTAAAGGAACACGTCATCGCCTCCAAGACCTGGCTGTATGTTGCACGCTCTCCCACTTTCCAGTGATCAAAAATGTAGCAGCTGGAGCCAATGTGTCTATGGCACACGGTTTATAGCTGATAAGTTGAATTGAACTGGTCGAAGGATGGCAGCCAGATTCTTGCGTGAGTCGGAAAAAACGACGATGAGGGATTCGTTTCCTAGCGATTTAAGTACACGTTTGGCTCTTCAAATAGACCAGTCTTCATTTTCCCCCCACAGTGCATGTAGCAATGAAGGTTTCGAAATAACCAAAGGATACATAAATCTTGGCATCTCTCCGAAAAATTCGATACGGCTGTCCCATTTGACCATATCGCAATCAGTTACCGATGGTGCAGATCAATAACTGACTGCCACTTGTTTCGGAACACATACATGGATTCCGACCACGCGGTCGTCCGGAGTCGCTTCTTCCTTCGTTTTCCGGGGCTGCATAATGTGCGAACAAATCGCTTAGGAACTGAGAGACCAGCAGACCCGAATGTTAGGCGAATTTAACAGAATCGCCTTCTGGACTCTCCTCTAACTGCCCCACCATCAGATGTGAATTCCTACTTGGATGAGATCACCATCTTTTTGCACAGTGCTTGGAGTTTTGCCAGTGGCACGGCGCTGTCAGGCCCACTCTATCACTGGATTTGAAACCGAACAGCAGCACTGCTTAAATCTCGGAGAAATATCCCGGCTGGTCCCGCAAATAACTTCACTTGATGAATTATCAGACGTCAGGTGAAAGCGAGCGTGCGAGCTGACCTTGGTTTGGTGGACACGGAAAGCCAACGAAATAAAAGAGGTCCAGAGAGCCGGTAATGCCCCAGGATTATTTCAGTTGATCCGTGCGACCGGTCCCCGATAGCATTTGTGAGCGAAACCATCAAGGGTCGGAATGGAGTGACCATCTTAAGTAAAGAAGAACACCTCGACCGTTGGGCTGAATACTTCGAACAACAATTATCGTGGCCAACAGCTGCCACCCACCTGGTGCCCACAGTTAACGTAGAACCCTGGACGGTGAAAGTGCAACCCTCTACGGTCTCGGAGGTTCATGAATGCATATGTTCTTTGATGCGCCACCGAGCTTCTGGTCCGGATGAACTCCCACCCATATTGTTCAAAGATGTGGGTGAAGTCCTCAGTCAGCGCTTATCTGATCTGCTTGCCTCCGTTTGGGAAAAGGAGACCGTCCCAGACAACTGAGGAGAGTCGGTGTTAGTGCCCATTTTCAAAAAAGGGACTCGTGGTGAGTGTGGTAACCACAGGGCGATCAGCTTGACCCCGGTTGTAACGAGACTACTGGCGTCACCTGTGCTTCTTAGCCTTATGGTGGCTCGCGAAACATTGACTCGAGAGCAGCAAGCAAGATTCCGGCCTGGTAGTGGTTGCGTCAGGTGCTAGAACAATGTCATACGTACAAACAACCCACAATTTTAGTATTTCTGAATTTCCAAGGTGCATTCGACTCGGTTGACATGTCTGTTCTCCTTGACACGCTTGCCCATCAAGGAATGTCCTGGTAGTTTGTGAACATAATAAGTTCCTTGTATTCTCAGACTTCCGGACATGTGAGAGTATACGGGCAGCCCCCCAAAAGCTTCCGTACACAAAGCGGCGTCCGTCAGGGGTGCCCACTTTCTCCGTTCTTATTTAATTTCGTGATCGATGAGATAATGGGACCAACGCTGGAAGGTCTTCAAAACCCCGATGTTCAAATAGCCTCTCGCAAAAACCTTGTCAATCTGGAGTATGTAGACGATATCGTTCTCGTCTTTTAGGTGGACAAAAAGGCGCAGGTGTTTTTGAATGAACTGACCAAAGTCATCCCGTCCTTTGACATGCGCTTAGCACTCACAAAGTGTAAGGTCATGCTCCTGGACATGGCGTCGTTTGACGCGGAGGCACTCGAAGTTGTGGAGCGTTTTACATATCTTGGAGGTTTATAACTGTAAATCTGTGAGAGAAAGAGTTTCGGATGAACAGGTCAGCGAGAAATAATGCTTCCCCGTGAGCAGTACCTTCAGTACAAATCGTCCTCGCTTTGTCTACTAGGCAACGAACATGAACCCTTTTGTTTGAGTAAAACAAAGCTAGCGAAATGGGTCTATTCACCGTTCCATGTTACTTCGCGGGATATTCTTTTCTTCTCTTATCTGATTGTAACCAGAACGTCCAAGAGCAGCGTTGACTGGTCGGACTTTATTGGTTTGAATTGCATCTTTGGGTGCGCGACGTTGAAACTGCCCCAAATCTCGTCCTCTTTCTGATTGCATTCGACAACGCAGCAAATATCGTCTACACATCTGTGGTAGATGACAAGCTTGTGAATAGATCCTTGCAGAGCAGTGTTTTCCAAGTTGCTCATGAACACATCCGCACTCAATCGGTCTAGTGGCGAGCACATTGCCACACTATCTTCTAGTGGTAGTTCACCAGTGTAGAGAAATTGTACCACCCGCGTGCAAATCGGAAGTAGCTTCTGTAGATCTTCAATGGGAATCCCCGTATTTATCTTGTTGTCGCATATCTATTCACACGGCATCTTGTAGAGTGACGCTTTTTAAAAGCAAGGCACCGTAAAGTGAACACATTGTTCTGCTGGCAGGATTAATATCTCTGATGGCATCCATGGAACCAAATGTTTCAACTAGGTTATACTTGCTTAAGCGCTTCCTGACTGGATTATCAACTTCTTTCCTTTTAGCTGTTGCGCGGTTATATTTCCAATGGTTTGTTCTGTATGACCAGCTTTACTATCTTCGCCTTAAGCCGTATTCACTGACAGAAAACAGTTATACCTTGAGTCTGCCTTCATGTTTTCTGGCTTCACTGACATTCCGGGTATCGTGCATCAAGAACAGTGAGAAACTATCACGGTGAGGACTGTCCTCATCGACGGGCCAGAGGAACAGCTCTTCTGCAGTAACTGTTGCAGTCATTGAATTATGAATTTTTATTCAGTTAGGTTAGCCGTCTGTGCACTGGCCTGTATTTGCTAGCTCACTTTGTTCAGAATCACCACGTGATCCTCAAAAAGTGTGGAAATTTGTTGACTCCTTCAGGAGAGTCGACGATGGCATTTCCAGAATTAGTCATCCTTAGTTCCATTGGGTGGAGAATACTTACCGTGGATTTCCCTGCAAAGGGCTATCTTTCGGTAGGGCGTTTCTTGAAACTTGAATGTATATAATCGGCAAACACTGAAAAATTTCTGTTAGCATGTACAACAGCGAACCATAAACAGTGGTGTTAGATCTGCGTGTTCGTTTTTTATTGAGTGGGTTCGAAGTTTGATATAGGTTCATTCATATGTGTATACAAGTGGACGTAGTCTCGGAATTCCCGGTTCCTGTCGCTTGACCTTTGTGTGTGATTAAGTGGCAGTTGAATTATCGGATGCGGATTTTTCTCCACTTTTAAACAAGAAAAATGGCGCACTAACTCATATAAGTATTTTTATTCAGCCCCCCCCCCCATGCCGGAAAGGTTTGATGCCATAGTAGTTGACTGTTTTGAATTGCCATCCCAAACATTGTTGGTCGTCTATTTCATGAACCGTGTTCGCCTTCGTAATTCATCATTTCTTTCTACCGTCGCAATTATCCGGTAGCCAAGCCCGAACGACTGCTTGTTATTTAGTTACACAGTTTTTTTAAACAGCAGCACACGCTAGATGCAAGTAAATTGTCATGTCTGAACAGGCAAATACGATTAGTTTGCTCGGCGACCTAGTGACTCTCCTGATCCTGTCGATTACCTGCCCCGCCAATCAGCACCTACCTTTCAGGTATCGCCAAGGTCTCCTGAAACCCCCATGCTTTGGTAAGGTAGCGATAAAACACTGATCTCTGATGCCATATGTCCAGAGTTCAGATCTCGACACGGCCAACGATATGTGCAGCAGATGAGCTTCAATGGGAGCGGAACTTGAGTCTAGTGCCTTCTAGATTTGTTGCGCACGAACCAGAATAATTGTATCGGGACTACAGGATGACTCTCCAAACTTGAGTGATACGAACACGGGATCGTGTTTATGTAGCACGCCGAGACCAACAGTGATAATCTCTGAAGAACTCGGATGGCTCAGTGATTAAGGCACGAGCTCCTGACTGGAGGGCCCATTACTCTTGTTTGGGGTTGGCGAACATATCAGTGTCTCAGTCCCCCCGCTTCCATCGTTCTCTGCAGTGTCTATGCTTATTTTCAGTGAAGAGATTGGTTGCCCTCTTTTGGCCCATGTATAGCAGCGGACTGCGTTTTTTTATTATTATTTGGCGATAATTAATTAGTACAGACATCTTTTCCACGAACTTAATTAGTTTCGTGTTTGTATGATCTGTTAGATGCCTGCGTTTGCTTTTTTTATACCTCCCACAACTATTCCGCTGTGAAGTCGAAAGAGCGTTTGTGTCTACTCTGATTAGAATATGAATAGATCACGCTGACGGCCTAACTTCCACGTTATTTGTACTTGGCCACTGCATTCGGCGATATTCGTCGCCACACAACTGGACTAGGCCAGTCAATTGCGAACACATGGTTATCAAATCCATTATGACTTAACATAATTTAAACATCTATGAGAGAAGTAATCGTAATGGAGTGTGCGGGGTATTTGTGATAAATCAGTGCTACTCAATGTTACGCACAGTAACCAACCATATTTTGCAGGTATCCTCAGGGTTTTTGCTCTGCACGATGCATTGAATTAAAACATTTTTCAGTACATCAGACATCCGATTGCTTAAAAAAATCACCATAAACAGAAAGACATTACATTAGATTGATTTTTGTGTGTGCCAAGGCAGTGTCTCGTTCAAGTTACTGACTTCCGAGTTTTGTTCACACTGTCTACGATTAACGATATGCTGTGGCGCTCTCGCCACTCAAACGTGACCATCAGTATGCTTTCTTCCGTAGTCATAGTACGCGATTAATGCTTGTAAAGCCCTAGTTAATTCTGCATACAGACAGCAGACAGTCAATCGGCGATGTTCAGTCACTTTTTGGGTTGTCAAAATGTGGTTATTCTTGTTCAGCTACTCCCCTAGTTAAATGATAACACTGGAAACGTGTTGTTGCTTACTGAATAGAAAACTTTGCTGCTTTGGTCTCGGTACCCCTGGTCTGTAAGTGAGCAACCTGATATACGATGAGCGCAGCTATTAAGTGGTGCGTGATTCAGTCAATGAGAGCGTGAACTTATTACGATGGTTCAGGCTCATTACCTAGCTGAAATTCGGGGTTCAACTCGTAACAAAGGTACTCCGTTCAAAATACAGTGGAGGACTGTCGCACCCCTGTTACAATTACCGTCTCGTGAAAGATAGACTAATCCACTGCTCTTTTGAAAAAAACTTAGCTCCTTTGAATTATCACTGCCTCTATCTGGATCGTATTCTGTTAGATTTTCAAAGTTTTATGGAGAAAGCACGGTGCCCACATTTACAGAGCAACAGGTCTGTCCAATGCAGCATATTATCACTCTCTCTACATTTTGGGCAATCATAAGTAAATGTGGCGCTAGTGGACGAGTTCACGTTACTGAATTTATTGACCCATGGAGACTGCGTTGATTGACCGATTGACTAATTAGCACAACACAGGCGATAATTGTTAAGGAGCAAACCCGTCTATTTGGTCTAGAAGATACATGTAATCATCGTAACCGTGTACTGAAGCACTGTGTATTCGGTTTAGGGTTTCGAGAGCAGAAATCCAGGGTTACTTTTATACAAATGACTGTGCTAGTTGACTTGCACTCATTATCCTAGAAAAGTAGATACTCAAACAAATAAATTGGCTAACATTGAAACCGATAAAACAAGTAAACTAGCCGACAGTTTCAGAGGACAGTCATGCTACCACTTACGATAGTTCGTTATGTATTTCTCGTCCATCGAAAGCGCCAACGCAAGGCCTGTGCGGTTTCCTTTGGAGCCAGTGCGTTGGGTTTTCCACTTTTTATATCTTACAATTTAAGTGTTGGAGAACTGTCTCCTAGAGATGTATGAACCGTGTCCCTTACGGCTGACCACTCGTGTTGTCTATTTGTCAGTTAGACATTGATCCGCGCAGACTCACTGAATCAGTGACAGTCATGCAATTCAATCATTGACATCTTGCCATTATTCACAACGGTGGAAATGACCCGTAGTAACTTGTAAGGTGCATTTTTTATACGGATAAAAACACAAATATAAGTACGAAAAACAACCTTTGAGTCGCCGGCTGTCTGAGACTTAATTACGCTATTTTTCATTCTGCCTTTTGAAGCCTTTTGTCGGCTTTCAAGCGGTTCCGCAATGCATACTTTAGGGCTTATTCGATGAGGAAACGTAGCGCTGTTGGGTAAGTTACGAAAGTACCTATTCAGTCTTACCAAGAATATTCAGATACTATTGTCTAGACATGGAAACTTTCCAATATCGCCAGCTTTCTGCGTCCAACGGGTTGCTGATCGGCTACGTAACGAACGAACAATTATTACGATTATGATTGTCTATTTAATGGAGCTCCTACCCAAGGCAGATACTGACGGAAAGGAATAGAATGCTAGCGACTAAAAATAAGTTCTCCGTGTGATCAGGACGAACAGTGTCTATGCAGCATGCGTAGATCATTAAAGCTGCCCGGGCAATACTGACGTGACACAATCAGTTTGGATAAAACAGAGTAAGCGAAGTGTATAAATGTCGGTATGTTCAATCTACGGTGCTCTTCCACAGAAACGCGTTTTCCGCTCGCTGTGGATATTTTGAATTTAACCGGACGTGAAACTTCACATTGGTACGCTAAGCATTCTCTGCAGACTTTGGGTGGTCTATTTCGCTGATGGCATCGCCAGACGAGATCCCATCAATGAGACAGTCAATATAACTGCTTAGTCAATCCCACTTGTAGTGATACTCTCTTGAATGACAGTTGGACGCGCACGAGTGGTGTTGTACAAAGAACGTTTGAATTACTGAGCAATACTGACCACCTCTGAGTTATCCAGGCGTCGTGTGGGTTGTGGTAGATTTTGTGGACAAAGATTTCGGGGTAATGTTTGTCAAAGACAACTGAGGGAAAACAGAAGCAACGTTATGACTGCATTTTCTGCCAAGTAATGCGCAACCAGCAGTTGAATTCGAAAGTAAAAAGGCGCATCAATTTTTTTCACTCCTACCAGCCTTCGTGTGTTTTGGGTAGGTTAGCTTCTTTGTTTGTGGGTTCCTCCATCGTGGAACCACTATTGTAAATTTCGCCTCGAATCCTGCTTCCAAAGTTTCAACTATTTGCTAGGTTGCTTCCTAGCCAGGCACGGTGCGGGTGTGTGGTATCCTACTAGGTATGGCCACTTACGTGTGTATGCTCTTCATTCACTTGGTTGATAAATCGGACATAGCATGCGACGTTCTCACTAAACACCAAAAATCCGGAAGGATTTCTCACCGGACCGGATTGATCATCCCTAGCTGAATATCACCCAAATGAATTAAATAGCTTTCGCATGCTGTATGAACTCGTATGAGTCGTTGTGGACCGTGGTGCGCAATTTTTAGAAGCAGAGAAGTGAACTACCGAAATCAAAACTGGACTGATATTTTCACGAGGGAAGTAAGGAGCATACCGTCCATAATTTCCCCGCCCACATTTATGAGTTAGCAACGTACTTTTACCTGGATTGGTTCTGCGACACGAGGAATTAGGGCCTTACAGTGCTCGATCTATCTCCTTGCCGCTGATATGTTGTGATATAACACCAGGTCCCCCTTCCCTTGATTTCAATTTACCATTCCCAGATCCAGTTTTCACAAACACGACTGCTGTTATTATTATTGGTATTATTTCTACCATCATCGCGAGACACCCTCCTCTACAAACCTTGAACAAAACTCTGGTTTTTGTAACATGTGTATACTGGCAATAGTCGACAGTTGGGGTGAGTTCATTAGTTGTTGATCAGGTGGCTGCTAATCAGTTCTCAGAGCGTGGCAGTTCGTGTGAAGACGTTTTGTCATGAATCGAGCACACATTGGTGCGCACACTGACAGAACTCCAGGTTGTGACAATGCACCCTGGGGCTTACGTAAATGTGCGACAGTGAATTTGGATAACCGCGGAACATATCTGCGCCGATTAACGCAGTGGTTTGTCTGGGTAGTTTTTTTCGAATCTCAACGGCTGTTGGAAAGATTTACATGGAAATCACGAGACATCTTGCAGAAAAATCACAAAGTTTGTTGGAATTTGATGAGCTGCTTGGAAGCTTCAATTGACGTTCACTATCTCAATGATGCTGACAAATTTTGGACTAGAGCAGATGTTTTTGTTCTGAACGTAGGATTCTCCAATTTATCACACCGAAGTTCGCTCTCTCTCACTCAACTGCGACACGTGCGGAAGATTCATGTACCGACACAATCACTGAAGGTTATTAGAAGTTCACTAGACTTGTCCGACTTGTCGTTCAAAGCGATTAAATAAAGGTAACCGTTGGTAACACCGGATACTTTGATAACCTCGTTCAGGGTGGTAAATTCAGTGTCACACATTGAAGGTGACCGAATATTCTGCATATATTTTCGACAAGTTTGATTTGATACTTTGGTTTAATAATCGCTCTATTGCGGTCGACTGAACGATTATTATGAACATGTCCAGACGTCAGTCAGTCCAGTCAGCTGATGGAACNATAATGTGAATATTTATCAGTTTGCCCCAGGATGTGGTGGTTTGTTTTACAGTCTCCGCTCAGTGTAGAGTTCCATATTCACATAGGCAACTCTCCAGTCGGCAGGTTTCTTTGCAAGAAGCATGACCTTCTCAGTAATACTCGGTTAAAATCGGTCACCGTCGTATTCAGTGGATAAAAAATTAAGAGCGCGGCACTTTGATCATACGGCCTTCCTTCCTAGATCACCATGTGGAAAATCATCTTGCCCCTGCATTACAATTTTGTGTGGTCCACACCGAAGGAAGAACTCTCGGACTCGGATTCTCCCCTTACTGGAGCCCAGCAACAGTGCATATTTCATGCCGTACCTGGATTAGCACTTCGAACCTCTGACATGCGAAGCGAGCGTGTTAACGCTACTCTATTGACGCTCACTGGATGCGTAAATAAGCACGTCTGAACGGGCGAACATATTAAAGACCGAACAGTGATGGGTTTGCTGGGTGCCTCGAACGACTGCACAGAATGTGTTCATCGATTGACCCGCTTGTCAGGACCGTTCGGTCAGGTGACCAGCAGGAAAATTGTGTTTGGTTGATTTTGCCTAGTTGTGGGATCTGTGAGTTTTGTTTTGACATAAATTTCTTTTGAATGGAGTCTGCTGCTTCTCTCTTGTATGCAAACCCAACCATATTAATGACACCAGTTCGAATGGCATAGAAGCACATTCACAAATGATCAGGTTGATTTTGCACCATATTTTGAAGAAATCTTTACATGAGAAATCCACCGAGGCTTAGTTTACAAATATGTCTAACAAAGTACGACACAATATTGGCTTCTTGAGATGCAACTTTACATTCAGCAGCTTTGACTCGACAAAAAACGCCAACTAACCAGAAGCCAGTTCAAAAATTGTTATTGTTACCTAACACCGGCGAAAGTAACCAAAGCCAGCTTCGCTTTTTGTTGATATAACGTGGTTTCCTACAGAAACGTGCACTTGCGTTGAGGAATAATCTCTGCATTAGTTTACGTTACGTTTATCTCATGAGACATTTGTTCAAAGATAGACTTCCCTTGTACTTGCATTTGATTACCTAATGCATATCTTGCACAGACCGAACATCTTCTAAGATGTTATCAGGTTCTGTCTGCCTTTTTTGCAGGTATTCAGTGCCAACGTTAGATGAGACAGCAGATTTTGAATGCACACACTGTAAAGCAGTCTTTTATCAAAAACAAACAAACCGAAAAGCTAGATGCTTTGATATCTACTATGATGAGACAGCGTAGACAATAATAATAAAATTCGATAATTCCGTCTGAAAGCACTGTGGAACTCCTGTTCAGTGTGAACAGGGCAATGGAGATAACACCGTTTCTGGATGCATCGTACAATCTGGTCACTTGAACACGGAATAAAATGAAGCAAATTACGGAGCTAATTGCTAATTATGTGGAACTACAAATAAAGCCACGACAGCCTCAGAATAACCTTCAGGTCGTTCTGGGTACACGGTACAGAATTAAATAGACTACTCAATATTTCTTCAAGGTACTCTAGTATACGTGATCAACTGTTTCTGGCTATGACCCGCGAAAAGGAGCAGAGTGCAGCTGTATATCTTTTCTTGACTAGCTGCCTGAGGCTCGTGAAATAATTTCTGCCCGTTCAAAGTTACTTTGCAGTCAGCTTGCTCCGTACAAAGTCATCTAGGTAGCTACTGCTTTGCTCATGTTTGCATCCTTCCATCGGTTCTATCAATACATGCGTCCCTATATCTGCAGGTGAATCTGTGGGCGTAAATACTGGTTGTTAAATCTGATATTGGTGTTTTAATGGACAGCAACGATATAGTCTTAGCATTCAGGTGTGGTGTAGGCTTGTACATAGGCTTGGCCATTTAAATAAACCAAAACTGTCTGATCCCTAGATAAATGGTTTCTTTAGTAATGTGGCTCGTGATCCTCCGTGGCTTCTTCTGAGGTGTTTTTCAACGATGCGGTGAGCTGTCTGCTTAACGGCCAGTCTATCTGGAGTTGAAACCAGTCTTCTCATTCACATCAATCTCGTCATAACAGTCGCTATTCAGTACTAATGCAGTTACTCTGGCGTGTTCACACCGAAAATGGACTCAAATTTCGCCCTATATAAGCATATCCTTGGCCGTCTCAGGGTTTGAACTCAAGACATTTGACATCACCTGTCACAAGTAAGACGTCACTCAAATGTCATATGTACAAAGGTAGTCGTTAACTGTTATTTTATGTGGATTCCACAGGGTTCACCGTAAAACTGCCCGTTAAGTTCGGTCCCAAAGGGCAACCATCAAAGTGCTCATAGCTGATGCCTGAGAAATAAAATATACTATTCTCGGTGCATGGTAAAATGAGGTTTCTAGGATTAGCCAGACCTGGGTGGGTGATTTCTCAAAGAGTCTACAGTTTTGTAAGGGTTCGTTGGCAAGAAGTGATTGTACATCTAACGAACGCATGTCTTTGAATTACAAACGACTTCCCGGCAGGGCCATAGCCCGTTTAGTTTTACATCTCATTCTCCCCCATACTGTCATTGCCTTAAATATTCAGAGAGATTTTAGAATAAGTCAAATCACAAGAGGTTAACCATGCCATATGGAATCGCGTATAGGTGTCCAGGTATTCAACAAACCTAGCGTAGCAGAAAAACACGATACGAGGTACCACACGGGGGAGGGAGCAGAAGGAATATTCCAGTGATGCCAAGTTTGTGACGAACCCTCCTAGTAGCTGACACAAAGTAGCACGTCAAGAAAGGCAAGTTTGTACTCTTTCTCTGTTCCAGTCATGAAGTTCATGCTTGGATGTAACGTATTCAATATGGTGAGAACCTTTCCTGCATGTTCGTAAAGTTTTCAGATGATGACTCCATGCGGCATCCGTAATAATATAACCCGCCTTTCGATGTTTGACACAATAGTATGGACAAAGACGAGAACCACAGGACTGCTCATTGCAACCCCATTCAAATTTTTGTACATCTATTCATTTAACACGAGCTGTACATCCTTTTTGCGTACCTGCATAACTGGGTTAAGGTTTAGATGACTACATATCAGGTCCGTGGTCTCTTTTAGTGTAACAGGTGTAAGCAGTGATTGGATGTCAAAAGAACCTACTTACCGTCATGTTTATGGTCGGTATATCGAGTATAAAAAAGACATTGTCATTGATTGCGACCGGCAGGACTGTTGCCGACTCGGCTCATTATATCCACGAGCCACTTGGCTAGCATGGGTTGTGATTTGTTGGTTATAGATAGTATAGGGTACATCTAAATTCCAGCATTGTTCAACTCGGTTCCTTCGGTCTCGAGAACACGATAGGCCTATGGGATTCCAACTGTACTGAAACGCTCGATGCAGTTCGAGTCGTTAACCCCCCAGAAAATACCTAATGTTCGTCTCTGAGCAGAGGCGGTGGCCACAAGATAACTACAACCAGACTTGTGTGTTCAGGAAGAGATGGCTTTAACATGACCTACCCTCGTTAAACTCGAATGTTCCCTTCCATCCTCCCTGTACGTGATATCATATCGTGTTTTTCCGCTCTCTTCGTTCGTAAACCAACATGGACTGGATAATATCTAAATTTTACGAGTTTCTTTCCGTTACGGTACAAACATGCTTTAGTGCTGTCTTTATTCCATAGAGAGATAGATTGGCACATCGAATACACTCGCTTGAAATTCTCTTCGTTCTATTAAGTATTTAACATCCATATCCATTTATGTCTCGTTTGGTTATTCCCACGTGATTTGATGTATTTGACATGTGTTTAATGTGATAATAGCATCTGGTGGAACGAGATACCGCAGACTTTTAGGTAATGCTACCAGAATGTCGCTTGTTCCGCATGTTTTCAAACACGATTGTCTCAGTAATATCAGCGTTCTCCTAGTTAGAGCAAAGGATCGTGCGTACTCATCAAGCGGGGTTTGGTAACAGCTATTTGGATAGGTTTATGGATGTCTGTCAAGCATGTATCTGACTACCAAATGGCTGGCGGATGCCCTCACACTGGTGATGAAGTGAACCAAATAAAACAAGACGAATAAGTGCATGGGATTTATGAGTGTTTGGAAGACCATAAAGCTGAGACACATGGAAACGGGCTGGTTTTGAATTCAGTTTTAGTGCTAAAATGATTCAATAAAAACTGCTTGCGTCACTGCTACTTTGCCCCTTCACCAACAACCATTGTTAGTCTGTTTATTTGGCAAAAAATTGAACATATCCGTAGGAAAATTGCGTTGAGTTTGAACACGTGGTCCGTTTTTTTCGAAATGACAGGAATCCACTTTTTGCCTGGTGGAAGTGCAGTGGTATCCTCATTGTTTTTCAGCCCCCGTAATGCCGTTATGTGTTCTTTTAGCAAAGCACATTTTTGTTATATTGGTGATGAACACGAACGGGACCCAGATCAGTCTGTTTGGCTTTAAAAGAATTCTCGTTCTCAGGAGAGCTTAACTCGACGCAAGCCAACCACGCAGTCAACAATGATAAAATAAAACTCCTAATTAACAACAATGAATAAAGTGGTCAACGATAAAATGAACCAATCATGCTTTTTTCATGCTTTTCTTACTTCACCTTAATCGTGATGGATGTTTCTCAATGTTTTATTAACTGTATTTCATTGCCGCATATGCCGAACTTGTTTT
>SJOL01008653.1:892606-904901 GCA_004794785.1 Opisthorchis felineus
CACGCAGTCAACAATGATAAAATAAAACTCCTAATTAACAACAATGAATAAAGTGGTCAACGATAAAATGAACCAATCATGCTTTTTTCATGCTTTTCTTACTTCACCTTAATCGTGATGGATGTTTCTCAATGTTTTATTAACTGTATTTCATTGCCGCATATGCCGAACTTGTTTTCTTAATCGAAGTACCCTCCCCTTGTTCGTTATGATCACCTGAAGCTGCCACCAAAAAATCTTTATCGCAATTTCTGCCTTGCCATTTCTCTTGTTATCCCGTTGCTCCCGTTGCCTGAACAGCCTCCCCCTAGGTTCTGCGAACCACATGCGTCGTTTTTTTCGGTGAAAGGAGCACGATTGCAACATCCACTCTGCGAATAAAATTGGCGGGAGTGGCGGTGCTCTAGCGGCTGATTGTAGAAAAGTTATCAAGGCAGCGAACGTGAACAGACAACAAGAAGAGAACGGACGGATCTGCCACTGGTCTCAGTTTGAATATGATCGTCTTGCCCCGGCTGATTGACGGCTGCTTAAGCAACTCCTTCAAATGCTAATGCAGAATGTCTCCCTAATAAATTGGCGTCAGCCTAAAGTACTACCTTTCCTCAGATTCAATGCGATTCCATAAAACGTGTGGCGTTTGGTCGACTGGAATCGTTTTTTTTTTGAAACTGTAAAGGACACCGAAATACATCCAGCAGCCGGGTGTCATCGATATCTTGCTAGCCTGCTCTAACAGCGCTTCTAGCCCGTGGGATTTGGCATCGCTGAGGGGGGATGTATGTTGTCACTTGCAAAAATGTTGGTGACGCTTTCAGTACCTCGTCTCCAGCCAACTTAAAGGAGCCTACTCCACTACCGAAGCAAGGCGGAGACTAGCACTTCATTTCTGTAGAATCAGTTATTAGCATTAACTTTTCCAGGATATGTCTGATGCTTCGGGTAATGAAACCGTATTGGCGAGTTTTCCTAAGAATCATTTTGCTAAAAGTCGAATTCTTTGTATAGATACACTTTCCTTTGAGAAAACGGTACCGCTGTAGTAATGTTGAACCATACTCCAGTCAGGTTCCATAAAAATGGGGCCCTCTACTTGAGTGTTGTTCTTCGTGCGGCTGGACTTTTCATCACGTCCCTGCTACCGCAGTTTGCTTTTCGCTATATGTAACACGTGAGTCAGGCGAGTCGCACGCTAAGCGCATCTGATTCACTCATCTGAACAAATGCAGACGTTCACGTTTTAGTACTGTGAAGACTTATTCCATCACATGTTTTTGCGTGTCTGCAGAAAAGCTTTTTGAGGCAACCAAATGTTTTTCGCATTTTCAAGCAACCGTGTGACCACTTCCTATCCCCAGCCACTTTACCCATTATTATTCGAAACAACTATGAAACACAAGCGACAGTCTGGATAGATAATGTGAGGCGATATAATTTCGCAACATCTTGTTCAACTGTCTAGTTGTTTCACATTAAAAATGAATAGGCACTTGAGGAAGCTTCAGAAACGTGAAAATTTCCAAGTGACATGGGACCGGGTATAGCGGGGTTGCGAAAACGGAGGCTGTGATCCTTCATGCGATTGAGATGTCAACGCGAAAATTGGTTTGGACTATCAAGCTGTAAAGGATGTAGATTTATTGAACAATGTCTCATATTTGTGAGTGAGATTAGCCATAAAACGAAAGGAAGTAACCTTGAGGACTAAGTTAAGAACGTCTTTTAAATACAAAAGTTTGATTCTAGGCACCTAGTAACTGTTTTGCTGCGTCTTTCTGACAGCGAAAGGTCAGAAATGCATTCCGAGTTTCAGTACAGCTGGCATCCACGAGATACTTCCAATGACTATCAGAGTTCATCATCATCATCATTGACAGCAATACACCAGCACTGGAGATGTTCACCAGCAGCTACAAGAAGCTGTTTCGCTAAGTGCTTTGCACACAGGTCGCCCTACTCCTAGTCCACTCTATAGGTATATAGGTATAGGTATACTCATAGTTTACATGTGGTTCAAGGTGATCAGAATGTGTAGGCCTTTCTTTGCCAACAATACCCTCATTGTGTTCCTGATAAACATCAGTCCTGCCGCGTGAAACAACTCTCGTTGTTTTAAGTCCCCTTCAGAGACTGGAGTGACATGCAACCTTAATTAAATGTGGGCAAATACGTTTGATCAGAAGCTTCAGCTTGTCTATGAACTGTTCTCCCGTGAGCTTCTCCAGCTCCGAATGAACCGAGGAACAAGTTGAGCTGTGCGCGTGAATGAATCTTGCAGGAACTTTCGCTTGTAACTGATTTAAACAAAGCTCTCGGAATGTAAGTATTTCGCATTATCAAGTGTGAATCTGGTATTTTAGTCCAGTATATCCAGTCGAGTACTTGGCACTTTCCAAATGTCGAACATGTCGTCTGATGTTTCGCTTCCGAAGGTCGAATGAAAAATGGAGTCCGAAGGACTTTCCATTATCTACTCCCCTACTGTATGTGCAACTGGCCTCCGAACTAGCGCATATCTTCAATAAATTTCTTAGTGTTACCAAAAAGAGGAGAAAGGTTGGTGTGTCTTCATATCATTCTGATAGTCTCCTTAGGAAAGTGATGTAAAAAGCTACTGAACATTGGGAAAGACCCTGTGCTTATCCGCTACATTCATTTCCACCATATCCGACACTGACTGTAAACTACTCCTGAGTGGGAACTTTCGTCCAGTTGGCTTGTTTGGATCCATATGTCACTTGATTAGGTTATATCGATCCTCGACAGCATACGCCATAGTGGTTGTCCAACCAACGTGGTTTTCACAAACTGTGCAACCGAGCACACTAGGTTCCCTATAATTTAAGCTTGACATTGATTTTACTAAATGTTATATGCGTATCTTCCCTTTGTCGTGCCGTCTTTTTTACAAGGATTTAGTGTAAACTTATCCAGTTCTTGCAAATTATTGTCTAATTTAGGAACATTCTATTTTGTCCAGCAGCATCGTACCAAATACTTCATCTGCAGACAAAACTACGTCTATTTAGGCCTCTGTGTGTTTCTTGAAGAGCGACTTTAGTAGACAAAAACAATCACTTTCTAACTGGACCTGCAACGAACGTTTTCACATAGTTTGTTCTTTTTGTATGGTTGTTCGAGTTGCGTTTCCACTTGACTAATACTCGCCCTGCTTATCCTCTAGGGTGTAAAACTTCCTCCCCTGTTTGTGACATTTTCAAGCTGCGTTCTCTCGCAAGTCACGGATGATAAATTTCATACAAATTAATCGACCTTTGGAGGGGAAGAGTGCTTCATCTATCCTGTTGAAACGGGCAGACGCGCTTTCTCGTGTTTTTCGCTGAAGTTCAAATATGTATTTCGCTAGCTTCTATCAACGCATAAACGGGCTTATTCAGAACTTCATCGCAGTACGACATGTTATAAACTTTTTGAAGAGATTTTCCGCTGCAGACGGTTCTCACGAAACTGCTGCTGTTGCGGCCGCGGTTTTTTCACTAACAGTTCATTGTCTGAAACGTGCCGTGTCATCCCATCTTCGAACCGGATCAAAGCGTGAAACATTAACTCTCACTAATGATTTTGAGGCAATCATAAAGAACAAGCGATGTTCTGGTACGATTATTTGATCTCATCGTGACTTCCACTTTCACAACTTTCCTTTATCCGGTCGCGTGTCACGTGTTCACGTAGACTCGATCACTTGTACTGTGAGCACTTGTTTTCAACAGGGCTTCAATGGGCAGAAGCAATCATAAATGGAATGTTTGGTTAATATATTTACACGAATGCATTTCATGTGACTGTGTTTTATGAAGCTTTTTGATTTGGGAAGGTCAGCATTCCATGTCACACCTTTTCTGACAAGTTTGAGTGGTGCAGTTGAAGGCCAATGGTCTTCCGAGCAGAGCCCACTCGTTTGGCCAGGTGCGAGAGGCTGGGATAAACAACTGGAATCCAAGAGGATAGAATTCGCCTCCTCGGAAATCCGTCCTCTTTTTCTGCCGTAAGATTTCCCGCTGTTCATAGTACTCCCCAGTCAATAAATCGATAGCTGCTCGATAGCTTATTTTCGCACCAGCTTGCTTCAGGAATGATCCTCGAACACACTGAATTTTCAAAGGTACTCGGTCCGTAAAGAGAGCACCTAGCATCACGAAAGTCGGATGTAATCAGTAGTTGTGACAGTCATCTCCCGTGTTTTGACTTCCGCTCTGTCTCCTAAGAACGCCTACTGAGTTTCAGGACGGAGGAACTTTAGCTTCCTTACTGTTTTCTCTACCTTTAAGGAGAAAGGAGGCCGAGGCCTGTGATAGCTCCCAGTATTTCAATGATAAATCGAGTGGCTCAGCCCTGAGAGGACTCACAGGTCAAAAAATGCCTCGTTTTAATGATGGTCATCTCAAGTCCGCAGTGTGCTTATCGATACGATCGATACCAGTCACTTGTCAGGAGACACCACAGAACATTTAAACTTCAGCTGAAGAAATTACGACTTCAAGGGCAGAAAAGCCAATCGCGATGCTGTTACACATGTTTGCTGACTGGCCCTCATCATGTGAAGCAAATCACTGGGATGGGATACACAAGTTTTCCTTGCATGAGAACATGGAAGTCCATGGAACGGAGGAACAAGGCATGACACTGGAATTACACCGGTCGCTCCGCAATATGCCAATTCGACCGAATAGCACTCCAATATCTATCAGGAATTGAGATAATGGTGATGATATTTACCAGGTGGCTATCCTAGACAAGGCAAGGCCAGGTCGTACATGATCCGTGGGCCAAGCGATGACACACATTGTAAATATTAAAAAACAGATCATTTAACCACTGGATCGATATCTTGCTGATTCTTACTGCATTTCGTTGGAAAGTGTGCAGCCGTTCTGGATGAAGCGGACACAGTGAGTATACACGCTTAACATCAGTTGAATTATACCTATGGAGTTGACGTGACATTAACTTATCGGTGAAATGCAGGGTCTATAACGCGGGAGTGCGTCCAGTGTTGCTTTACGGCTGTGAAGCCCGGCCGCTGCCCGTTGATGACAAGAGAAGACTACTTGTCTCTGACCATCCGTCGTCATCGTCATTGACAGTAATACACCAGTGATACACACTGGCGCTTTGCTGCCATAATGACTCAGTGCCTCCAATACATTTCACATGTATCATGGGAAAATCGAAATAACAATGCTAAAGTACGACGAATGTTTTTTTGGCAACAAATCAGCTGCCAAATTGATTAGTTAATTCGGCACCAACTACGCTGGCTTGGCCATGCGCTCGGTATGCTTCGTGATTGGTTGCCTATTTTGCCCTATGTACTGAGGTAGCTTCTGACTGGAAGATACCGCACGGCGGTCGGCATGTGACCTGGAGACGGAGCATGAAAAACACAAAGGGTCTTGGCTGCGCAATGCGGGTGTCCTGTGCGTCCCACGCTCGAAAGGAAAACATCTGAACCTTATCCCAGTGGTTTGCTTTACATCATTAGAACCAATCAGTGAGCTGTGTGTAAGAGCAATGCCGTTGGCTTTCCTGCTCTTGAAATTCTGATTTCTTCAGCTTAATTTCAAATGTCACAGTCCTTGTTTTCATCTTTGAAGTTCGTTTGAATCACTGCAGTGTACCGGCTTATAAAACGCCTTCCATCGGGTTCCAAACAAGCCTTATGAATCAATTTTTTCATTGACGTAGTTGTAGATGGTTGCGAAATCTGTGTTTAGATTCAAGTCACTCTCGTTTTGACAGTCCTTCTATCGTAATGCAATTATTCCACTGAAATGACCAGTAATTTTGGAGCTATGAAAATGTCTTCGGAGTGACGACTATGGTGGCTGCCCTTATTTGAAACAGTTAATCATCATTAGCGAATGTCTCCCCAGTTCGAAATCGCCAGATTGCACAAACCAATCTAAATTTATCTGAATGCATCAACAGATTCGTCTTCGTCGTGGCCATTTCACGCCAAGGTCTGTTTATCTTGCGAACCATTTGTTTGCTTATGTGTGTAGCATTATGCTGTGTGCTATACGTATCCGTCAGCCTTTTTCTCAAGTGGACTGGCAGGGAATTGCATTCATTGTTCCTGAGGAATAGGTAAACCACTTCCTGCTTGTCGGCTTCCATCATAGAACAAATTTCAAGCGACTGTCCACGTTGCTCTCATTGCCTGCAAAGACAGGTTGTAGCCTTTTGACATTTCTACACTCTCCGTTGGAGAGTGTCATGCAACACTGCTGGGCAGGAAGTGAGCACTTTTCGCCGTTGGACTGATTGATTAGACCAAGACTTCATCCGTGTATGTAGTTTCTCTTCCTTACCTGACCGCCTTGCTTTTTTACTGTATTCCAACACGTCAGTCATTCCCTCTCTAAACCAATACTAGACGGGCCCATTTTATTCACTATTGTTCACATTCTCGCAAGTAACTTGATAACGTTCCTCACGACTCCTTAGTTGTCTAGAGTTCATCTCATTGTAATGGCGCTGAATATTTTGAGGATAAACTGCCGATAACCGATGTTACCAGTATAGCAAATCTGACGTGGTAGAGGGCCCTTCACCGACCCGCTAATAAACATTCGCCACTTGAAACGAACAAAAGATTTATCAGTAGTAAACTTCAGAAAGAAAAGCCGATTGTCAGTTAGCAGCACCAGTTTGCGCACAAACTAATTTCTACAAAATTTACTCATGTGTTTGTCTTTGCTCCCAATGCAGGGTAAATTATTTGGAAAGGCCCTGATAAGATTTCGAAATCCTTAGTATCGGATACCCCTACGACGACTTTAGCCGCTTCTTTTCATCGTTTGTGCTTTGTTCACTCTTGAAATATGTTAACATTTGGCAATCGCACAGAAAAGAAAAGAATCTCTGGAGGTTGTTGTTTTGTAGACTGACTCAAACAAACCAGCACAAATAGTTTCGGGGGATAACCATCTGTATCAGCATTTGAAAGGATTGTTTATATCGACGCCAAGTGGCTGGAGCCCGTCAGGCACATTCAGAGAAGAGTTTCAGACAACAAATCTGGTAACCTGCGGAGTACCGTTTGCTTTTGTTATGTTGCACGCACACCCATGCACTCTAATAACGCTCGTCAGAGTCGTGTGCACGTACCCTCCGAGGGTGCTTTCACCGGTTTCGTCGGTTCTCCGGATTATGAGTGAAAGCACTAAAGATGGATAATGGTGGACTTAGCTTCAGGCTCTCAGTCTTATCACGAAACACTGACGTATCTGCTGAGTATCATAATTCGAGGAAAAGAAAGTACACCGGGGGCTGCAATGACAGCTTTTTATGGGTCTTCGCACGCTGGTTAGAGGATGCGCTGTTATGACGAACGCCTTTATGATGTCGCTCCCTAGCCCACTAACGTTTTCATATCCAGAAATTATAATGTTTCGGTGCTTTTTTTCGAATGGAATCAAATCAGCCTATTGGTTTGCGGACTCGTTGGTATAAATATCTCACGCGAAAAGAATTATTTGTGCTTTTTTAATTGATTAGCAGAACAAATTAAAATTCATTCCTTGAATCAGTAAGCAAAATTTTTGCATGAATTCCAAAGTATCTGGGGAATTTCAGAGTCTGTTGAAACGCGTTTCTGTATGAAGCATAGCTTTCGAATCTCCTTACTGGATGGTTTCACTTGTTTTTTTATCATTCGCTATCAACGCTTAGCAATAAAGAAAACTCATCATAGGCTGGGAACTGAAATGTGTTTTCGTCAGAAAGTCTCGGTTTTACTGACTTCATAGCTTGCCTAATTCATGTTGTCATGGGTTATTTTTACCCTTTCTATGATGTCGCCCACTGTGTATTTAAACAGTCCTTTACTGGTTGATGAACCAATCAACAACGTGTAGAAACAATTGGGTCTCCTTGTTCGAATCGTCAACATATCTGCTGTCCGCTCACATGACATCTTATTACATGATTAACTCAACTCTGTTTTTTTCTCTTCCAGCATGTTCCCATAGCACCCGATGAAACTGAAGAAGAACTTCCCGAAGAAGAACAGAGAAAGCGGGACGCGTTCAAAGCTAGACGGCGGTTGCTTGCCTTAGAAGGTGCTGACGGTTTGGATTTAAAAGCTGTTTTGGCGCACCGGGTATCCTTGGTAGACAATGTGGAAGAAGAGGATGAACCTAATTGGGAAGACAGCCCCCGGACAGAAAATACAGTGAATCCGATGGGAGCTAGCTTTGCTTCACAATCGACTAGTTTCGATTCATGTACGGCGTACGCGTCACACGAGGATGGAGCGAACGGTGCGAATCACATCACTGATTCAATGAATTCTTAGCGATTCCAGCGTACTCGAACAAGGCCGGGAAACTGTGTACTCGCAAAGATCTTCCCACGTCTACATCGCTTCCCTGATCACTATGCCTCTTATGTGCTATCCATTTTCTCGTTTCTGGTCTTCGCTTATTTTGTGCACGCTGTTTTTTAAACGTCTTTCATGTGGTGTTTACATCCCATCTTCACGGTACTCTGACTGCTTGATCTACAGACTGTGATCGTTTTCTGAAATCTAGACCGAACTATCGTGTCCTGTTATTGTGAAATTGTTTTTTTTCTTCGAAACTCTTACACAGTCATTTCAGTTTTTTGGAAAAGTTACTTCCAATGCATCAACATACCTCGCTCTAGTAGGCTGTAAATAGTCCATTATATGCTTACATGTCACTGTATGCATACATCTATACATATTTTAACTATACTTACTACCGCTTTCTGAAAAATGCTCACTTTAAGGGTGATTCACTACTGGCACCAATTATGAGCCGCTAAGCCCATGCGAATAGGGAAATTCTTCCCAATGATGAACTTCTGCCGGACGGGACAAGACTGCTCTCTAATGGTTGTTGGTTTGTTCGCTGAGCTGGGCAGTTTGATTGCAAACGTTTGCAATCAAATTGCTCAGCTCAGCGAGCAAACCAACGACCATCTATGCTATCTGAGCTACCAATATTTTCCTCTATAGCAAACTGTTCCCTAATCTGATGTACTATGCCCGGGGGCATCCTCGTTTTGCCCATCTCTACGCGAGCGTGTTTCCCACAACATGAACGTTACTTCTGTCGTGTTTATTATTATCGCTCTCATTATTGTCACCGTTATTTTGGTTTTCGAACGGGTTGCTAAGCTCCGCTCACCGACCTACGTTTAAAGGATCCCCCGGGTAACCATTATCACTCAACATTGGCAGCTCGTCTTGTTACTTTTGGTTCTATCATCAGGACGTATCTCAGTCAGCGAACTTTTCGAAGTTTGCTTGTGTTCCTGAATCGTGTTGTTCGTACTCTCCGGGCTCCGTCATTGCATTCCCCATTCGACGCTACTGGACGTGCAAGATGCTTCGTAGACAACGGTGGTCGAATCCAGATAGCTGCTAAATCTCCCGTAACTGTAGTGACCAGTTTTCACATCCACAACGATGTACACCTTGGGTTGATTTGTTATGCACTCTTCCCATCGAGCTTATTCTAAAATATTCTTGTGTCTTTTGAAACGACATATTCATGTATAGTTACGATGGTCATTTCGAAGGCGTCCTTGTTGAGTTCACCTTATTGGCTCAGCTACTCCGGGTGTTACCCCGCCGTTACCACAGGTACCTGAGAGTGGCAAATGCCATTTCCGCCATCACAGTGCAGGAGGCTACTTCCGGATTCACGTCAATACCAAGGCGTGTGAAGCAACCCACAACCTAAAGTGGCTCATCCAGATCAACACAGGGAATCTGTATTTGGCTGGCCAGAAGTGCTTTTCATATGCACTAACTTATAACGGTCGTCGCTAAAACTGGCTTGCACGGAAATTAGATCTTAGCTCCGTGCTACGATATCATCCACGTAATCCAGGTTTCGCTAGAATCAGAAACACGTCAGCACTCTGTGCTGGCGAATGGCCAGCTCTTTTGATATTATCGATTGTGAAGTTAAATAAGAATTCCATCAAGCTCCATGTACGCCGATTTTATAGATGAAAACGTTCAGACCTAACTATGTTCATTGTCTTCAAGGTATTCATCCAGCACCCCATGCTGTGCCCTAGCGTCCAAAACAGCACTAATGTCAAGGGGGACAAAAATCTTAGGTAAACATGTCTGTACTCGAAATTTGAGTAATTGTTCAGCGGAATCCACTTGACTCCTCGTGATATGTCAGCTTGTGCGCTTCTAACAAAAAATAGTTGCAAAGATATTAGACACACTGAGGACGAGATTAATGACACAATACTCTAGCTCCTCCGTTCTCTGATCTTCGGGTGTCATCGTAACTAGCGACCTTGGCCACGAGGCACAGGCATTATCAGACCACGAGCGACTAGGTATAGCGCCACTCATCTTTTATTCACGGGTTTCAAATCACTTGGTCACCTGTTGACTGGCTCCTCGAGTGACGACTTTTTGGATGGGAATTTCACACGTGTTGTGGGTTATTTCTCCTTCCGAACCAACTAAAGTGTATATTAGCTTGCACTACTCATAAGGTTGCTGAAAATTCTTCGACAGCCCACGACCGGTTTTGCCCTTCTTGGGGCTCATCAGGTAGGCGCAGTCCTCGAGTTTCCGTCAACTTTAGGTTCTACTTGAAACCAAATTGCAGTACGTATATACATGTATCGCGATATCTCGAATATCGTACCAACTGAAACATGAGGCGGCCTGGTGCAGCACATTCAGTTGCCTGGAAACATCACAAACGAGAGATTCAGCTGGGTTCCAGGTAAGTCCCTCGCAAAAACCTAATTTGTTTGCAAATGAGTGTAGTTCGCTGTATATTAGCTTATTTTTCCCTCTTCCATGACCAAAACTCTTCAATAGATAGTGGGCACTTCACCGGCCATCTCAACATTCGTTTCGATTTGTGATGTATGTAGAGAACCCATTATATGATAGCTGAAAAGCTTTTGTCACTGTTTCCCAGGAAGCCAAAGGAAACCTACCTGAAGGGGAATCATATGGAAATAGGGGAACTAACGTGAAACGTCGAAAGAGAAAACGGACAAAGTGTAGGCCCAAATAATAATTGGTACTAATATCTGCCGAATAATATGGGGTGCCTTGAAGCAGCCATTTGGCAGCTGCTTGATAGTGACCTGGACGGACTTATCTGCAAATTTATTGGCACAGTCAACCAACCCACCGCCCTTGTTTGCCCATAAGGGTTAACCTTATTGCAATAACTGGCCGAAATCAAATCCGTAAGAATGGATCATACTGATCTGCTGCCATCCATGTTTCTCAAAGTATGCGCTGACATTCTTATCGAATGGGTGATCACCTCAACCCGTTCACTGATAGAAAACCGCTGATAATCGTGGGGTGGCCAGACTTACGCCCATATTAAGGTAATTTCCACATATTATCCGCACCCCTTTTCTTTTTGACAATATTTTAAAAAGCAAACAATGTATAACCCCATCAATTTTCTCATCAAAATTCGCTTTTGATTGCCTTCAACTAATCGCTTCTTCATTTGGTTGCAACAGTAAGATTGTTCACTTGAACCTTTCTGGCCATCCTAATGCGCCTGGAAACATCCTTAGAGGGACGTTGTTCCGGCTCCTCTTGGATGGTGGCAGTGAAGTAGCACTTGTCCAGCCTCTTCAAGCTTATTTCAAAAGTCGGACTCAGTTCGTCAGCCGGGATAGCCAAAGCCCCATACAAATCCCGACACATACGAGTGTTCCTTAGGGGTCCGTGTTGTCTCCGTCCTTCCTTTCTTAGCGTGCATACCTCTGCTTTTACGTCCATTGCAAATATACTGCTGCAATGTTTGTCCAGAAGCCTCCTCAAATCTGCAGGCCGGATTTAGTGTAATTACGGGGTTCTTTCATGATCATTCATTGTTACTCAGTTTCCTGAAATATCAGGACGTAGGATTCTCCTTCGTACAAGGAAGACCCCACAACGACTTGCTCAGCAGCTTCCCTGCCCCTTATGTTAATTGGGCTTGAAGTCCCAGATTCAGTGCCATTGAAGTCCTTGGGATCAGCTATTCCAAGTAACCTTATTTGGTTCCCTCACTTTGGGTTCACTTTCACCAGAGTCCGAAAATCGTCATTTTACACTTTTTTTTAACTCAAAAAGATGTGTTCTTTCAAACTTACTGTTTCCCCGTTGTGTTGCTCGGACCATCTAAATAAGACGACTGTTTTGGCGCCTTAAGCAAGTGTTACAGAAGCAGAGGGATCTCACACGATGTAACTGTCAACTTTATGATTATCTCCGTCCCTCCTACTTGGTTCAATATCCGTTTTATAGTGT
>SJOL01008653.1:910013-931000 GCA_004794785.1 Opisthorchis felineus
GAAACAATCTGGACGTCCGTGTTTGGTGAAATCAATCCAACTTTGGTAGACAGCACCATCTGTTGTTCGACGAATTGTTCGTTCCAGCTAAATAGAGGGATAATAAAGGCGATTCCGCGCTAGTTCACTTGAAGAGTGATGAGACCAAAGTGAACTGGAGAGGTAATCGATAAGTTTTTGAGAACTTTTGATGAGTGTGCACCGGAATATCGAAAATATTTCAATTTAGCTCCATTAGATAACACTACAACCAAAGTCAACATATTGTGTCATCATCTTTTTGGCAACTCCTTGTGGTGCTTGTACACAGTATTGACTTTATTACGGCTCGCTTCGGGAAAAAGTCGAATCAAATTAAGCATTTTCAAATACTCAATTAATCCTTCAGGGGACCATAAAATGTAATTTTAGATGATATTTTGAGGTGGCAGTAAGACATGCTAACAACAATGTTAACTTTTATGGCGGTCCGTAACATTTTGCTCAGACCATGTGGAGGAAGGTCGAGTCATTTGGATTTCACCCGCTTAGGCTTTCCTGTTAAATGTGAACGATGAATTGATCTAAGTCCGAAACATCCATGTGAAGCTGTATTTGGAGAAGAAATTTCGTTGACTATAATATTCACTGGCCGAGATGTCTGACTACCGCGGCAGGTAAGTGCTGGGTTCTATTTTATGTTTTCATGACATCAGGCTTGCAGGAAACGAATGGTTTTTTTGCACACAGAACCATCAAAAGATAACCGAAACCATTTCGGTTTACTCGAGGCTATTTAAACCCAAAACTGCATTTCACCTGTTGTTAAACTGCCGGATGAGGCGTTTAGTTTACCTCCAGATATTCTTGTTGGCAAGCCATCAAGCGGATCAAGTCTTGGCTACGGTTGGCCAATGCGTAGACAAAGATGATGGAAAGGCGGCGCATGGTATTCAAACACGCGTTCGCCGACGGCTGAGTAGCCTCTATTCAAAAATAGCGGCTTCGGTACATTTGCTAGGGACAGTACTGAGTGTCCAGAGCAACGTAGGTAGAGGGACGACTTAAAGAATGGATAAGGTATTTGGGGAGTTGACATGAGTCACATGGGTCTCCTAACGTCAGAAATGATTAACACCCAAAATACAACCTAAGGCTTAGTCCGCAGTTGTTTTCAATCAATTGGAAAAAGTTTGGCACCGATTGAAAAGTCATCGTTTCGGAAGGGCTTGGTAGACAATCGGTACCGATTGTATTGTACCGATTGCGTATTCTTGTCCCCCTGGCACATTAATAATCACGTGAGTTTTGGTGAGCTTTTGTTTCCGCATAACATCTTTTGGTTAACAGGGCTGATACAATTCCATCGTAAGCAGTTTATTTCAGAATTCCTCCAAAATCCCACTGGCCTAGTAAAATAAAATCTCGACGGAACACGCTACTCATAAGGTTGCTGAAAATTCTTCGACAACCCGCGATCGGTTTCGACCTCCTTGAGGCTCACCAGGTAGGCGCAACCTATCAGATTTATGTTCTGATTTACCACCAAATAGTACGCAGTCTGTGGATTACACTCGTTTGCAAACTAAGGTGGTATTAACGGGAGACTCAACTGATTCCGGGGTGAATCTCACGTTTATGATATTTTCCAGCTGTATATGCTCACACAGAGGCTGCCTCCTGTTTCAGTTGGTACGATATTTGAGATACCTCTGTATCTTTTTTTAGCCGGACACACATTTAGTTGAAATAATAAAATAAACGAGTGATTCGGCTGGGATTCAGTTGAGTCCTTCGTTAACACCAACTTATTTTGCGTATTTTTCCAGGATAAAATCTTGTTTGTGAACGATTTTTTAGTATGATGGCGGAAAAATTCGTTTCAACGAGAATTCCCTTGTACAATTTGAGTGTCAATCACTAACAATAAAAAAATTTTCCTGAAGGCATTCTACTGCGATGTGGCAAGGGTTCTTGACTGAGTTGCTTGACTGGTGAATTAATTAATCTTACTATAGGCTAGATAGCTCTGCCACTTCACACCAAGTAAACCAGCTGGTGGCATTTTCCTGGATTATGTTCAGCTGAACGGACTCGGGAGAGAGCACTGTACTGAACAGTCCAAGAGGGAAATTTTTTACGTACCACAAAAATGCTGATAGCATTTTCTATATTGTGGATGATAACCAAGACGAATTCACCGTGATTCTGCGCTACAATGTACACATTTAAAACTACACTAGCTACTTAAAACTACTTAAAACTACTTAAAACTAGCTACTTAAAACTACACTAGCAACAGAATCGAACCGGCAGTCACCATGTTGGTGCAGCAAAAGGCGCTTGAGAGCGACAGATTGGACAAAACACAAATGATATTTATGAATGTTCCTATGCTGTGGCGAGTTTAACCCGGTCGGCTACCCAAAATATTCACCGCATAAGCACTTACAAACTCCTTGTTCAAACAAGTTTTAACTAAAACCCTCTTTCTACCTCAAACATTTGCTCTATACGCCACGTGTCACCCTGAGGATAGCGCCTCTCTAGAATGGATGTATAATTTGTTTTATATAACTGAAATAAGCGTTGTATCCAACTCATTACCGTACGATTTTCGCATAACGCGATTCGATTCATCTTGTGTTTTGTACCGTATTGAGATAGCTTGTGAGGTGTCAAAAACGGGCTCATTCTCCATTAGTTAGTGTTGATTGATTCTGGAGACTGAGCGCAAATTGTAGATAATGTCGAAAGATGACAAATTCAGGACCACATTCATCTTGTTGCAGGATTCGCGAATGTAGGTATTTGACGCCCATCGATCGCCTGACATTTTGCTTCCATACCCTGACAACTGAACTGCAAATCAGCGTCCAGAATTGGTCATGAAACATCTGTATTCTATCGATCAAGCCAAGTTTGCTGTTTTATTAGATAAAAGCCACGAACCGCAGGTAAGAGGTTACCGTAAAGCTGGGAGACCTGAACTAAAGAACAAGCACTGACTATGCAAAAAATAGCGATGAGAGAAAAGATAGCTAAGCTGCTGGATGCTGGATGCTTGTTAACCCATATTTTGTGTGGTTTTAAGTTCGAATGATATCAGGATGATTGAAAGTGTACAGGAGTAATAACTTTGGCCATCCTGATGAGGAATGGTGTTTAATCCGATAACGAAGGTTAGTCACTTGAAAACAGTGAATGTGATAGGAAAATGAGCGAAAAATTTGAATGGTTAGGAATAAATACAGCAAGCTAATGTACTGAAGAACATTTGTTTCGTTGGTTGCTGCTCGAAGCACCAGTTTGAAGCAGATTGTACGTTTTCAGACGGGAACAGATTGTCAGAACAGATTGTACCCTAACCAAAAGATCAAAATGGTCTGGACATTTTCACCCCGAACAAGCGATCTTGGTTGTGAACGGCAGAAAAAGGAAGCCATACTGCAAGAACTGTTGGAAGTGTATAGGAAGGCTTAGAAGCCTGTCACTTCATTGGAAGATTTAGAGGGTAGGCAGACAGGAGAAGCCGAATGATTTGGAGCTGGAGATCGAAGAGGGCTTGGAAGCCATTTGTTGTCTAACGTTTACTTTCATTCTGCCTGATGACTGATGAGGCTTGCGTTGGGACTTGCGCACTTTGTTTGCCTAGTGCATTTGGTCATATATAAACAAGGAATAGCTGTTATTTGTGTATCTGTTATATTCGCGGTGTATAAACAATTCGTCCATGCAGTCAGACGGCTACCCGAAAATTTTGCCTTGGTCATTTACACCACCAGCGAATGCTTTCAGGTTAGCCCAACTCAAGGCAAGGTGATGACTAACCGTTCTAGTTTTCCGCTGGGGGTAAAAATTCGTTGCATTTCTACCTTTGAATTTTTCGGCATGAAAGTTTTCAGCGGACAGCTCTCGTGTGCGTAAGACGCGATCATACCGGTGTCCCGTATCTTTTTGTACTCATACCCCTCTGTTGTCTAGTTTGGAGGTAGGATAGCAGGTCGAACTATGAAGACCGCAGCGATCCAGGTGTATTTTATTAAACTGACTTAGAAGTGGAGTAAGGCGTCTTGTGCTAACTGGCTCTTAACAGTCGCAAATGTGCCCTTTAACTTCTGATCCATTGTGGAATTTGACGTTGCTGAAACACATTTGCATTTTTTATTTGCACAAAAAAGAGGCAAATAGAGCTTCAAGTGTTTACACACAAACTTGTATCTTTTCTGGCATTCCGGGCCCATTTCAACCAAAAAACTATATTAATTTGACAACCTCTGTTCACTTGGTACTTTTACGTTCATGTATTTATCTGGTACCCATTTTTATAAAACGATTAGTTCAAATGTGAGATCCTCTGTTTCCCGGGAGGTAAAAATGACCTTAAACGGGCCCTTGAAGAAGGAGCGGCAATTAAATTCCTGCTTCTGGGGAAGGGTGTGGTAAAAGTAGCATTAGGAAATAACTATGATAGATGTGGGCATAGTCTCGGATGGGCGCGGAGTGACTGTACGGAATGAGAAGAAGCAGAAGTATGGTGCTGATGAATGTTCTCTCTTCATAATCTCAGCCCTACATGCAATCGATTGTGACGTCGGCTTTTTGGTCTACCAACCGATGATCATTTCTTATCGAGGGATCTGCTTTCCTCAGTCCGCCAAGGCTATTATTGGACTGGGACTTCCTAAGGTCACTGTCAGTGACTTATGCTTGCTTGCCATTTTGGGCTCTCTGCAACTCACGACAATTTTATGCGTGTACATGGCGTTGAGTGTACGTTCTTGCCATTGACTTTCACACCTGACCCAGTATGGTGGACACTTTGTGTCATCATCAAACGTCATTTGATGATGAGTCGGGCACATAGCCCAAGTGTGAACACGTTCGCCTGTTCAGACGTGAAAATTCAGATGCGTCCAACGTGCATCGGTGGAGTAGTGGTAACACGCTCGTCTCGCATGTCAGATGTCCGGAGTTCAAATCCCTGCATGGCCACTGGATATGCACTGCTGATGAGCTCTAATAAGAGCGAAACTCGAGTCCAGTGCTTCCCTTTGGTGTGGACTCACCAGAATAATTACGCCAGAACAGGAAGACGACCGTTCAAACGAGTGGTGTGAATGTGAACAAAATTCTTACACACGTTGGGATTCATCTTGTCTAGCTGGAACTGTTGGTGGCACGAATTCAAATGGGACGCTTCCCTGGTTCTACCTAATATTCTCCTGTACACCCTTCCACATCTATCACTTGCGTTTGCTTTTTATGTTTGTGACCATGCTCTTAAAAAATAAACGAAAAAAAATAGTTGTCTAGACGTAACACACAACTCATAATTTCGACAAATACACTCATTTGTATATCAACTGAGTTTTCACGGGAGACCCAACTGCGGTGCTGCACCAAGGCCGCCTCATATTTCAGTTAGTACGACATCCGATATATCGCAGTATATTTTCATGAAGGAAACTACCCATAAAGTTGCTGGAAACTCCTCGACAGCTCATGACCGGTTTCGCCCTTTTTGGGGCTCATCAGGTAGACACAGTCCTCGAGCAACCGTCGACCTTTTGCTCTACTCGAACCCGAATTGGGCAGATTTCAACAAATACTCTCCTTTGAACAAGAATTAGGTTTTGACAGCAGACTCAGCGGAATCCAGTTGAATCTCTCGTTGATGATAGTCCGCTTCCTAAACGAGAGATTCAGCTGGATTCACTTGAGTCTCCTGTCATTGCCTATTATAATTTTGATAAGTTGTCAAAAACTCAAGAAAACCCAAGCCTACATGTGAGAGTAAATAGGAAATGATCGTGTAGATATGCTGACTTTCTCTTTTGCATGTTCTACATTTTCTTGTATTTGGCTACCCATCACGTATGCTGTGAATATATGGCCAATACTGACTAAAGTTTGCATAGGTCAAATTAAATTCAAGCCAGCGGAGAAAGGCAAATAAGTTAACTTGAGTTTTGAAAAAGATGAGTTACTTTGATAGATGTCCAAATGTGTATTTACCGCATCTGTAGCATAATGTTTATCCTGATATTTTTCACAGAAAAACGATCCTGTCATCGTCGCAGTTTGTTCTTTTAATCTGCTGATAACAGATATTGTAGGCTCTAACAGTAAAGATTGAAATAAGCGATTTGGAGTGTCTCCAAAATAATGATACCCTACGTTCAGTCTGAATCTTGCGTCAGACTGAGATTCATAATGTCTGGTCTGGACGTTTTATTGCAAACCAAAGCTTCTACTTAATTCCGGCTCACAGGAAGCACGAAGATAAGCAGCAAACAGAGTAAACTGAAGCAACTGGTTGTTGGTCAGGTGGCTATTGATCTGTTTGCCGCGATTGGCATTTAAATTGCAAACGTTTTGTCACCGAACAAGGGAAAACATCAGTGCACATTTGATGGTGCGCGCACAATATACCAATGTTTAAACACACTGCCGAACTAAAGCAACCTCTTGAAGAAAAACAAAAACATGAGTATACCAATTATATAGGGAAACAATAATAATCGCACCGCAGAACGCAGTTCCACTTTGAGATCAGCCGGGTCGGTCTAACTGGATTTCCGTATCAACCTTCTTTTCACTTTGGAACAGAAATCTAAATAGCTATTCGAGCTGATTTACTGAAATGCCATGGTGGAATGCTGACCACTGACGGAATACTACCGACAACACTGAACTATTCACAACCAGTTAGTCAACCTCAATCTGTTACTTCTTACACAGTGAATTGATACAGTTGGTTTTCAGACAGTAGTATAGAAAGTGTGGGCATGAATGTGTTTAACGTAAGTATTTTAAATTTTTGAAACGCTGACCCTCGAACTATGCTGATACATATTCTTACCGAAGAAAAATGCTGCAATACCAACCAGGAACTAGTACATTTAAGTTTATCACGCATGAATATAGCGAACTGCAGGTCTGGCACATACACTCCGAATTCAAACAGGTCTACAACATCATAATTGCACTTTTATGTGATTTTTGAAGAACCCATAACATTATAAAACCAGTGGTGACGCAAAGATCTACTCAGGTGGCCATCACCACTACCACCCGCTCAGATCAACTTCAAAAATGTATCGTTTAGTTTTTGCAAGGAATGTTTCATGTAAGATAGATGATCATCGCATCTAGAGAGACCGCTGCTTTTGTGAGCTTTACCATATAGTAGTGATTTTCCGTTAACTGGAATGACCCTTCTAGTGTATTTCGAGGAGACCACCAGAAGTTTGCGACCAAAGCTCATCTCAACCTGGTGTGGTGATTTTTGTCTCCTTCGGAGAGCTGACTTTTCTAAAACCAGTTGGATGTAAAGCCAAAGAAACCTAATACTTCAAAAGAATTTTCACACACGGTATTATAGTCAGAAAATGAGATGTTGGTATTTACTCAAAGTAAATTACCGCATAATTACTTCTTTTAGAGCACATTATGCTCTTTCTGGAAGAAACGCCAGGGTAGGACATCTGTTGGAGGCAACTTTCAGCTGGTCTCCTAAAGCATACTTCAATTGCCCTCTCTCTCTCACACTGAAAAGAATATCCTTTCTCCGACGAATACACTCATTTGCATATCAATTTGGTTTTCACAAGTGACTCAACTGAATCTCACGTTTTTATGATATTCTTTCTCCTTCCTGTTTGTAAATTGAAGTGGTCTCCAGAGAATAGGTGGATGCATATATGTGAGTTTCCAAAGAGACCCATTTTTGCTTCTGACAACTTCTAGCCAACTTTACTCATCGCTTTTAATCGGCCACTTCTAAGCAATAAAGCGAAACTACCGCTTATAAGGACTCAATAAAGATAGTCACTTTTGAAAATGAATATTTTCTTTGGAACCTGGCAATGGGAAAATGCAGAAGGCCAAACAAAAGTGGCTTCATCTGAAAGCTTGTCTCTACAGAAGGGTGAAATCGTCATACGAAAAAACGCACTGCTATTGAGGAGAATTTCCGTAGCTCCACTACTCGCTAAGGAACAATACATCAACCAGAATACTCAAGGAGAGCCGACTATCGAAAGGACAAACCAAGTAATTCTTTGAAGTCAGATCCACAAAGGTCACAAATCGGAGCCCAGAGAGGTCAATGATAGCGGTCACTCCAACACCGACCAGGACGAGAGCAGGGAAGGCCAAGCTCAAAGGTCACGTGGTCACAGACTGATCAGTACATAGGACAACAGAGCAGCCAATGAAACCATTTGACCGGACAACCAATCGTGATCGAAGTTCAGCCCCCGGTAAGCAGCACGTATGTTAACACACACGCACACCCACTACTCAGCGCACAACCACTGGCCCATCGCTATGCTCCATTACACTCCCTGACAAAGCACTGATGATGTTACCTCCATCGGTGCTGGAACGTGTGCAATCAAACTGTCCACCTCAGCGAATAAACTAACGACCAATAAAAACATTATGGTGTTCCTAATCACTTATGAGAGCAATTTTCTCTGCATGCTGTTGGTCAAATGCCTAAATGATGTCAGAACGCATGGAACTCCAGTGCAAGAACGTTGCTTCTTGGCTTCTTTACTTATGGTAATATCTCAAAAAGCACCAGTTTCAAACGGGATTTCACCGGAATGGATTGAAGTGGACTAAATTGGAAGGGAAGACTATCTTGGGGAAACTTATTGGAGGAAATTCTCTGATTTTGTCCATCGGACGACGACATATCGGCCATATCGGTCTGGGTCCATAGAAATTTAGCGCCCGACTAGTTCATATAGATACCATATGCAGTCCGAACCTGAGATCAAATAAAGCACTGAACTTCACTCATTCGTACGAAAATAACCGGCTGCCATATATGAGAGCTCATTCATCGCACTTTGTGAAATATAGACTGCTAAATGGAACAAGTTAGTGTGGTCCTCATCCACAGGAGAAAACACCGATGTGTCTCAAAATAGCGGATAGATGGGGCTGTTTCCTCGCGTTAATGCGACAAATAAGAGCTGCATTGCGTGCTCAGCTAGTCAAATTCACATTAAATGTGGGTGCTTTAGACAGCTTTTGGGTGGGTAACATTGAATTTTCTATTACATCTAAAGTAACTGTTCCAGATATTCGACATTTATTTACCCGTGACTGAAGCATATCAGTGCGACAGGACAAAAGTTTTTAGAGGACATCAGTTTCCCTCATCTAGGTCACTACGAAATATTTGCCATCTGTTCTGACTTGTTAGACTGATAAGACAAAATAGTGTAACTGTGTGATGTGTCCTCATTTAAAAACGAAAAGAGTGGTAACTACGAGGAACTCCCGGGTCACTGAGCTATAGTGCGTTGTTCCATCCCATCTGTAACTGTGTTGTCTCCAATCGATACTGTAGGTGTGGGATATACCAACATATTTGGCCAATTCAGTTTCCAAGTCAAGTCAAGAGGAGCTCGCTCAAGCTAAACTGATTACCGTGATAGTCAGCTGAACAGTTTGCATCAGATAAACGGGGTATCTCGTTTGTGGTGAACCAGCCATTCTGAAAGTCATAATTTATCTCCTTTCCGGTCAGGCGAGGTTGGTTTCCTCGAGGAGGAACTGTAACGGAGAAAATGCATGCCTGAAAGACTGTCCCCCAAACAGAAATACTTTCAATACGTCACTCCGCTCCTACGTGCGGAGTACCGCATCTGCAAAAAGGAGAGAATATTCTTGTTGTAATTTATTTATCCACAGTAGGTGCGTTTGCTAAATGCACTAATACCCAAGGCATGAGTGAATCAGTATCACTGGATGTAAGATTTAGTCATGATTTCAGAAAAATGCCAATACACTGTCGTAAGTACACTACTCTATTAAGCGACTCCGATTTTTCAGGTTATTGCCTTCGAAACTTCTGCCCATATACCAGGTGCTTTCAGTTTAGGGACTATGTGATTACTTTCCAAATACAACCAGTCTCATGCTGATCTACTCTGTCGACTGTTGTCAGCAGTGGCATCCTAAATGCAGTATTCATTAGACAGTAGTTTAAAATCAACCACATATAAGAAGATAAACTATCGATTTTTTGGCCTGTTTGGCTATCAACATCCCATCATGTACCAGCTGATCAAGCGTTTGTAAATAACAAACGAGTCAATAATGAGTTCTCAAGTGAAAACAAAAGCGGACGGAGATCCACAATTTCAATTTCAGTGTGGACGGCGCACCAGTAGTCCAGTACAACCTGTCAGCCAAAGCCATCTTACGACTGGTTTAAGTCTCCCGTTAAAACCAACTTAGCGCATTTCACCACCTGCTCAAAATTTTATGTTCAGGTAGGACATAAGTTTCAGGGGAACTCGGGGACTGCGCCTATCTGATGAGCCTGATAAGAATTCTGATGGGCTGTCGGCCAGTTTTCAACATCCTTCTGAGTAGTGCATTCCGTCGAGGAGACCTCGCGATTGTTTTCTCGAATGTTTTAACATTTATGTTCTATACACACCACAACCGGTTTTCTTATTACAGCACACATCGTTCTGTTCTTCTTTGGAGCCTATCCGGTGGAAGTAGGTCCTTAATTTCCTTCTTAATTTAACTGAATGTGCATACTTCAATACTACTAGTGAAGATTGAATAGGTTTGTTTTTTCTTGTGGCCTGACTGCTTAGTTAGAAGCCCAGTTGTAGTCATAGTATGATATATATATATATATGTATATATATATATATATATAAAGTAAACACTAGCGAGTCCTTCGTTTCTCATCGCCGTATCCCCTCATGTTGCAAAAAGTGCTTAAATTCTACATTCCTACCGCATTGAGCAGAATGCCTCTTAACTGCCGACAACCAAATGGAGAGCTCGAGAAGAACTCCCCCAACATATAAGTTGTCCCAAGTAAACTTGGTAACTGTTCAGCTTTGTAGGTAAAAAGGTTCGGAAAGTGTTTTCCGTCTCACTAGGTTTATTTACCCAAACCTGAATTGTCCTGCTCCCTGTGACAAGCAAAGTTTTGGAATCGGTTAATGGACCCCGCTTGCCTCTGAAAAGCATGAGGAATTACTCCTTCAGTGAACCAGCAGACACGCAGAATTTGCTCCGTTGTACCCACCTCGACTGATCACGGTAAGCGAAGCGTCAGCGTTTTGCTACGCTCGTGTGGCCAGGCGCTTCAATTAATATCATTTATATACCTCTCCGATAACCTCAGATCACACAACCCGTATGCACTCTTCTAAATCCAGTTATCTGGATTTAGCATACTTAACTTAGTCGAAAAAGGCCACCAAACTCCTTGGGACGAATTCCATCCAGACACTTCCAACTTTCAACATGGGATGGGAATACATCCTGACCACTAGTGGTTAAGCCGCGAACTTCCTGACCTGGGGGCTCGTGGTTCGAACCCAACCTCAGCATCTCTACTGTTTCTGTCTAAGCTTGGGAAACTTGACAGCATCTAAGCCCTCGTGCTTCCTTCGGGTGGCATGACAGCTGGGTATCGAAAAGATGTTACAGCTGAGCGATTATTGTTATCACTAGTTTAACTTTGGATTGTTCGTCAGTCTGATGACACAGTATCGAAACGATGAAAGTTGAATAACTTCAGTTACACCTTCTCGTCGGTAGCGTATGGTTTACTGTCATAGCTCGTTTTCCCTACTTAGGCCTTTTACCCCATTTCTTCTTTCATAGGTATCTGAGACAGGCCCCAACGAAACTCAGCAGAACTCCCAGAGCACTTTCTATTCCCAGATGTCCTGCCTCTCAAATCATGAAGTAATAACTTCTGAAAGTTGACTGTGATTGGCTTGGATGTGATTCCATTTGGGGGAGTAATTAGTTTACTTTGAAAGGCTTGTCTCATCCGTGTAGTAAAAACATTACTGAAAATTCTCGTCAAGTTTTCACTGAATGTATGCATAAGCCATCGGGCCGATAGCCGTGGGAACAAATGGTTTCACTACGGAGCACTGGAACACAGCGTCTCGTAAAGCGGAGTGTTTCATCACCCACTCAGACGTTAATTTTATGGTGTACTAATATTAACATGAATGTGTGTGCCTGTAACGACAGCATTTTCTCAGCTTAGTTCTCAGTCTGAACCTTCCAAGCTAGTGTTCCCATCAAAACAACCACCAAAGTTGTACAACGTGTATTACCGCCCAAAACCAGGTCAAAAACACCTGCACAGCGCGTCGTATATGCGGTGACAACAATCTAGAAATTCTGACTCCTGGATGCGCCATAAGCAATCGGCATTCGGCAGATACTGGGTCATGATTTGCTGTTGTGTCCAGACTTTCAGCCCATCAGAGCTCGCCTTAATGTTGGTTGGCATGTGGCCCAATCTTCTGGGGGGGGGATAGGCTTCTTGGCCGTGGCAGCACCTAACTGCGAACGGTAAACTGGTATCGATGTGGAATTCCTCCCAACACTTCCCCCTTGACGTTTGTTGACGTAGCTTCTAAGTTGGTGGTTTACTTGCAGTGGCTCCACTGGCTTGCCTATCCTGTCTGTCTAGCTTCGCGGTAATAATGTATGCTCTGGCTGGGCCTTCGATGAAGCAGCTGATAGAATTTCCGCTACGGTGTCTAGAAGCATCTCTAGACTCAACTCACCTTGTCCGGTAGGCAGGATCTGCGCGTCTGTCCGGATTGGTTTGTGTGCCGGATCCACCTGGTTGGACCAACCGGAATCTCGCACAGCACTTTGCCGCACCGGCGAAGAATGTGTCCTGGAATCCACGTGGGGTGTCTGCTACTGTAGTCGTGAACCAACATTCGCTGACCTTCGCTGAAGGTGCGTGTGGCTGCGCCATGATTCCGGTTGAACGGGTTCTCCTGCTTCGTGTTGCAGTGACTCAATTGCTTCTTCTATGGCCTGATTGTGTCATGCGGTGTTCAAAGCTTTTGTCAGAGAAGTGCCTGTACTGGTGACACTCTATCAGGGGAGTTGGGATTTGGCATCGCTCGATATGCCAGCAGGAACCTTAGCAAAATCTCTTCCGTTGGTCCCTCCCTTTTGGACTTCTGAAGTGCACGAAGCGTTCCGCTCGGCTGTTCGACTTTGGATGAAACGGTGGCGAGCGGATATGAGTTATGCCATGCTCCTGACAAAACTCTGGAACGCCGATGACGTCAACTGACTGCCGTCGTCGGACACAATAGTCTGTGGCGTTCCAAAGCGACTGAACAATCGCTGGAGTTCCAGGAATGTAGTGGCAGTTGTGAGGCTCTTCACTGGAAGAATTCCTGGCCACTTGCTGTAAGCGTTGATTACGACCAAAAGGTGTTGGCCACCAACTGGACTTGCATAGTTGATGTGAAGACGAGACCAGGGTTTGGTCGGTTGTGTCCACGAGCGTAGGTAGTTTTGCACGGGTGAGTTGGACGCTTCACCGCACCGCAGGCAAGATTTGGAGACTTTCCCACTTTTGGAGTCCTTCAGAGGCCAGTAGATGTAACTCCCAACTAGGGTCTTCATCCTGTTCGTTCCTGGATGCCCTTTATGAAACTGAATCAAGACGGCCGGTTGTAACTCCTCTGAAATGACAGCACGTTCTGAAAATAAAAGGCACCCGTCGACTAGTGATTGCGGTGGTACTTGAGGGCCTGCTGCAGCATGGGTAGCCTGGAGAACCATGTCAGCAGTCACTGGGAGAATGCGAACTGCCTCCGACAGTACGTGGTTTACCTCCGGTTCTGAGGCAACTGTTGCGACTACAGTGTCCTATGATTTTGGGCTGCTTGAATCAATGAGACGTGACAGTGCGTCGGCTTGTTCGAGGCTGGTGTTGGACTGGTACTTGATCTTGAAGTCGTATCACAGAAGCAAAGTGGCCAGTCACTGGAGATGGTGGGTGATATTTACCGAGCCATACACAGTAAGAAGCGTCTTGTGATCGGTCAGTAGGATAAACTGAGCATTTATTGGATTGGAGCATTTTGTGGAACTTTTTTATGGCGAACACGATCGCCAAAGCTCATTTTTCTATCTGACTGTAGTTGCGCTCGGCCGATGTCAGGGAGTTGGCTGCATGTGCAATGTCTTTCTGGCTGCTGTCGGGAAATACATGCGAATTCCGTGTGCAAATTCCATAGTTCGAAGCATCCAACATCACAACAATTTCTATGGACAGATCGTTGTGGGTGAGAAGTAAATCAGAACTCAGCATGGATTTGACAGACATTCTTCTGATCATGTCCACTTGTGACCCTTGGTGATTAGCTGGTTCAGTGGACCCCGGAGACGATGCATGGTAGGCAAAAACGAGCCGTAGTACCTGACAAGACCGAGGAGGGACCTGAGGGATGTTACGTTTGTGGGTGCTGGCATAAATTTGGTGGCGTCGATGTTCCCCGGGTCTGGTCGGCGGCCGTGATCGTTAAGGATGAGACCGATATGCTTTATCGACCGCATGAAGAAGGTGTATTTTTCTCGGTGCACTCTGAAGCCATACTCTTGAATACGAACAAGCAAGTAATCAGGGCGGTGCCACAATTCGTCGGAGTTTGAGCCCATAACGATGAGATCGGCCAAATAAAGGCGATGCTTGGGGCATCCCTCAGCATCGTATCCATGTTCTGTTGGAATATGGCTCGCGCTATGTTGACACCAAACGGCAATCAAGAATACTGGAACAGACCACGTCGCGTATTGACGGTCAATAATTCTCGGGATTCTTCCTCGACTTCAACCTGAAGGGAGGCCTCGGCCAAATCAGTGCTCGCGTTGATGCTGGACCGGCGTGCGGCCCGATCTTCTGGCCAATCGCGTGCGGGTTAGGCGTCTTGACCGTAGCAATGCCTAACTGAGAGCGGTAAAGCGGTATCCGTGCTGAATTCCGCCTAAAAATACCAACCGATTCCGAACTAGTTTATGCCTAGGAACATGTCATGTATTGACGCTAGTAAGTCAACAATAATTCTGCGCTAAAAATGGCCTATCAACATTATTCAGCTTCAGGAAAGAGCTATGGGCGAGACGACTGTGAAGTCCGGATATTCAAACCTATTTGAGTGGAGCATCTATCGATCCACTGCTTCTGATCGTGTAAAGTACACCATAGCTCATGTATGCCAATTTTGCGTTTTTCGAAACGTACCCTGAAAGTACCCTACCACACTGTTTTAGCGTGACAAGCAACTTTCTTCCTAGCTCAAAAACCACGGTTACAAAGGCTTCGAAGATTCAAATACTTTATCGACCATTGTATTAACTGGTGATTGCCCTTCCTGAAGGCACGGAGTTAAACACTCGAACAATCGGTATCTAGCTACTCAAGAATTAACGCATAAGGAAATCCTGAAAATCCCCAAGTATTTACGTCGGCTGATACCGCATCTGCAAAAGGTGATTCTTTTACTGGCGAAATGAACAGAGCTTAATAAGTCAAAATTATTATATGGGATTATTTTTTGCTGGGTAAGGGCGCTGAACAAAACAAACGGAATTTCTGTTGTTCGTCAGTTTTGCGCGACATTTTTACGACATCAAGGGGTTTTTCAGACCAGTTCTCTTGATAAAGTTTGGTCAGTTCATCCTGGCACATTTAACATTGGTAGAGACTATGAAATTGATAAGTATAATGTTGAAATCTTATTTAGTTTGTTCCAGACGCACCCGTTTCATAGAAAAACTGTCCGTTGCGATGAACCTTGTTGCAGTCTCTGTGGGCCCCCTTTAACGTGGTTCTAATGGACTTGCACAATAACCCCATGAATAGAGAATACACGCCGAACATGACTGACCGCTGCTGGTTACCCCTTTAAATCATTGTCTTGCTAAATGAAAGAAACGGGCGGTAAAAGGTGCTATTCAAAAAGGTGTATGGAATCCATTGTACACTTTCTGCTAGTTTCGTTTACGCATAAAAAGGGTACTTGGAATTTCTATGTGAAGTATTTTGATGGAACATTTGTGTGGTACATTGACAGACAGGTCAAGCAACCGACCCAATCACGGTACTTTCCGAGTTGTTGTTCCAGGCATCAAGCGAACCAATCCAATTGCTCAAAATGGGAAAATATTTTTCTGTCCAAACGTAAAAATTGAAGTTCGTACCTGGTGGAATCGTCGTGTGCAGCGGAACCCCCTCTTCGCTTTACGGTATGCCTAGAATACGCAACAATCACAAAATTCTTAATACTGTAGTTTGTCCGGGAAGTGACGTGCTAAATATGATGATCTAATTCATAATAGATGGAAGCCATGGATATAGATGCTGAGCACCGGTCCCATCACAGCGACCAAAGTGATACTAGATACTAATAGTGTTGTCTTTGCCCTGAGTCAACAAGCAACTCAAACAGCGGTACTTTCCAAAATTGAATCAACAGGTTTCGAGGATCACCCAACAGTATAAAAAACAGTCGTTCAGATTTAGCTTTTCAGTGCCTATCCGTCACAACCCCCGAAGGAAGCGCGAGGGCTGAGTTACTGCCAGGTTGCCTAAGCCTAGATAGGGACAGTCGAGATGTCGCCACTTAATTCGAACCACGGGCCTTGCGGTTAGTAAGTTCGCGCCAGCTCTGAATATGGTTTCACCCTATTTTGCAAACCTTTCCTTGGACCCAGAATGTATAGAACAACTCTACGAACAACCTCAAGATGTCATCCAAGAACCTTATTATTTTAGGGCACTGGACGTCCGCGTTCGTCTCATAGTCGCCACACTCTATGGTCCGGAGCAACTATGTGACAATAAGAATTGCCTCGCCAGTTCCATAGACTGACTTGTTTACAGCTAACATCCGTCTTCAGCAGCCAAAAAGGCACCAACAGAGGTCGTACTCAAACGATAGTCACACACACCAAATCGGTTATATTCTATGCCTACCAAAAGAGCTTTCATCCGTGATCTTATAAGCATCAACTGGCAATTCACCTAATTCCAATCATACTCTTTTTTGCATTGTCTAAGACTACATCGTACGGCTCGTCGTAAGCTGCTCCCGCCATAACGATTCAACGTGTCCCTGGTGGAGCAAGTGGAAGCTAACTGAGTTGTTGCAAAATTCATAACTGTAGAGCTGACAGCATCTACGAAGGAGGGCCAGGCGGTATAGACCTCAGTCGACGGCTGGTGGATGAAGCCAGGCGCCCTAAACACTGAATCTCCGCGAAAACTATTCACCTGTTAGCCCTGGTTAGAGGTGCTCAAATAAGCCGCCCAGTAAAGCATCGGAGCCTGAAGTGGCAAGTTGCACGACCCACAGAGACCGACCGCCGCAACGTTTAGAAAAACAGCTACTGCCACAAACCAGCAAGAGATTTAAGTTGAGCTCATCTTTTTTCCTATCAGCTCCTCCCCGCAATCCAGCCGGTCTCCGATGCCCTCCCTATTTTCAAGTGAATTAATTTCTGGCGCACGGATGAGTACAGTACTTTGTTTAACCCCTGACTACCGAGCATTACAATCATCACCATAATGACCTCAAATGCATCATACTGTAAGACTTTTTGTGGAGTATCCATGAAAGGAAGTAATGTTCTGGTGGAGATGATATCGCGCTAAAAATCAACCTCCAGCCCACTTCACGAGCTTTTCTGTGAACTATTGGTGAAATCAGAATAGTTGAAAGATTGTCATCTTTCTATCACTATACCTCCTCCACGGGAAGATGCAAAGGCTATTTCTCACTGTCTCACTGTCCCACTGACGTTTCATGGATGGTTCTTGCTACCCTTCTACTTAAGCCTCCTTGGTATTAATCGAAACCTCGCACTAGACCAAATTAGAGCGGGTGCCGTCCAACAGAAAGCTGTGTCGGCCAATTTTTCACCTTATGGCGCAGTCCAGAGTCACCTGTTTAATCGATTTACACTGCCTTTGACTACTTGGATCAAGAACGGTTGTGGAAAGTTATATTGGTTGATAATAATCCTGCCAAGTTCCTGGACTCAGTGCGGTTATACTTCCTCAGACCAAAGCTCGTGCTCGTGCCTAGGTAGAGAAAACCGAACGTGGGCGTCGGGATTCGGCAGGAATGCTAGTGCTGTTCACTTTCGCCATAGACGGGAGTGGGCATTTTCTTAACTGTCACAGAGTTTGGCTCAGCTCAGACAAGCGAACCCCTTGTCTTAAGTATTCTGACGAGATAGTTGTCTTTGGAAACAACTTCAGCAGCCCTCTGAAGCCACTCAACCGAATTGCTTAGCTGGCCCTCCGATCTGACCCACAAACTAACGTCACAAATTTCACGGGCCCAATCCTTTAGTCACTGTGGGCTTGAGAATAGCACACCACACGAGTATCGAGCGCCAAGGGACCTGACTCAGCTGTGCATTCTGTCAGGTCTGAGAGGAAACAAAAATCCGCACCGACTGCGCAAGAATCGTCCCGAAATTACGGTAGGACCTGCGATCAGCATAAAGGCCAAAACCCGCTTATAACAACTGAGGTTACGAGACCTAGTCCCTAGGATCCAAGGCTTGCCGGAGCATATAAAGTTTCCAAAAATTGGTGCACAAGGGGGATACGTGCTTGTTGCCGGCGTGCTTGCCTCAAATAAAGCGGTACACAAGCGCATCCATAATGAAGAGAAGATGGGTAAGGTATTCCAACATCACTTCTATCGGTTCGCACAGGAACTGCGAAAGCCGTAATCAAACCTTGTCGAGCGGTGTCTACACAACGGACCTCTCCGGACAGGATTTAATCAAAGTTAATTTTGGTAAGCAGAGCCTTACTCATGTCCACGGTTTAGGTCAATGGATTAAGGGTTAGAAACGGAAAACACCAGGCAAGAAAGTGTTTTTGGTGACTCATCTTCATTCCGCTACAGATTATACACAAGAGCAAGCGTAATAAGAGTGAACCAAATACAGTGAGACAGAGGTGGAAGTGAGAAAATCGGGGGACAGGTAATCTAAAGTAGCTAATTGTCCTGGTTATGTTGGAGGTATGACCTGTCGTGTGTTATCGTCAGGCGGGAGTTGAACGCTGAAACACTTCGGTTGGAATGATTGGATAGGCCTTTTTTGTGCCCAAAGTTCGAGTAGGACGATACGAAATACAACGGCCTCGTCAAACTCGAGCTTACATAAACTGACCACTTCAGACCGTTTTTGCCGCACCTGGCACACGATTCAAAATGCAGTATTCCTATTATCGACATGCTTCTTGTCCACTAAGTGGGCGAAAATGGGACTCCCCGGACATGTCACTTCTGGCGGAGTTCTCCAGTCCGCTCAGAAAGGTGACCAGCGGTATGAGGTGAAGCATCGAAATTCAGTGTCGTTTAACTTGGGTCTTACCGCCGCCGAAAAACTTCTGGTTAATTCTGTAGCACAATCCTATGTGATATTAAAACACAAGGGTCGCGAACAATGGCTCTCGGTGGGCTAACCATAAAGTGCATGGATAATTAGTGTTTAAACGGTTTAGCTGGTTTTAGCTAGCATGTCAGAATGGAGCAACGGTCTAGGCCAGAGGAGTCTCAGTTATCACGTCGGTCATGGAACTTCCATCAAGAGGGGACATTAAGGAAAGTTGTTTGGATTTCGCTGTTCCGGTTGCTTTGTTTGATTTTGTTATGTGTATTCCTTGAAGTAGACCAATAAGAGTAACCGTTTTTTTAGGATGTTGTCAGAGACGTTCAGCTCGCTTTGCAGCTTGTCATCGAAACATGTTCCAAGCTCTTGAAGCCAAAGAACAAACAAGATTTGTTTTTAGAGGGACAAAACTATGAAATTCCGTATGCTGTCCACTCCACTCCATCTAAATCACTTTCTTCACTAACAGCCCAAAATATGTCACTAACATCTCCGATCCAAGACGAAACCAAAACTGGCTAATTAGAAAACCAGAGACAGTCACCATAAATAACTCGAATAAGTGAAATTACCGCCGACTACTGGAGATCAAGTTCATCTCGGTTCCTAGCTGTAAATACTGAGAGATTATTACCAAATGTACCGGTCATCTGCTTCATCAAAATAAGCTAACCTCTTTCATCTGATATTTTTATCGAAAACATGGTACTGCACTTTTTGCTCCCTGCTACCTTCTGAGAATATCTTCTAAAGTTTTGTTCGCGTTTTTCTCACGACTACTGTGCGGAATGCTGTTAGCGGAATCCCATGGTTCTGGATTATCTCAGCTGACTTTTAACACGAGACCTTCAAATCTGGAGCAAAGAATACACAAACTGTAAGAAACATTAGGTTGTATCCATGTTTCATCTAGAATGGGAGGAAGACAAGTAATGCTGTTTTACGTGTCCTTGGGCACCAAAAGCCATTAAAGCCACCTTCAATGAACTGTGAATGTACTTTTCTCGGCTTGCTGTCACAGTAATATTAATCCTCTAAAACTGATACAGCTGACTGTCTTTATTATACGACACGATTAGCATATCAAATCTCCAACTTCTTTACACTGGGATACATGGTAGACTCAAGTTGTCGAACGTCTCGACCTACGTGCTAGCAGAATCTAAACATTCATTCCCTAGCGAACAAAATTGCCTGAACACTTATGACGGAGCATCAAAAAACACAACCATCATGTCAGTAGTACAACAGTTTATCTAGATCGTGTACTTAAAAGTCTGAGTGAACGTAGCGTGGACATGAAGGTATACCTGGAGGCAAACTCGAACCGCCTACTGGACAGGTGCTTCATCGAGTGAGCTACCGAAGGAGCCTTCCCCCGTCAAATTTATTCAATTGCAGTCGTTTCATCTAGGCTGGAACTCCTTCCAGTTGAGTCACCCACTGGCGTTGTATTCCACCTTGTTGCGGTTATGACTCGCATCCAATCAGCACACTTACTTTGTCCTCGCGTACTACAAATAAGCGAACATTTCACTCCTTCTAGCAGTGCATATCGCTGGATGTATTACTTAATGTTGTGTGCATTCGCTCACCGTTGCATTTCATGTCGCACCTAACGGCCACCTCTCATTTGACGCTGACATGTCATTTCCAACAGTTTGATCTTTCTTCGAAGCTCATCAAGAAGGATCAGCAAAAAATTGGGGACAGCTATTCTTGAGTAGTTTAACTTCACTGTAATCCAGGACTTACTCGGTCCT
>SJOL01008653.1:937099-948908 GCA_004794785.1 Opisthorchis felineus
CAAGCTCTTGAAACCAAAGAACAAACAAGATTTGTTTTTAGAGGGACAAAACTATGAAATTCCGTATGCTGTCCACTCCACTCCATCTAAATCACTTTCTTCACTAACAGCCCAAAATATGTCACTAACATCTCCGATCCAAGACGAAACCAAAACTGGCTAATTAGAAAACCAGAGACAGTCACCATAAATAACTCGAATAAGTGAAATTACCGCCGACTACTGGAGATCAAGTTCATCTCGGTTCCTAGCTGTAAATACTGAGAGATTATTACCAAATGTACCGGTCATCTGCTTCATCAAAATAAGCCAACCTCTTTCATCTAATATTTTTATCGAAAACATGGTACTGCACTTTTTGCTCCCTGCTACCTTCTGAGAATATCTTCTAAAGTTTTGTTCGCGTTTTTCTCACGACTACTGTGCGGAATGCTGTTAGCGGAATCCCATGGTTCTGGATTATCTCAGCTGACTTTTAACACGAGACCTTCAAATCTGGAGCAAAAAATACACAAACTGTAAGAAACATTAGGTTGTATCCATGTTTCATCTAGAATGGGAGGAAGACAAGTAATGCTGTTTTACGTGTCCTTGGGCACCAAAAGCCATTAAAGCCACCTTCAATGAACTGTGAATGTACTTTTCTCGGCTTGCTGTCACAGTAATATTAATCCTCTAAAACTGATACAGCTGACTGTCTTTATTATACGACACGATTAGCATATCAAATCTCCAACTTCTTTACACTGGGATACATGGTAGACTCAAGTTGTCGAACGTCTCGACCTACGTGCTAGCAGAATGTAAACATTCATTCCCTAGCGAACAAAATTACCTGAACACTTATGACGGAGCATCAAAAAACACAACCATCATGTCAGTAGTACAACAGTTTATCTAGATCGTGTACTTAAAAGTCTGAGTGAACGTAGCGTGGACATGAAGGTATACCTGGAGGCAAACTCGAACCGCCTACTGGACAGGTGCTTCATCGAGTGAGCTACCGAAGGAGCCTTCCCCCTTCAAATTTATTCAATTGCAGTCGTTTCATCTAGGCTGGAACTCCTTCCAGTTGAGTCACCCACTGGCGTTGTATTCCACCTTGTTGCGGTTATGACTCGCATCCAATCAGCACACTTACTTTGTCCTCGCGTACTACAAATAAGCGAACATTTCACTCCTTCTAGCAGTGCATATCGCTGGATGTATTACTTAATGTTGTGTGCATTCGCTCACCGTTGCATTTCATGTCGCACCTAACGGCCACCTCTCATTTGACGCTGACATGTCATTTCCAACAGTTTGATCTTTCTTCGAAGCTCATCAAGAAGGATCAGCAAAAAATTGGGGACAGCTATTCTTGAGTAGTTTAACTTCACTGTAATCCAGGACTTACTCGGTCCTGCTTCTTTCCTGTTTGATTTATGCTCTTCTTCATGACTGGACACTGAAAAACCACAAGTCCTTCTCTATCTGCGTTTACCGAATTATTCACCACCCTGTTTAAAGGCAACATCGCCCAACCAATATTGCTCCCATATTCTTGGATATCACAATATGACCTGATAGTGTGTCACAGAGAAACAGTATTGAGATGGCGTGTACCTCTAGAGGGGTAAAATAAACAAATAGTCTGATACCTCATCTAGGTGACTCTCAAATCAGGGTAGTTTTACTGGCATTTAACACCACAGTGACTTTTTGAGCATCAAAACTCATCCTTAATCAAGCAAAAAAGAAAAACACCATAAAAGAGTGATTCCGTTCAATCTCAGCTGAAATCGCGTCACTGCCAACTGAATCTAGAAATAAATGTTTATCTCGATAAACGTGCGGTTCAGTGTTCAGGTAAGGAATTAGCCTGATGTTACTTCGGGTCTGTGGCCTGTTTGATGAGCTCAAATTAGGGCGCGAAAGGTAGTGGATCGTCTAAGTCCCTCGTTGATCTTATGACCAGAGTCACTTTAGAATGTGTAATCATTTTTCTGAAAGATGGATCCACTTAAATTTTAAATATGAGAACTCTTTGTTGAAAGGAGGTTGATATATTCGGAGAAGAACATGGTTTCAATTTCATTTCGCTTAGTACAGCCTGTTCGGAATTACTGACTCTCTGCCTCTTGTGTAAATTTTCATGGTCAGTTCACCATCGTTGGCGTTACAGCATGTTATGTACTTCTGTATATTACTAAGCCATATCCGGTTGACTTGTACTCTAAGCTAATGATTTTCACAGTATTTTAGGACGTTCTTCGGACTTTCACAAGTCTTTCTAATTTATCAAATAAAAATCTGTTTTACGTGCGTAATGAAATTTTGTACTACACTATTCTAATTCGCTGACTGCCCTTAGGATCGATTAATTCTTGATTTTACTTTTCGCATCACACAGCTAGGATATTCGGAGTAGCCTATATTGATCAGTTTCGTCTTCGTTTATTCCTATTGGTAGCTCGAAAGAATTCTATTTCCCTAGCTTTCTTCCGTATGCCCCTGAAAGACAAAACTTTTGTCCTAATTTTGTTTTGTTTTTAATTTGGCTTTAGTGATGAACAGAATTTCTTCTGGTCACGCAATGTAGGCCACACAGGTGGGCGAAGAAAACTTGCTGGCCAAAACAAACTGGAGGTGGAAAAACAACTGCACAGTTTTCTCTGGGATGTCTGCCAATGCCTTCCACCGGTGACAAAAACCGGTCACCCCCAGTTTGTTCAGTAAATTTTTATTGCTCATTTGGTGGGGTCTGAGCTGTTTCCTGCCTAACGGACTGTTTGCAAACCTATCCGTACGTCGTGGGGTGTATTGTGAAAACCTGGTATACCTTTGTCATATGAGTTTGTGTATGACAATCAAACGTAGGGATAAATTTTGACTGCTGTTACGTGATCCATGCTGAAACTTACATTGGCAACATGGAAGCTGGGATGCGTTTATTGGTTGTCATTAGTTGTTACTCTGTTCATCCGGTTGGACAACTATATGCTAATTGCATAACCCGGAAAACAGAATGATCAGCAGTCAAGAAATTCGTATTGTCATGCAGTGAGTCAGCTGGTACGTGCAAACGTTACAAGACACTGAACTGGTGGCACTCCAGGCCTATGTGTGTCCAACGCTTGTCGTCTCGTTTCTGGCGGTGCGAGGTGACATTGATGCGAATATTTACTATGGTCTTATATCCCTCCAGCCAGTGGCAGTTACAGTAAGATGATTCCGAAACGCCCACTGAGACTGCAACCTTGAGACTGCAACGTCACTTTCGTCCTCCTAAGGGGCTTAATATGACAACATCTGAAGTATGGCCAGTTACCCAGTTGTCGCAGTGGTTAACTTCGTTAGTGTGTTTCCAAGACCCGGGTTCAAATCCTTGTTTTGTGCCCTCAAACCAACTGCTGACTGCAATCCTGAAATGCTGTAAACCTAATGTTTTAATTCACCTTCATTTGTAAACTACTTTGGTTTTAACGACAGACTCCAATGAATTGAGCTGGATCACTTGATTTTGATATTCTTCAAATGAATGTGTTGCAAAATGACCGCTTCATCTTTCGATTGGTTCCAGATTCGAGATATCGCAGTATAGTTGTGCAGCACATTCCGTTGAAGAATATCATGGACAAAAGCCTCATCTAGAATTCAGTTCAATCTTTCAATAAAACCAGCTCAATCTGAAAATGAGTGTGTCTCCTGCATTTTGTACAATTTTATGTTCAAGTAGAATACAAGGTTGGCGGGAACTCGGGGACTTAGCCTACTTAATGAACTCCAAGAAGGGTGGTCTGTGGAAGGGTTTTCAGCAAAATTATGAGTACTGTCCTCAAACTGATATTTCAGTAGGATAAACGTAAAAATCGCTACGGATTACAATATTCTGCACTACGTTTTGTATAGTTATCGGCCCCTAATAAGCTGCCTGTTACGAGCTATCGGAGACGTAGGGTGAAACGTTGAATACCGTGTAGGATAAAACAGTTTCCTGTTTGATTTCCTGTTCCCATCATCAGCAAGACTACCTGAGCCATTGCACAGGTCGTATAATGAGACAAGTGTCTAGCTCTAACGGACGTTCGCGCAAGTTCCCTTTTTTTGTATCATTTTCTTATTCTTATTGGTGCCCATTGTAACGAAATTCTGAGCTTCACGCATTTTTCACATGAGATATTCAATCCGGGTGGCCGCCGACCGACTTCACTCTCAGTTTGAATTAAACACACGCTGTTTAGCGAAAGGTGGAAACAAAATAAAACTAGGCGATTGATCGATGAGGTACCGGGGTACCTCTGTATACTACTGATGAAGCGTGCGAGTAGTATGTGATCAATAGTTAAATTGCCACCCCTGCATTTGATAGAAGGCAGATATGGAAATCACCGGACCGTTTTGCAGTGTTTGCTCATTATTGTTTGCTGTTCTAACAACGTCCGAGAAATTCCAACAGGACGCTTAGGTATGTTGCTTTCCAAAAACCCTGTGCAAATGAGGTTTGTAATTGTGTCTGCTAGCTTGTAACCGCTTAGTTCGTGTTGACCTATGGGCAGCTCCACATCCGAAGGCACTTTTTCTTTCCTTGGTAGAAATCAGATGCATGTTGATTTAGTTATAATCTCCCGTAGTTTATAGACCGGCCTGACAGATGGCGAGTAATCAGGTAGGCTACCATAATAAGAGACCAGGAAGTATTTCCCTAATCAGTTTTGTTGGGGATTGCTTTCTTTGTCTAACCGGCCGCATTGAGCAACAAGGTGTAGAGGACCGGAAATTAATTGTCTGTTTGTCCTCATCGTTATTATGTAGGCCGACCCCAAAATCTCAATGAGTGGGCTACTACTATGAAAACGGACGGTGACACAGTTTGAATCGAAGCATTTCATGTCGACCAAACTCACTAGAATAAAATGGTGTTCCACTAGAAAAATGCTATCTTCCCAACTCATGCACAGATCTATTCAGACAGGCTATCTACTGTAAAGGAATTAGTGGTGTAAAAACTAGTTATATTTTCACAGCCGAATACCATTCGGTTAAAAATAACATCTAACAGCTTCTTTCAGAACTTGAAACCGGTACTCTCCCGAATTTCGGACAGAAGCCGTGGTAATTGGGTAACTCACTAAACTCAGATTTAGAGTCAGGTAAATTTGACCTAGATTATCGTTATTCAAATAGCCAGTGTGCATTGAATACGAAGAATTTTTACTACATCTATGATTTCTGAACGAGGAGGTTCCGTGAAACCCAAACTGAATGAAATAGCTTCATCTTGGAAAATGCACATGAACGCTCGACCAACGAGCCTCCATTATGCGTCCCTGACCAATTTATTGGACGCTAAAATGGGCGCCAGTGGATGTTGAAAATTCAAACGAACAAAGCATGTCGCCAAATTATTACCCGGTGGAATAGCAGTAATAACAGTTAATTATGGGACAGAATGTTGGTAGTTCAGGCAGTATAGTGTAGTTGAGGGTTGAATCGCACTCCGGCATCAATCTCCGATGGAGATTAATACATATGATTTCTGGATGCAAAAGCAGTGTCAAGAATGTTGGACAATTCCGAAACAGTCTGCGGAATGTTAAGTTGGAAGGTGACGAAATTTAGCCTTCATCGGATGTCACTGTACGCTTCACATCAGTCGGTCATAAAATTGCCAAAGAGATCATAACAAAGCCACTTCAGAAGCAGCCTAACTGAACAGGAACAATAAAACGTGAAAGTAAATGCAAACTCCTGGTTCTGTGCACGACTGCTTAGTTCAAAATTGGTGGAAAAATGTATCAACAGATGAACAGAGCTCTCTTGCGGTCATCAATATCGGAACTTGTCGTCGAAAGCGTAATGCAGAACCTGGAACGCAGTGTACTACCAATGAAAAACCCCAGAATTTGGTTTTGCTTCGTTGACGACGTTTTGCCATCTTAAAACGAAATATAAGACAAGTTGCTCATAAGCTGTTAGGAAGCATGCTGAATTGAACTAGAGTAGGATAATATGTGGATTGTCTTGTATGTACTGATACGACGGAATACAGACGGCATACTTGAAACGTGACTTTATCGGAAGGAGATACTGAACTACCAAAGAAACTACTCAGTGATTTGCAAGAAAAGATGTATCCAAAGTCTATGCAAAAGACCATGGACACTACCGCACAACTGGACTTGAAGGATGTTCATCAAACTCAAGTACTAAACACTGAATATTTGCCCCAGAAACTTCGGCAAAAGAAGCCTGACAAAAAGGATATATCGACAGTAGCAATAAGAAGATAACAAGAGGATAGTTGTTTCATAATTCAAGAACATCCCTGCATTAACAATGAGTATTACAACTAGATGGATTCCTGGTAACTCATAAACCGAGAGCCTCACGACAGAAAAAGATGGTCAAGGAAGAAAACCAATGGTGTCTAATAAATATGTCGTACTGAATACAGTAGACTGCATGCTGGACAAACCGGAAGGAAACCTTCTATAAGAATTAATGAACGTAGAACAGCCATGAGGAGACACGATTCACTCTCTGTGATCCCTATGCACAAAGATCAAGAAGATCACCTGTTCATTTTAACTAAACAAGCAATAGAACTTCTGAAGACTTGGTGCTCTACGAAAATTTGACCAACCATCACACACAACGGAAGTGGACCTAAGTATTCATATGAGAGGAAAACCACCAACCCAGCCAGAGCCGATCAGAGAAGAGGAACTTAGGACAAGATCAGAAGTGACAGAAGAGTGGTCCCGGGGTACGAGTTGACGAGGGCAAACACAAAAGCCATCTAGACGTCGACGAATCAGAATCCTTATCCAGCAAGCTCACAAATAGCCACAACTGTCCAAACGACCAATAGTACTCAGAGAACGCCGCGCGGCCAAAACAACGTACACAAGCACAATTGCAACATTATGTAATGCCCACATAACCACGCTATCCAGCTGCGTACTGATGGCGCCAGCTCGGCTGACGATCAAATTCTCTAAGCTCGATGAACAATCCATCATCAACCAGTCTCAAAAGTTTTGCCCTCCGCACAATTCTAGCTCTGGTCCCAGTTACTCAAAAACCCAGTTCACTAAAATGTTCTGATATTCCAAAAGCATGGTGAATCCCAGTGCCCTGTTTCTGTCTCTGGTGGTTTTGAAAAACCTTCTAATCCCCTCGCACTCTAGAGCTGCTCATCACAGAAGGACCATTACATTTCGTGCTCCTTTTTTGCTAATTAATAACATCCACTTTCCTTCAGCTATTGTGTATACCGAAAAGTTTCATAGAACGTGACCTTCATATACAGAATAATGTTGAGCTTAGACGTTCCTTGCGTCTTGCCACCTCGAAAAGTAAAAGACGAATGCCGTCTTATTAGAAAGGTGGCTTTGTGACAAGCTACCGAAAAGTCTATCCCTTGCTATTGGTATACAGGACCTATGGTCGTGTTAGAGGGAGTGTCAGCAAGAAAGTTGATTAGTTAGACGGAACATTGCGCATTGCAACAGTGAATGAGAAGCTGCCCACGTCCTTCCTATGTACACAGTGCACTTGTCTCTAGGTTCATATCAAAAGCACGCTCCTCAAATTCCATCCTGAGCATAGCGAATATTTCTTCACAGTTACCGGAACTATCTAACTAGATAAATAGCACAGCCGGTAGCGAATCGGGCACCTGATCGATGAGTTCAGAAGAAAGTCAGATGAATTCATCTTCAATAACTGAAGCCATCGGAAAGCAACTTCGTTTTCGAAATCGCATGGTGTGGGCGTAATTGATTCATTTCCGTGATTGCCAATGCTATGTCGATTTTAAGAGAAGGCTTACTCTGTTTATATTCACTTTCTATCTGACAGCGAGCAAACGAGTCCTTACCAACACCTTGGTGTTCCAAATGCGACCACAGAAGCTTCACATTTTTCCCAATATCCGACAATCCCATTTTCACAAAACTCCAAAATACTGGTGAAGAGGACTGTTGATTTGCTGTCTACTAAGACAACAATTTTTCTCCTGACGTTTCAACCTTTCAACCTTATCACAAAAGCACATAGAAGATCCACAAATCTTCAAAAACTCAAATGTCTGCTCTGTAGCCGAAAATCCAATACGTAGCTTATCAAAAATTCCCACCTGGTATGCAGGTAATCCGTTTCTGGAACAAGACAGGAAATTGTGCACATCCTTGGTTGCTAAGTCAGGTCTTCGAATCCTCCCTGAAAGGCTCGCACTTAGGCATTTAAATCCTAATTCCTTTTATCATGAAGATGAAGACTATATCCAGTCCTTTGACAAAAAAGGAAGTTTTTAGGATATCGTTTCACTTTTCATATCGGGGCGACAAACGCATTTTGGTGGACAACACAATCAGATGAAAGGCTGAGCGATTTCTGAAGTACTGCACGTTTTGTAAGTGGATTGAAAAGGGATGCGAAACGAAAAACCTTTAATCCAACCTAGGAGAAGAAATCCCTGATGAAAAGAGTTGTCACTAATTAGTTCAGCAGGCTAGATTTTAAAATATTAACCCAATTCAAAATTTAGTGCTTAGTGTATTCAACACCCATGTTCAGATTGCATTTCTTCTGTAATCCTTTGTAAATTGAACTTGGGACATTCTTCACTCTATTCCCAAATGTCCGGATGGAAAATATTCAATGATCAGAGGTGGTTTGTATGACACTTAGATATCCACACAAACTGATTGGTCTGACCATCACACATTTTTGCCACAGTTTCCGCAGTCGATCTTCAAATTCTCCCGCATTATACTGCTGTATGTGGGTTCCTCATAGGCATCAATGATAACGAGCGTGATTTGAGCAATCGTCGACATTCCAATTCTTCTTCCAAAGTTATTTGTTGTGTCTCAAGTGGAGTGATTTTCACCGGGAAATATTTTAATGACCAGGTGAGATGTGCAACTTGTTCGGTTGACGAATGAGGGAATAATTACTTGGCAACTCCTCGACTAGGATAGATATTTTGCCCTGACGTTCGAACTACCAAAGCTTTTGTTCCTACAGGAAAATATCAAAACCTAGATCATTCAGACAATGAAGGCTAGCAAATTACAAAGCACGCACGTTTGCAGTTTGTTGATCTTTGGGTTATTTGGATCTGTTATTGACTGTCAGATACGATCTGAGAAGTCGGTGCAATTTAGTCGCACAGACAAGAAACGGTCTCACTGGTAGTCCACGATTAACATCCGTTGTCAGACCAATGAACAATGATACCAAAGAGATGATACATATTTACTGTCCCGTATGTTCTTTCAAACAGGATTTCCCAGCCGTATTCCTAACAAAGGTAACCTCTACTCGTCCATTGTTGCAGTAAAAATGTTTCTCTGGTTTGCCTTGGGTACAAAAATGTATCCAACAACTTTTACCTCAGTTAAGCAAGTACATAATTTAATATTTGGCAGATAAAGAACGGACTATCTTCCAAACAAGGGAAACTTGATAGATCAATTTGCGTCGCAAACGTATTTTCATACAACCAAACTGGAAAGGTCGTTGAGGCAAGATAAGAAAAACACCACAGCATCTGCATAACGGACTCCATACAAGGAAAACTAGACTTGAGTTTGACCCGTCTAAAAACGAGTGTGTAGTCTATAAGGAATAACGCCATTTATCAAAAGATTCGAGGTCTTTTGGTTCCAGGCATGTCGAATTCATCAGGAAACTGTATGCCGTGAACTTCCACAAGTTCTGCGTGACTAGTTTTTTTTCATACCCCACTGCACTAGTACTTTCACTACGCACGTTCAGCCAACCAAGAAATCCAAAATACTCTCCTCGTGAGTTGAACAGTGTCGTGCGTTTTGGGGCATGGAATATATGGAAGGTATATCACTCAACGTTTCGTGTAAACAGTATGCATGTTCACCTCAAGGACAATTAATCCGACTTGTGACACTGTACACTAACCATTATGGTTACGTTGTTCTCTGATGTCGTCAAAAAGAACATGGTATGCGCCACATCACTTATTCGCTTTCATTTCCTCGTTAGTGTTCCGTACAGAAATCGGGACAAATGATCAAAGTCGTTCTGTTTAGTCATGATGTATTGTCCCCAGGATTAATTTGGTTTCGCTTTTTCTGTTGTCAGCTCCCACTCTCCTCCCTTTGTGCAGGTATTTGTGCGATCAGATATATCTCCGTTTTTTTTGGTGTGCAAATGAGCTGAATGCTTTTCTTCGAGTTTGCCGCTGTCATCACATTTTCTCACCACACATTTTTCATTAAGAATGTATAGGCTGCAAAATGATGTGACTTGATGTTGACAAAATTATTCTGATATGAGTTTCCAGGCTACATACAAGCTAACGCTACCATATCTGCAACTAGGTATATTTATCATCACGACTTTCAAAAAACCCTTTTTATTGGATTGTTTAGCTTTTCACGGGGAATTTATACAAGCTATTTGTCTGCGTCGTTTTCAACACGAATGAATTTGATTCGTTTTAGCACTGTTTGTGATTAGTTGGCTGCTGACTATTGGTTACGTAACATGACTAGTTGACGTAGGGCTCTAATCCACAGATGTGACAGCATTACTCAGACTAGTCAAACACTCCTTCGAATACTGACTCAACTCAGCAAATTCCGTTTGTACCTGATACTTTTGTTTCCCTTGTGATTCCAGACAAAGGCCCCCAGCAACTTCAAGCAATAAAACCCCACTCATTATCCCCCTATTGAAGAAAATATACCAGTAAGACCTACTGGCGCTTAACTGACTGCCATAAGCTCCGCTCCTAACCTTGTGTTATTCCACTACTAAGCAACTACGACCATTACTTACAGTCTACTTTACTGATGGGCCATTTAGTAACCTTTAGTGAAGAAACAACAGAGGAGCCTAAAACACAATCTCATGCGTATGAAACAACAAACTGAGAAGAGTAGGTGACTTTCCCCCATATCATAACACTAATTATGCTTTTTCTGGAAATGCCTCGACAGTGCGGCACAATTGTCGCCCCTTTTTGAAGCCCATCAGTAGGTCCAGTCTCCGAGTTTCCACCTACCTCGGTTTCTATCTGAGCACATAATTTATCATAAATGGTGAACCACACTGATTTTCAAATTAGTTTCCTGTGAACAGGAAACAGCTGAATCCCTCGTTTACAATAGTCGAATATGAAGCCAACTGAAACCGGTGGCTGTCTTTGGGCAGCATATTGCGTTAAAGTCATAAACCGGAGATTCAGCTGAGTTTCACGGTAATGCCAAGTTACGTTGCAAGTAAGTCTAGTTCGTCGGTTAACCATTCCAATTTTTGGAATGTGTTTACTAGCTATGTTGAATGAATCTATCGAATGAATCTATTTTTCATTATGCTTTCCACCCCGATGAGCTTCAAACTGGATAGAGCCGGCAAAGACTGTCACGGGGTTTCATCAGTCTGTCCATACCATTCATAAATAATTACACAGAATGATGTGGTTAGTTCTGAAAAACGATACACTGCCTGTTATCCTGGTTAGGACTTATCAAATGCACATGGTAGGATCAGTCGCGTTTCGCTTTGATTAACGGATTTCTTCGTTCGCTGCAGCTCCCCTAAGCCATTAACCACCCACGCGCGCGCGGCGAACGTGAACTGAAGTGAGCACTTGTTTTAATTCATACGAGAAAGTTCTTAGGATATCTGAATGTTTGAGAGTGGTCAAGTGTTATTCCCTTAAGTTTTCACAGTCCTAGTGAGGGGCTTGATAATTAACAAGCCCATGAACTTTGGATTTGATGACGTTAAACATAAAGCTTTGAAAAAAGTCGGGAATAGCAGCTGATTGGTCTCA
>SJOL01008661.1:2168-14562 GCA_004794785.1 Opisthorchis felineus
CCTAAAAGATCCCGCTGCTCAGAGAATTTCACATCCCAGCCCAATGATCTTTTATGTGACGTCCGTTACGGGGCTGTCCGAAAACCGAAGTATGTCAGGCCAATGATGGCACGGCACTGCCATACCCAGTTTGATAGCATACCCGCAGCTATTTCCTTCCAATTCTCGACTGTACCCTCCCGCCCACTCGTTCTATTAACTGCAAATACGAATAAGCCCCTCACCTAGCCCCAGCTGCCTGAATGATCTGTTCATTCCAAACTGCTGAACCTGTCGTTCGAATTTAACCATTTCGGTGGATTTTCAGTCTGTGCTCTCAACAAACATCAATAATTTTCCATACAGCTCGCGCTCTGGCTCGTGTGTTGGCACCATCTCACTCTTCCAAGGAACTATTATACTCGGCTCCACAACAGCGACACCAATGAGTCTCTACAGTTTCACTGTACATCATGATCCTGAGGTTCCTGTTACCATCTTTATGCTTTGCCAATCCCTCCACTTCATCATCCCCAGTTAAGCTTTTTGTCACCCTGGCCATGAGCTCAACAGTCCAAGGCCGGGAGGCCTAAGCGATGGTTTTAGGTTTCAGTTCAACTTGATCGGCTGGATGACGCCAACTCTGCTGCTTCACCTGATGTTCTGGTTCCTCATTTTAAACCATTTACACTCTTCTTGTCATGTGTCAAACAGGAAGCCTCTTGTTTTGCCCTCCCTCGCTTTGTTTTTGGCCCGCCACCTTCAAATCCTACTGACCTGCTCTTGCTCGATGTTCTCTCCAAAAAAGCATAGTAACTGCGCCTCCCTGCCCGTGCTGGTTTAGTGATGACCACGTCTACATCGGATAACGCCCCCCGCCTATGACGCTGTCCTTTTTCCTAAAACCCCTGCACCCACAATCCCCGCCAGTCCCGCCTTTATTCGGACTGTAACTTTATGATCATGCCTGACGGCATGCCACCCACAAGTTGGGAATAAACATTATCATTATCATAAGTTTGGGGTTGGCCGAAAAGGCGCCAAGCGAAAACCATTTTCGCACCTCTCCCCTGGAACTGCTGTCTCCCAGCTTTCGCCTCTCTAGAGGGCGATCCTCAGATATAGGCCTGACCGCTGTGTAGGTTTTTTGAATGCTGACAAACGGCTCCAAGATCTTTTGTACGGCAGATAGGGAGAAAAGAGAGATTGGAATCTCACGTGTTCGCTCGCTTCCCTTCTGGCGTAACCAATCAGCGCGAACTGATCCGTGGTCAGGCTTTGTGAGGACCCTACCAAGGAGCGATTGGGCGTGCTTCGTTGGAGTGATTTTTCTGAAGAATGACCCCCAGATGATCAGGCTGCTCTCCCTTACGCGCCTGTCCACTGGAGACGCCGTGGCGGGCTTCATTTCCGCATCAGAGAACTGGATGACCCTCTTAGCAGCCAGCGGACCCGTGATGGATAGCGCAAGATACTCGTTCAGCGAAGAAAGTTGTTTTTCAACTTTCGTCCAGGTCGCTGTGTTCTTTGTATTTGTATCCTCCAGAGTTTTAGAAAGAAGCGCGAGTTTTGCGTCGAGTATCTTGATTGAAGCGGAACATTCACACTAGTCTTTTCGGTTTAGCAGTGAGGACGTCGTTTCGTTTTTGATGGCTCTCCCTTTAGTCATGGAATGCGTTTCGCCCTTAAGGTAAATTCAGCTGGCTCGGACAAACGGGTCAGGAGAAGTAGCCAGTTGGCTCACCTGGTCGTCCTGTATACCCGTGCATTTAAAGTGTCACCAGGCCTTGCAGGTGTGGTATTGCATACATTCGACGGACAGCCAGTTCGCCCACATCTGCTGTGGCACATCGGTGGCTGCAGAGATCAGCTTGTATTGATTTGGGTCATGAGTGAGACTGGGTGCACGGCAGAAACTGAGCGCAAGGTGGCAGAGGTTATCAAGCGAAGGTTACGTTAGCGTGAAAAATTTCAACAAATGACAAGCACAAACACTGTAAATAGATTGAACTGTGAAAGAATCCTTTCACAAATTTGCACGAGGGAAAAACGATACGAATTTCGAACGTACCGCTCAAAATGAATCACGCAAGCACACCACTATATTGTAACATTCCACGGTGTCTTTACAAGTGAGACAACATCCACAGAATGCCCACTGCAAATTCCACCCAGAAAAATAGTGGATTAACATTTACATGCGTAAAACTCCTCAAACGTGTCAAATTAGCTGAATTTGTACAGCGAAATTCAGCACAACACCGTTTTTTGTTAAGCTCGCCCCCAGTCAGTATAATGACGAAAGAGAATTTGATACATTGTGTGATAACAGCACGCGCTGTCGCTTACCTGGGCAACTTAGCGAAACTGGTTGGCCCGTGTCTATGTGCGACGCTGAGTATGAGGCCTCAGCTATGCACGGTACATTCCAATCTCCAACGAAAATCCATCATGCACATGACTCCACGCGTTGTCGCTTACCATTGCTACTTACGATAATCACAAGGCCAGATTCCAGGCAATGAGGAGAAATCCCATGATACAGTAAACGAAGCTCAGAACAAGGAGCCCCGGAATTAATTGTGCACTCACATTTTTGACTCCCAAAAACGCCCTTTGTAGTCATGGGGCGGTAATGACCTCATCCGTAGCATGTAAATGTGAGGCCCTCATTAGGGACACCCCACCGAATTTCCTGCATCCTCGGTGCCGTAATCGGGCTAGTGAGCCGCCATCAGGATGAGCTTGTTTTTTCAAGGATTCACAGATTGCGACATGGGATCGAGGCTTTCGCCCAAGCTTACAGGGTCGCGTTTGTTCTTGTCTTTCAGCGGCTTCTGTTTACCTAAATGTCACAAACGAAAAAGGATGTATCACTGCTCTTCAAGTTCTCAGCGCGAGGACTCAACTAAAAAGGCATTTAAGGGCGCTTTGAACTAGGTACTGGATGCAGCGTGAAAAACCGTCGGAGAAAGGTTATCCCACGCACCAACTACCCGAAATGAGAAAAATCGTTGTCTAATAAATTTGAGCTTAAAAGTCTTCTCACCATGTCTCTACTGTGTGTTGGTCGGGTCAATGGTGAGAAAAATGTTGGCCAAACGTTGCTCAAACAAGGCGTAAGTATTAGGTCTCCGCGGAGGTGACGATACTCCAGGGGGTAGGGGACAATCAGCATGGGACGCGTTTCATACTCCACGGATTTAAGGACGGCAACCATTTTCGTAGCATCTTTTTGGACACTCTTAGTGAGGATTACGTCTTACGTCAGTTCCACTCCCTTGTCGAGGGAGTGACGAAACATCAGGTAGAAATGCTTGCCAGTTTGTGCGACGTTTCCTTCAGGACTTTGGATGGACCCCGCCTGGCCCCAACGCCCTGAAGGGGTTTGTCTCGTGCAGGACAAATTAGTTAGGGCTCGTTCACAGTTATGCCTTGACACGATTGGATGTGACGAGGTCGCTGGGTCAGAGAACAAGTCTGCATAATGTTGTCTGCAGGCTTGAGATACCACTATTGGGTTATCTGTGGGTTTCGGGTTTTTGTCCCTCAAGAAAATGGGCTGCCAATTTGTACCTAAATAGCATGTACTTAAATAGCAATGGCGCAGAGGTGCATACTATCACCAATACTGCACTGTGTATCAAATTCTCTTTCATCATTATACTGACTAAGGGCGAGCTTAACAAAAACCGGTGTTGTGCCGAAGTTAGCTGTACAAATTCAGCCAAGTTGACACGTTTGAGGGATTTTACAAACGCGATTGTTAATCCACTATTTTTCTGGGTGGAATTTGCAGTGGGCATTCTGTGGATGTTATCTTATTTGTAAAGAACACCGTGGAATGCTACAATACGGTAAAATGTAAGTTCGTGCTTCATCTCGTGAACCGGTAATGAAGTGCGAATCGGTAGCGGTCGATGACCTTGAAATCTCGCGCACTCAAACAAAATGCCCTGAGCAACAAATCACTGGAACGTGCAGACGCATTAGACTGATTCCCGAGTAAAATCGCAGCTTCGAAAACTCCATTGTTTTGCGTAAAATAATTTGGTATTAACATCCAGTGAGTTGCATATCACTCCCCAAGCTTTAGAGGCACATCCAAAATTTCTCTGTAGTTTGAAAGAAGGAATCTGTAACATCACGTTTCAATAGTTGATGGTATATATTCTGGCCTTTGAAATTTCCACATATGGCAGTAGTCTTGTTAGAAGCTGTTTGGACGAACTCGGGGTCCACTGTTTTCGCGGAATTCGTATTTTATCAGCTGCTAATGGCTTCGCATATGGTCTCTTTGAAAACGGCGTGAAATTTTGTGGACAGCTGGTTTCTTCACGTGTTTCCTTCTGTATTGGCTTTGGAAATAATATCGAAACGACACAAACAATAATCACGCTCTTTACGTCCTCGCAAACTCAAAATGGAGCGGCCATTCGCTACCTCTATATGAAAAATTCTTCTATCGTCGCAGCAGGCGTCCCGCAGAAGCCAAGGAATTCGTCACAGCTAGTATATTTTTTCTTTTTTATGATGATCAGCACACGCTATATTTGGCGCAAGCAAGTTTTATTACGGGAGGTATTAGGGGTATGATGAACTACGGGCAAGCCATCAGCCTGGGTATGGTAGTCGCAGTACCGTCACCGCGAAGCCGTACTTGGGATCGTTGACAGCCTCGTATATCAACATCTAGGGTAAGCCGTTTAAGGTTGTCATTGTAGTTAGGATATCTTTGGGTCCATCGAATGTTCACGGTGGTGCACTGCTGCCATTCAAACGGGCCAATTGACAGCCGTGTCTGCATTGGGGATTCAAAATAGGAAAAAGTGTCAAGAATGTCTACTAGAAAGCATTATGATATGAGTTAGAATGCGGCCCGAAATAACAGACAGCCAAAAGTTGTCACAGTTCTTAATTACTTCAATGAGGCGACACTGTCCGATCTCAAAAACGATAATTGATATTCAGGTGCAGACAAAAGGTATGTGGTCGATGTAATGACCGTTTTGACTGTTTGAGCAACGAGCACCAAAGTTAGCAACCAAACCGGCAAAACTCCTAACGAATGGTTACGCAAGTGTGCTGAACTATAAAAATAAATGTAGTTACACGGATACAAAATTACAAACCACAACGGTTTTCGACAAACGGTGAGGTACTCCAAAAAGCAAGCAAAGCCGATATAGATCTACAGCTAAAGCGTGATCGAAACCGGGTCGCAAATTGATGCTATAATACAATTCTGTGGCTAACCAGAAGTTCGGTACAAAACTAGTATATCTGAGGCGGTAAAAACGATTTGCGTAGCAAGGAAAACGGAAGATACAAAGGTCCTTGCCAAACTGAAGTAGAGTTCAATTATATCAAAAATAAAAGGGGCGGTACATTTGAATTTACAACCGGAAAGGCAGTCATTCAAGATGAGAGGCAATTTTAAAAATATACAAGGTTGCAACAGTCGATGCGAACTTGTGTGGGCATATGTGATTTTGAGGGACGTGCATTGGCAAGATTGTGCGCAACTAAGGTAGCTCGGAGCTTGCAGAGTCGCTAGATCAGTTATATCTGGTGGTGTTGCGTGTTTGTGCGATAAGCTGACCTCAGAATGGAGCTGTTACATCCTAAAGAACAGTGTGTAGCTTTGCAAAGCCAGTTGCATCTGAGGCGTCATATCGCGTGCATTTAGTGAGTCACTGTTAGGAAGTTTCGCACTTCTGTCAAAGAATTTTTCGATTCATAGGGGAATCGCTCGAGATATATGCCAGGGCGAGCTCAGGCCGGAAACACCGGTGTCCGAAGAAAATTGCTTCCATTTTTGTTTTCCCTTCCTGAATTGCAGAAGGCGGATTATGAGGTTCATCAAGCGGTAGGAGTATCACCATTCCTACTTAATTTCGTGATCGATGAGATAATGAGACGAACGCTGAAACATCTTCTGAACCCGGTTTTCAAATATCCTCTGGCGAAAATGTTGTCGATCTGGAGTATGCGGACAACGTTCACATCTTCGAAGGGGAGGAAAAGGCGCAGGTGTTTTCGGACGAACTGACCTTTGGTATGCACTTGCACTCACAAATTGTGAGGTTATCTTAATAATGTTTACTCATACCGGTGGGTGGCGTACCTTCAGGCATGATCATAAGGTTACAGTCAGAATAAAGCGTGAGTTTTTTGTAGTTTCAGGTAATGAAACAGGTGGGCGATAAGCTACAGTCAAGAGAAGGAAGGGAATGGCTGCGGGGGTGCTCTCAAACTGGGTATACCAGTGCCATGCCATCATAGAACTGAAATACTTCGGTTTCCGGACAGCCCAATAACGAACGTCATTTCTGAGGTCATTGGACTAAAACGTGCAATTCTGTGAGCAGCGGGGTATTGTTGGTTGGCCGATGGAGTCCCCAGAGGTAGAACAAAGCTTATGTGAAATCGCAGGTGTTTTTCCGGTCAGACTGGAGACGCTGTAGGTGTAAATCACAGGCCAGGTGGAATGGCAACAGGCGAACAGGGCGTCTGAAGCAAGTACTGCCGAAGGTCGAAGCTTGGTCTTACGACTGACAAGTATACATCCTTCCTATCTTTAACTTCGCTGCGCCCAATAGTGCATATGGTTGCCGAATCCCGCTATAGAATCATCGATGTACATACGACTCCCTCGTTATCGCTAATGGGACTAATTGAGCAGTTAGTTAGTTTACCTTCATAACAGTAAGACTCCAGGTTCAGCGTGGACATCGACCGGGAATTGTGGACAAAGGGATTTATTAAACACTTGTTGAGTTAGCCACTAGAACTTTGTTTAATTGTGTTTTAAATGATATCGCGGAAGATGTGTACGAGTCGTAACTGATTATACATTTTTTCAGAAACCCTGTCGAGTAAAAGCGGCTTCCTAAAACTGAGAACTGGATTGACCACAAATTACGTTCCTACCAATGCAACCAATTAATAGAATCATGATTTGTAAAACGTGGTTGTTTATTTTTTTGGCATGGGGTTGGCAGGCGGACGACATGTATGGATCTGAAGGACCGCCGTTGGTCGTTGGATTAGTCTATTATGTATAGTTGGGGCATTATAGTCAGCTACGGGCATGTGTACTGGCCCGGCAGTTACTATAAGTAGCTCTGCAGGTGACATCGACTACAGTTTCGAGTATGACGGGCCGCCGTTGGCCGTTAGATTAGGATATCACGCATAGTTGGGGGCCTCATTCTTATCGGCCTGCATAGATACTGGCCTGGTGTTTACTATAGATAGCAGATATAACTGACCGCGCGCACAGTTATGGGTATGACAGGAAAACGTTGGCCGTTAGATTAGGATACCGTGCATAGTAGAGTCCTAATAATCAGCGTCGCATATAGGCACTGGCCTAGCAGTTTCAAAAGTAGCCAAGGTAGGCGATATCGCGTACAGTTATGAGTGTGACGTCCGTCGTTCGCCATTAGATTAGGTTTGTGTGCATAATTGAGACCTCGTCTTCATCGGTTGGCATAAATACCGGCCCGGTGTTTATCATAGGTAGCAAAAGTAAGCGACAGCGCGTACAATTACTAGTATGACGGATTGTGTTAGATTCGGTTACCGGGTAATCAACGCCGCGCATGGACACGGACCTAGCAGGTACGATAAGTAGCCAAGTAAGGCGACGTCGAGTGCAGTAATGAGTATGACAGGCCGTCAGATTAGGCTGTCACGCATGGTTGAGGCCTTATTTTTACCGGCCCGCATGGACACTGGCCTGGTGTTTACCATAGGCAGCAAAGATAAGCGGCATCGCGTACAGTTATGGGTATGAAAGACCGTCGTTGGCCATCGGATTAGGTTGCTGTGCATAGGTCAGGCCTTACAATCAGCGTCGCACATAGGCGTGCACCCAGCAGTTACGATAAGTAGTCCAGGTGAGTGACAACGGCTACCGTTATCATGGTGATTGCTTTATGACGTATTCCACATATAGAGCGTCATATCCCTAATAGGAGTGATACCACTGTGCTGGTAATTTGTCTGCAGCTATCCCGTAAAGCTGTATTACCTACAGGCTAGATATGTATATCTGAGAAAGCGGTTCATCCACAGAGATGGCACTCGCATCGCCGATGCACAGTTCATGCTGTTGTCGAACAAGGTTTTACTTAATGGACGTTGAGCTCCATAGGAAAATGTGTTGTGACGAAGTTCGCTGAACAAAATCATCTCATTTGTTAAATGTGAGGAGTATAAAGGAAACAACTGTTGATGACCGATTTTCCTGGGTGGAATTTGCATTCGGCAATCTGTAGATGTTATTTTGATCTTAAAAAACACAGAAGACCGCCAATATATGCCAAGGTGCGATTTCGTGTTTTATCTCTCGTAAAACAGTTATGAAAAGCGAATCGGTGATGGTCTCTGAACTTCAAAAAAACGCGCACTTAAACAAAATGCTATGGGCAACATATCACAGGAACGTGGAAACGGATTAGAATGATTCCCGTAAAAGTCGCAATTTCGAAAATCACATAGTTTCGCGTAAAATTATTTGGTATAAACGTCTAGTGAGCGGCGTACCATTCCGTGAAACAGCGAATCCTTGAATGAAGCCGGCTAAAAATCTCGAGGAGACTCAGCGAACGCCTATGTTGTGCATGGTGAGAATGAACCAGAAGACATCACGAAGATAGATACCAAAAAGCATTTCGGTGTCTAGCTCTCCTCAAACATATCCTTCCCACTGCACCACAAGAAATCGGCCCAAAAGGCATTCGCCGTTCTGCGGATGATTCGGCGCACCTTCACCCGTATTATTCGAATGGACTTCCAAATACTCTATGGGGCCTACGTCAGAATGCTTCTTGAATATACCAACCAAGTTGTCTACTCAGGGCGCATGAAGGACGTAACCCTCATTGAGCGTTTCCAGAGAACTGCTACGAAAATGGCTGCCGGCCTTAAATCCGTGGACTACGAAACGCGTCTCGCGGTGCTTGACCTCTTTCCCCTCGAGTATCGTCGCCTCCGATGGGACCCAATTCTTACTTATACCCTGTTTGAACAACGTTTGGCCAACAGGTTTTTGACCGTTGAGCCAGCAAACACACGGCGGGGACATGGTAAGAAGATTTTGAAGCTCAGAGCACACTAATCAGCAAAATTTTTCTCATTTCGGGTAGTTTCTGCGTGCACAAACCTTCCTCCGACGGTTGTCCACGCTCCATCTAGAACCAAGTTCAAAGCACCATTAGACACTTTTTATGCAAGTCCTGGCGCTGGCAAGCTTACTGACCCGCACTGAGAATATAAAGAGCAGTGCTACACCCTTTATTCGCTTGTGCCTTTCAGGTGTACGACAGCCGCCGAACGACAAGAACAAAATCGGTCCGCGAAACTTGAACGAAAGCCTCGATCCTGTGTATCAATCCATGAATCCGTGAATCACGTAAACCGGTTATAAAACACGAATCGGTGATGGTCCCTGACCTTCAAATTTCGCGCACTTAGCCAAAATGCTATGAGCAACATATCACAGGAACGTGGAAACGGATTAGAGTGATTCCCCGTAAAAGTCGCAATTTCGAAAACCCCATAGTTTCGCGTAAAATTATTTGGTATTAACGTCTAGTGAGCGGCGTATCATTCCGTGGATCAGTGAATCCTTGAATGAAACCGGCTAAAAAATCTCCATTCTGATTGGTCTGTATTCTGCCCAGTAAGGGTACGGCATTTGGTGAAACCCTCTATGGTCGAGACGACCGCGATTGCTAGCCACTACGACGGTCCCGGTTCTGGACGCAATACTTATGGAAGCGGTGAGGCTACCTTTTCTTAAGGAAGGACAGGTTAGAGGAACCCGCGCGCTGCGATCCTCGATTGACTGACCGTGGCCGCCGGTGAGTTGTCCAATGCGGTCGAAGTATCGTTTATGGTGACCCCGATTTAGCTCCAAACGCGTCTGTTGCACGCAGTGGCGTCGGGTGCGAGGTACTTACCCCTTATCGCCTGCGCTATCGGGTTCGGATAGTTCCTCGCAGTGAAGTGGGTCAGACTCTTCAGTCATGGGTACCAGGCAGGGTCTCTTAAGGGTCTTCTACTACTTAGTGCAGTTTGCTTATTACTACTCGGGTGCCCGAGTAGTGGCAATGATCATTGCTTTGTTGTTAAACTTTTGATTCAAAGCCGCAAAGTGGGGAACCTCAAACAAACTTTCTTCCTCAGTCTGAGCACCCGGAAAGAGCGGTCCTTGCAGCCCTTCGCTCATCGCGTCCCTCACGTACACCTCGTCCCCATACCTCAGCTGGTCCAATGCGCGCAGTTCGCCTGACAGTCCCCCAACCATCGTTTTGTGCCAAAACGATCGCCCAGTAAAATAAACCATATTGCTCCCTTGATAAACTCAGTATCTGTGATCCACCGCAGTTTCCGGTGCCCCTACTCTGTCAACTTGAGCAACAGACATCGCTTGTTAAAACTGCTTCTCCCTCCTATCGATATATGTTGTGTCTTGAAACCCCCGTACAAGATTCCACTTTGGTCATTCACCCCAGGCTACTTAGCATGAGCTCAAATATTCCACTTTCCGAATGCATGGCGTTTCTGATTCAATAGCTGGTGATATCTATGATATGAATTTTGAACGCATCCCCGGGTTGAAATCCCGTAACCAGTAAATAGCCGCTCTTGCGATGTTCCGTTGACTGTCTTACTTGAGATAAATACAGGTCGATGCGTAAACCATGTGTATTTGTCGGGTAGGCATACCGCTTGACAGGCTGCCTTACTGGAACTGAAAAGGATGAGTTTTATTGAAATCTGTCACCGCTGCTTCAGGCAACAAGAAGGACGGATATGAACACCCTGGCAGGTGATTTGAACGCCCACGTTGGAGGACCAATCCCATGTGATGCACATTTGCGTGTTTGATTAGGAGCCGATGCTTAGCTTACAAATAATGGAAGACGACTTCTTCAATCGTGTACTGGACATCGTCTGTTTCTGACCGGGACGAAAGCGCTCACACCGAGTTACTTGGAGAACATCAACGGAAAATCACTCATGGACTCAGCTGGATCATGTGACTGTCAGTTACCGATGGAAAGTCTGGATTATAAGTTGCCGTCCCTTTCAAGACGTGCAACTTGACTCTGATCATGCCGTTGTGCGGATCAATTGTCAAAATCAACACATGTTACTACTGCCAGAAAAGCTATACCAACAGCTAGCAACCACGACTGTGCGCGCAGACCCGCAAACGCCAGATCAGTTCATTTTTTCAGCTGCAAGCCGTACACCGAGTTAATGACAGAACTCCGGTGGATTGCGAAATCCCAGGTGCTAGAGGTTTTCCCCGCAGGAAATAGCTGAGTCTTATTCTTTCAGTCCTCCTTGAACAAAATCTTTAGAAGAACCGAACTAACCTGAGTGGAGAACTGGCACCACTCTCCAACCGACAGCGAAAATCCCGCACCAGATATCATTCTTTCAACGCGACAAGTCACGGTCCTGGTAATTTTCCACTCTGTACTTTTCAAGCAAGGTGGTTCTCGTCCGGAGTCGTTTTTCAGGGCCAAATAATGGTCGGATAAATTGGTTAGCATGTGAGGCGCTCATAGATCCTAATTCACTACAACTGTCTTCTAAACTCCTAATTCTTCCAACTCAGGACTTCAGTTCGTACCGAAGCGATACCGCTACATCTTCGCACAATGCCTGGAGGTTTACCTGCGACATGGAACTACCAGCTGTACTGATCACTGGATGTCAGACACAACAGTGGCACTGCTTGAAGCTTGGAGAAGTGTCCCACAGGTTCTGGACATAATTCAGCCTGACGAAACAGCTCTGGCGGCAGTGGGATCATCATCTTCGGCTATGGAAACCGCGTATTTGCTGCGCATTGTTTATAGTTGCCAAAGTTTCCTTCATCGATGATCTGGGGAGGTAGAGATAGGTAGCTACACTACAGAGGTGGCAGCTGATATAATGCGACAATACAGGAGCGTGAGCAGGGTTCTCATTGAGGAGATTGGTAGGGGAGCGATACACCAAAAACAGCAGCTTAGATTCGTGAGCGCCTTTGAGGACGTGACTGGGCCATGTCTGACAATGCCTCTAATCATTGTTGTATCCCGTCCCGGTGTCCCCGTCTAGGGTACGGCAATGACCAGTGCACCTGAGTTTGCTGGTAATGACTTTCATACGTCGCTGGCAAGTCATTGTTTGACCTCCCCGAGATCGTTTCCACATTTTGCGTGGTTGCGCAAAAAGATCTCTTCGAGAAAGTCAGTCGACTTGCATACAGAGTACATGACCAAGCCAGTGTAACCTATGGAGTGTGCTCAGTTCATCTATCGTGGGCGATTTAATTCTCTCAAGAACCATCCGGCGTACTTCAGCATTACTGATCCGATATTCCCACCGGACTGGGGCACTGCTC
>SJOL01008661.1:20114-30540 GCA_004794785.1 Opisthorchis felineus
ACCGGTTTCGCCCTTCTTGGGGCTCATCAGGTAGGCGCAGTCCCCGAGTTTCCGTCAACCTTATGTTCTACTTGAAACCAAATTGCACGAAATTGGCGAAATACACTCATCTGCAAACAAATTTGGTTTTGCGAGAGACTCACCTGGAACCCAGCTGAATCTCTCGTTTGTGATGTTTCCAGGCAACTGAATGTGCTGCACCAGGCCGCCTCATTTTTCAGTTGCTACGATATTCGAGATATCGCGATACATGTATATTCGTAATGCACTACTCATAAGGTTGCTGAAAATTCTTCGACAGCCCACGACCGGTTTCGCCCTTCTTGGGGCTCATCAGGTAGGCGCAGTCTCCGAGTTTCTGTCAACGTTATGCTCTACTTGAACCCAAACTGCACGAAATTTGCGAACTACACTCATTTGCATACCAATTTGGGTTTGCGAGAGACTAACCTGGAACCCAGCAGAATCTCTCGTTTATGATGTTTTTATGCAATTCAATGTCTCACGTTTCAGCTGGTAAAATATTCGAAATATTGCGATACATGTATATTCGTAATGCACTACTCATAAGGTTGCTGAGAATTCTAGGACAATTCACGACCGGTTTCACCCATGTTGGGGCTCATCAGGTAGCCGGAATCCCCGAGAGATTCAGCTTGGTTCCAAGTGAGCCTCTCGCAAAATCGAATTTGTCTGCGAGTGAGTGTATTTCACCAACACTGTGTGACCGCAGATAATTCCAAGAGACAGCAGCATAATAAATGCGAAAATTGTGATTTGAAGCGCAAACAGTTTCCATTTCAGCCAGTTCATTCGTCTGTTTAATCTTGGGTGGTTTACTTGTTCATTCACTACAATGGCGATATTATCAGGTTACACCCGGTACTTCAGATATTGTGCAGCATGACTGGAAAAGATTTCCGAGGGTTGGCTACACTTGTGAATAAATGTTTACAGTCCAGCGTTTGACAGATTCCAATCTAGTCAGTGTTTTTCATGAAGTAACAATGTTCTGAAAGGTGAGTGAAATGTATGTACGTCTCAAGTGAACACCACAGTAATGTAGTTGACGGTGTATGAAACTTGAAATCGTTATTGGACAGTTGCAGTTTGTGACGGGGTAAAATATAAGCTGTTTTACAAAATAGTGCGAAGATGTGTTGGTGTTTCAGATCTAAATGACAGGTTTGATCTAAATATTTGTTGAAAGCGTTCCCGGGCTGCTTGTTTGTGGCCTGTGAAAGTTGATTCGGCGAAGGTAAAAAGCATTCTTGTTCAAATCGCCAACACGGCTAGTGGAAGGACAACCAAACTCAGGAAAGGATGCGGGCTAGCTGGACTGGCAGATTCTGGAAAACAGGTAATATAAGAACTGGTTTCATGCTAAATCAGATACAACGAAAATAGTAAAAATCCAAATATCCTGTTTTGTTACGTACAAAATGACCTACGAAGTGGTTGCCTGACAAAAGAAGTTCGTGGCAGTATTAGACGGATTAATATAATCTAATCTTACTTTCCTGTTTTCAGAATGTTTTAGAATATAAGAGCTCTTCCGGTCTAAATCAAATAACCTAAACATGTAACGTTCCAAAAATGCAACTAGAAATGACCCAACAGATATGATCTCTTCTGGGATGGTATTAACCATGTAATAAGGTTTCATTGGGTCAGTTTCAGGTGGCACCATCCGAGGAGTGGTCTTTTCAACTGTACTTTGCAGAGAAGAACCATCAGGAGGTTTTACCGGTATCGGGGCTAAGTGTAGCAAAGTGCCAAAATAATGTGACGTGTTACTTGATCCTTTCTTCGGCACATATACTCGTTAGCCTATCAATTTGATTTTCACGGAAGACTCAACTGAATCTATCGTTTATGATATCCTTCAACTGAATATGCTGCACAAAGGCTACCTGTTTCCTTAACGCAGCACTGTGACCGTCAGCATATTGGTACAAGAATGTCACCAGTATACATTAATACAGAAGAATGACAGAACTTTGGGATCATGTTCGAAATTAAAGCTGCTAGGTTGTGCAAGATTTCGATGGCAATATTGACTTTATTTCAGGCGAATAAAGTGTACGCCAGTTGGTAGGTGAGCACAGCCAACCAATCAAATAATCCAAACCTAAAGATATTCTTAAGGGTATCATAGTGGTAGGTTGTTTGTGTAGCATTTTTTTGGAAAAAAGTGTATAGCTTTTCAAAAGGTGGGAAACTAAATAACCTTCGTGGCTGAAAAAATATCGAACCATGAGTAATAGTCATATAATGACTCAGCAATCACTCAGATTGACCATCATGTTCTTGGGTAATATACCACTCGAGAGATAGTAGGATATTTGCCTCCGGTCAAAACAATGCCCTGTGCAACAAAATGCACGACCACAGCATAATTTAGGAATGAACTAAGCTGCGCATTCGTGGGTTAGGATATAAACTTCTACAAGTTCAAACCTACGGAAGCTACACGTTTGGACCCACAGAAAGGTGTCCTGATACTAGGAGATTTACAACAATTCAATAAGCTGTTCACTATCCGACTGTAATGGATCGCCTCAATCAGCACAAAAGGGTTGCCGAATCTTACGGTGGCTTTCGAGGGTGAAATCTTCGACATTATGAGAAGAAATTCTGGATAATGGTCAACACCCTGTCACAGCTTCTGCGGCCACTGTCATGTGGAGTGCTGCAGGCAGGATACCAGTTTTCTTCCATACGTTCATACCCTACCGGAAGCTGAACTGGATTCGACAAGCACCACTCAACACTTTAAATCGTGTATTGTGGAACCGGATGCGCCACAGTACACCGTTTTTTTTCCGAAAGGATAACATTCACAGCATACTGTGAAGGTTTAATTTTGCGCTTGCTTACGCACGCTTTCTGGCTTGTACAGTCAGCCATTTATAGAGCGTCTGGACTCAGTACCGCGATGCAATCCGTAGTCGCTCGCTCTACGCACGCTTTTCTAATTGGGCAATTTCCAGGATAGGTAGATTTTCCTCCGGTTTCTACAAGTCGCTCGTTTCTCATTGGTCGCTCGCTTTTTTTCGGCCAATAACTGCGACTCTTCATTGTTGGGATTCTTCGGTGACTTAGAATTACTTTTATTTTTCACAGGTTTCTCTCCCTTTGTATTCCGGACAATGGTTTCTTTCACTTGACCCCTATTGTGAAGAATTCTTAGGCTAACCGCTTGTCCAGCCTTTATCAGAGGTCACTTCGCGCCGCCCCGCACCATTCCTCAAAATATGACCTCACTCCAACCGCACAGGTGATATGATCATCCCCCTTTTGTGAAGCTACAGAGGACCGTTCCTCCCAAATCCATTCATTTGAGTTTCCTTAGTCAGATAAGCGCACAAAAATAAATATCCCATGTTCCGTCCGCTTGCGTCAAGTCGCATTGGATGATGTTGATCTCGAAGCCATTGCCAACCGTTAGATTGCCGTAGTGCTTCAAGGATACCGCAAAAGTCTTGCAGATGGTCACAACCACTTTTTTACTGCATTGCCTGCACGCTGAAAAGCGAAGGGTCCTATCCAGTGACGCGCTCATTAACTTTCATATAGCGGTTTAAACACAGCAAACTATCGCGTCTGTGTATCTTATCAATACCTTGAACCACAACATGCAAACAGTGACAGTCAACGCTACGACCAAGCAATAAACCGGTTGTATAAAGACATTCCCGGGAAAGCTTGACAAGTGCTGTCCCTAACATCTCTTGGAATTCATTCTTGTGTGCTTCTCTGATTTTTGCAGGTGCATTCTGCGAGTTCACAGAATTCCCCGACTTGTTAGTTGCGTCTCAAAGTTGCATACCCTGTCTGATAGCACGTTACTTCCCACAATAGGCTCAATCGAACACTGATGCTCGCTTCGGCAACTGAAAGACAGCACCAGAAGGTCAGGACGAAATATACAAGCTTGGGAATCCGGTGAATTATATGGAACCGATAAACAAAGCGGTTACATCAAGGATCGCATCATTTCAACAGAGTTGTGTTGAGATAGCTCAGTGGTCAGAGCGCGAATTTACTGACCGGAAGGTCCGTGGTTCGAACCCGACCTCTGCCTCTCGACTTCCCCTGTCTTGGTTTGGGCAAACTGGCAGTATCCCAGCCCTCGTGTTTCCTTCTGATGGCACGGCAGTTAGGAACCGAAAGGGTGCTACAGCTTAACTATTTTCTTTTATATACTCACATATTTGGGGTTTTTTCTAACCAGTTTCCTGACGAGAAGTGCATCTATTCAGTCGGTAGCTGATTACTCATTTTTAGGTCACAATATAGACCTGGTTGTAAGTTAACTTCGTTATATATGTACCTTCGGTTACCGGCACGTTTCCCAAAAAAACACTAGTCGGTAGATTCATAACGGGACTTAAGTGTGGGATGTGCGCCGGTTTTTTCAGAGTTACGTCTTACTTAATAGGATTTATTGAGTGGAGCATAAATGAAAAATGACCCATGCTCAAAATATGCATTCAGAGCACATCTGGCCTATGGAGAGCCCGTGTGCAGAGTGTTACTAGAGGTCTCTAAACAAAGAGAGTCGTGTTGCGGGTGTACGAATGGAAGCAACACTTATTCGTTTTATTCTTCAGTCTATGATTTTTTTAAGAAACTGTTAGAGATTGTACGTTATTTTGTTTAAAACAATACTGTTTTAGCAGCACGAAATCATACACGGTAAAGGCTGGTAGTTGTTACAGAGCATGCCTCGTTCCAAAACGTTCACTCTGTAACATCCTCTCCACCGTATACGACATAGCTTTAGATTAGCACCCCGATGATACACCTTTGTTCTAAAACTCATCTGATCCCATTAGTGACAGTGTGAAATGAAGAAGGATCAACCTCCAGGTGGTGACAAAAAAATGGAAATGTGATGACTTGTTTCCTGAAATTCTAATCTAATCTACTCTGCAACCAGATGGAATCAATTTGGCCTGGCACACGTCAATTTCTTTGAAAGTTGACAGAACTGCTACACAGAAGAAAAACACTTCGAACAAAAATACTGTGAAAGTACAAAACTCGTAACTTGATTGAACCAGTTTATAGGATGGAAGTGATGAGTCTCTTTTGAATAAGCGAGGCGCCATGTAATAGCTTATACATGCTACTAATAGAAACACGATCAGATACGTCACGTGAACACATCTGATTAATTTTTTGCAGTTGTTCCCGGTATGCGACATGTATGTCTATCCACCATCGAGCTTATGCATAGGTAGCCCACGCACCAAGTGTATTTACAGGTCCTGGTTTATACACAATGAACATTTGCAGGCTAACTTACCAAGAGAAGAATCGATCCACAACTCACACGTGCCTTCTGTCGACAGAATAAAAGAGGTAGAACTGAGGTACATATTACAAGTGCGAGGAAGGCCAGTCTGATGAATGCACAGTTTCGAACTCGTAGGCTTTCCAGATTGGATAAGGCTTAATCGATAGTTGTGAATCTGTTGTATCCTCACTTTTAACTTGTGCCAAGTCTCTAGACAACGCGTTGTGACGCTTTAAATGAAATATTTAATAGACCGAGTCCAAGCTACTGCTTAGTTCCGAAGTCTTGGTACACTTGCCCAAATGGCAAAAGTCATTGTCCCACAGATTTCCGGCGGCATTAGACATTACCTACCAAACATAAAATTGTCTCGGTTGTCAGATTTAGTAATTCAATGTAATGTCGTTCGCTGGCTTGACCAGATAGTGTTATTTCGACAGTCAAGCAACAGTATACTCCCGGGACACGCTGACCTAGTACAAAGAGAGTAGGTGTGCATCTTTCTCTTCCGGTAGACTAAGGACGTACTTCCTGTCTCCCATATGCAACAACCCTTGATGCACGATTAGAAGCTATAAAACGAGAGGAGGATCACACTAAAGTCATTCTGGGGACATTTCACATAGGGTATACTTCACGTAAAGTATATTCAGTTTAGAAGCACTCACGAAGCCCCCGCGATCCAACAGTATTCCGTTCAGATGCATTCGATTTACTGGGAAGTGAGTGTGATCGGTTTTATCGGTGGTTTGGTTATAGACTCAGGTTTGTGTGCGAGAAGGTGGCAGATAACCAAAGTACAAGCTTTACTCTGGTCGAGAGCAATATGTAAAACTCGTTCCGAGAAATAGACCAGCTTGAAATAAAATGAAGCTCAAACGGCTGGTAGACCTCTTTTATGTTTCGTCGATTTCTCTGGCAGCCCACACCCAGGATGGCAGGGTTTGGTAAGCTGGTTTTGGGATTCTTTAACGTAACGGGAACATGTTCGGTTTCGTTCTCGGGTAAATACTCTGCCAATCGAGTGTGAAAGACCGCCAGAGCAACTGCCGGCTGTTGAACAAAACAGCCTATTAACGCGTTTAAGGAACTTATGAATTTTCTCATTCTCAGGAACTTTGAATAATACAAACCTGAAATTTATACCGCTTATGAAAGATGAATGGCCTCATTTATTCACTGTAATAAAGACGATAACACCCGTATATTTGGTATTATTGACAGTTATTCATAGACCAAGAGCAGATGAATTTCTAGACCGTAAGCAGACCAATTCATGGTTTTGACGTCATGGAAATTCAACGCGTTGTCTTATATCGGAAGATATTGCCACATTACCTACTAGCTGTAATCAGAAGACGTAGAAAAGCTGTCATTGTCTACCCTACTCTCATTTTACTATTTTCAACTAAATTTTCCCATCTGCGAAATCCGCACACGAAATCCTTGCAGAGTCAACATGGCGTGCCCGACAAAGCGTCCCGTTTTCCTTCTTTTCTATAGTCTAACTACTCTCTCATATAAACTCAAGTCATTCTTTCTACGTTGCCAATATCACGCAGTTTTTGTTCAATGTTTCAGATGATGTGATTTATAAGTCGGTTGTTTTTCTTTTTAGCATAGGCCCCACTTGACTGCAGAACACATATCCTGCTTTTGTAATTCATTCACGTCACACTCTCCGACGATTGCTATGCGCGCCGCACAGTATTGCTCAACTCGGGCTCGCTGTAATTTCGACGCACTCATCACTTACTTTGGGGTAGCATATGGAAGCCATTTGTGGGTCTTGTACAGGATTACCTCCACCATTTTAGGTTTGTTCCTTGATGTTTATCGTGTTTCATTTGTCAGAAAGTTATAGCCAAATCGCGTTGTTTGATGTGTTCCCTGGAGACCACGAAGCCAACTAGCACTGATGTGTACAGTTTGACTCGTCTTTTTGAAGATGAGACAATACACGGAGGATTTGAGCATCGTTCACAATTAACGTTTCAACCTACACTTGATCGGTCATTCGCAACTGAAAATCACTCAGCGAGCAGTCAGCAGACTTAAACGGTATTCTTCGGCTATCTGTGATATTGGTAGTTACATATGCTGAGTCGGCGAGCTGAACCATCTCCACGTGGTGCCGACTGGGGAGCCTGCACGTCAGTCTGGGTGAGCTAAGAGTTCAGCAACTCCAGACAGGGCTAACCACCCTGTTTGGTTTCAATGTGATGGTTACTTTCGACAATGTACACTACGAATCATCTGGCGCCTCCGCACCAATTCCAACCAGTACACAGGAGAGACTCGTGGGGCTCACGTGTGAGGAATGTGGCAAGTGCTGCAAATCGAAAGCTGGCTTGGTAGCCCACCATCCAGTTCACAACAATGAAAGTGTTGGTACGAACATGATCGCCAAATTAGCCTGCGCTGATTGTTCCCGCCTTTTCCCGACGAACATTGGCCTGAGTCATCATCGCCGGCACGCACAACCCACCCAGCATAATACAGATAAGCTTGGCCGAGTCACAATCGCTCTTGCGCCTGGCTAACAATTTATATCCGTCTTGTGGCACGCAAACCGCGCTGTTCGCGAGATTGGAGCAGTATTTTCCTGGTCGATCGGCTATCAGCATCAAAACCAGGTTACGGGTGCTTAACTGGCAAGCACAACAGGACGAATCATCATCTGGTGGCCCTGACCAAACTATCGGTCAAATAACGGCCTACTCGTCAGAAGCTGATGACTATAGCGTCTGGTTTAAACAAACCGTGGATTGCGCCGTGTCACTCTTGGAATCCCATGCTGACAGTTCGCTTGCTAGTGTTGACCTCCTGGCATTTGCCCGAGGGTTGCAGTCTGGCATCATGACACCGGAGCAAGTCCTGTCGCTTCTGGACCTCCACGCCTCCAGGACATTTTCACACACCTGGAAAACTGTATCCCGACGCCGTCGTCAGTTAGCCCATCGGATGCCGGTCAACCGAAAGCAGATCCGCCGAGCCAACTACGCCGCCATTCAGACCCTATACCACCAAAGACGGAAAGATGCAGCGTCTGCTGTGCTCGATGGGTTATGGAAGGATCTATACAAAGGTAACTGCGGCCTACCTCTGAACGCCGAGCAGTACTGGAAACAGGTGCTCTCAGCTCCAAAACACGTGGATAGCCGGCCAAGTCGCGTAGTAGTACCATCCGATTGAAGCTTGATTGAGCCAATTACAGGAGAGGAAGTCGGTCGTACGATCCGTTTAATGGGCAATTCGTCCCCAGGCCTGGACAAGCTCACGCCCAGGATGCTCCGCCGGTTCAATGCTAACGCGCTTGCTGGGTATTTCAACTTACTCTTATTATCTGGGGGTTGTCCCCCACATCTGTGTCGTGCCCGTATTACTCTAGTTCCGAAGGTCCCAAATCCGACTTCACCGGATCAACTGAGACCGATCTCCGTGTCATCCATTCTTGTCCGATGCTTTCATAAGGTGCTTGCTGATCGCTGGAGTCGTAGATTGCAACTGCCCTCACTCCAGTTTGCATTTCTACATCGAGACGGTTGTTTGGAAGCTACATCGCTGTTACATGCCCTGCTTCGTCACTCTTCAGCGACTGCTTCTAACCTCAGCTTGGCGTTTGTTGATATCTCGAAAGCGTTTGATTCGGTTTCGCATGGCACAATCGTCAGATCTGCCGAGGAGTTCGGAACACCGTCACCTCTAGTTCGATACGTCGCACAGTCCTGTGAGAATGCTGTAGCAGTTTTCCCCAATTCCGAGGTTCACTGCCACAGAGGTGTGAGGCGAGGTAATCCACTCTCCCCATTATTGTTCATCATGGCAATGGATGAGATTCTTGGATTGTCGATGCCGCAACTGGGATATCAGTTCCATGACACCCTAGTAGATTGTTTTGCCTTGGCTGACGACTGGGTCGTGTGTGCAGAAAGTCAGGCTCGCCTTAAAGAGAAGCCCGAAGCTGCTGCGGTCGAGTTAGGAAGAGTTGGTATGAAGATAAACGCCCGAAAGACGAAGGCGATGGTGATTTGTGGGGACAGGAAACATCGGGCGACAGCAGTCTAAGTCGAACCATTTTGCTTTGCCGAGGAGCTCATCACTCCTCTGTGTCCGACACACACCGTAGCATATTTGGGCATCCCCTTTACTTTCAAGGGGAAAGGGGTCTTCAACCACCGACAGCATCTACTGAAACTGCTCGATGAGATGACGCGTGCCTCGTTGAAGCCGGATCAAAGAATGGAGATCACGATGAACTGCCTGATACCGAGGCTGACATGTTTGCTCGTACTCGGTCAAGTGCACTGAAATACGCTCAAAAGGTTGGACAACTACCTCAGGCAATCTATTCGTGGCTGGCTGCGTCTACCGAAGGACAACCCGATCAGCTACATCCACGCCGGTAAACAACATGGGGGACTTGGTATCCCAAGTCTGAGTGCAACAATCCCGATGCGGCGGAGAGCGCGTATGGATAAGCTCCTTCCTACCCAGTGCCGAGTACTACGCAATGTAGTCAACGACTCCGTATTTGGCAAGATTGTTCGGGATCTCAGCCTTTCGGTCCGAGTCAGTGGTGCATGCGTAAACACCAAGGAAGAGCTGGTGGCTGCTTGGGGTGATAGTCTGCACAACAGCGTTGACGGTCGCGGTTGACGAGAGTTGGTCGCTTCGCCTCGTTCGAATCGATGGCTTGTATTTCCAGGACGAGTGTTACCTCGGATATTTATCCGCGGTATCCAGCTCCGATGCAACCTGCTCAGGACGAGAGTTAGAAGCGCTCGGCATGGTCATGGTGGCCAGACGAACTTATGTCGTGGAAACTGTGGCCAACCGGAGAGTTTGGTGCATATTTTGCAGTCCTGCTGGATCACGCATGATGCTAGATGTGCTCGTCATAATCGGGTTGCAAGGAAACTCGCAAAACGTCTCCGTTGCCTGGGATACACCGTCTTCGAGGAGTTGAGAGCACCTGCGTCGAAGTCCTTCATCAAGCCTGACCTAATCGCTGTTCGGGAGCGCCGAGCAAATGCGATAGACGTCAGCATAGTCTCGGATGGGCGCGGAGTGACTGTGTGGAATGAGAAGAAGCAGAAGTATGGTGCTGATGAATATTCC
>SJOL01008661.1:34239-49923 GCA_004794785.1 Opisthorchis felineus
ATGGTTGTCGATTTCGTTATATTCATTTATATGGAATTATTAAACTGCAGACATCATTGTGAGCTCATGGCCGAGTGCGTAGGTTTGATTGTATTGAGTGCACTTCCGGGATATCATCATAGTTTACTGCCCCCCTAAACAGTAGATGCAGTGGTTGTAATCGAATAAAGCTAGTTTGTCCGATAGAAGACGGAAGAGAAACATTACCACACTTGACAAATCGAAGTAGCCCACAGGCAAGAGGAAAGGCATCACAACGAGCTTCACTGTTCAGTTCATGTTCTCCTGGACAGTGACTTTAGGGGCCAACAAACTGTGTTAAGCCTGTGGATAATTGAGTCTGCTAAATATGCTCTGTTCATCTCACATAAAATGGGTTGATCTGAACATCATTCTATTACATGGAATGGGGGTTAGGACTAAGGTGTTTAGATTGTTGGCCAGTTGACGAAACCCATAAGTAACGTGCCTTCCCAAACAAGGATTAACCACGGAGAGCTGTCCAGCCGGTCTAAGTTGACAGTAGCTGTTCTCGAGTGGAGCCAATCCGACCAACTGCATGGATAAATTCTGATGCATCGAAGAAAAAATGTGGTTCAGCTATAACACCCTTTCGGTGCCTAACTGCCTTGCCACCAGAAGGAAGCACGAGGGCTAATATACTGCCAGTTTGCTCAAGCCTAGACAGGGGGAGTCGAGAGATGGAGATTGGTTTCGAACCACGGACCTTGCGTCAGTAAATTCGCGCTCTAACCACTATGCCATCTCGCCCCCATCGAAGATAAGGGGGTGATCTGGTACTCGCTCCATAAAGATTGTTTAGTCATCTCCCGATTACGGCAACATGGTACTGGTTGGAATTCCCCATTTGAAACGACCACAGTCAACAAACCAACTCAATGTGAGTTCAAAATTCCCCGTAACACCCACAGCTACTTGAAAAACCGTCGAGCGAGTTTCAAAAGTTCCTTGGCGCCAACCAACTTTGAAGTCATGACAGGCGGGTCAATAGATCTACAAAACCAAGTCAATTAGTTGGCGTCGTTTGAGGCATCGGACAAACAAAACACAACGCACGAGCGTGGATATGTCCGCTTGTTCAGACAATATGACAATGTGACAACTCATTTGTGAGGAGCTGATGGAGTAGTGGCAAGGCCCAGGTTATGAACTCCCGATGATCCCTAATAACAGCGAAGCCTGCGCTCTTTATTTTTCGTCTTTGGCATGGACCCTCATAATGGTTACTTTAGGTTGGGAAGAGGATAGTCTGAACGAGACTGATGGAAATTCTGCAAATGTCGCAGTGCCTAAAAAACTTAAGAAAGTGACATGGGCTTGATTTCCCTATAATTCAGCATAACCATTACAGAATTTGAAATGAAGGGAATATTCTCGAGGACGTTGTATCATACAGGATAAAAATTCATTAAGGTTTTCGTCATTGAATGCGTTTTTGGTAGCTTAGACTGTAAAGTTAGATAACAATGCGTTCGCCGATCCGGACAGCAAACGCAGTATCACCAGTCGCGGTAAAACGATCAGTGCGTCATTTCGCAAACAAGGCGGTAAGGCACGTGCGCTGAAAATTTACATGCATATGTTCGCACATACGCACTGCCAACGGGGATGACTATTTGAGGATCTGGTGTCACTGGCCAATTTGAGGCTTGTCCGAGTTCCCACAATCGAAGACGAAGAAAGTAAAGCCTAAGATTATGTCGACGATAACCAATCGGGACACAAGCTCACGAGCAAGCCAACTACTCGGTTCACTTCCACTGGAGCACCGCACGTCAAAGCTGGGTATCACAGCGACGCACAGTTGATGTCCTGTAGCTTGGTGAATAAGATATGGCAATCTAACTTTCCTGTTCACCGAACAAACCGGCGACAAGCATATGAGTATGCTTACAGATTCTCAGGGTTTAGTCACAGTTTGTTTAGTCACTGGACATGTGCACTGTCCCGTGTAACTTGAAACCGATTGTCCATATCTCACCTGGGTACCCTTAACCAGCTCGGCTTTTTCACTGTCGCATGCAAGTGGTTGGTCCACCATATGCCATTTACCAGAATATTACGTAGCTTATGAAGGAGATACAAGATCGTTTCAGAAACACACTTGTTTGCTGACGGCATGTAAAATTCTCATTGAACGTACGAATTTCTATTTCACAGTGGGTTCACGCATAAAGCACTAATAAACCGATTTTTTTGCAAACTGAAGTGAGTCATCTACGGTATGAATTCCGCGCCAAATCATCCGGGAACGTAGAAGGGTTTCCTGAGATGGGTGATGCTCTCTCCTGTTAGGAGATTACTGTGTTTTGAAGAGCGCAACGGTCTCGTTGGTTGCTCCTATTACGAGGGAATTGAGAGTGCCCCAAGTGTTTACTGAACTAAACACTTGTAAAAAAGGCGTTCAACAAACGCGCTCAATCTTGGTTCTATTCATCTGATGTGACCCGCAGAACGGTCCGCTTTAAAGATTACGGCCTGCTAAAAAAACAAACCCTAACCTTACGCGTTTTGTTTTCCCTCGGACGAAACAACTGAAGACATGAAACTCTGGCTACGTCCATGGGGCAACCATTAGGAGGATACTTCGTGCACCCTATGGAGGAACTTGACCCATGCTGGTCCAAACATCTCAGGCATTTCGAGTGGCCGAGTGGATAAGACCGTGAATATCATTTGGATGGTTTGGAATCCATCCGCCAAGGTACCGTTAAGCTGCCACCCAGATTCCACCCTGGTATTTCGTAAACCAAGTGTCTTACAATCAGGATGTTAAATGACACCTAAAAAACCATTTTGACAGCTTTATCCTCTGATGATGACCACAAACAATAATGTTCCTAATTCACCCGTTGATGGCCACCACAAGACTAATATCTGCGCTGCCCACAAACAGCGTGACCATGTGAGCAATATTTCCCTTGCTTACCTTGGTCAGCGTCACCGTGTGCGGTTGAGTCTTCTTCCTGGATTGAACTGACAACTTCCGTCTGGGGAATAGCGCTTGGAGCCTGTTCAATTTCTGGGGATGCGGGTACATTTTCAGTGGTTTCTAAGACAAAATAATGGGAGAACAATACTTACGATGGCGGCTTCAGTCCTAAACTTTCGTTTATTTCTTCAAGCAAGCCAACGATAAGATTGGTGATCGAGTTGTCCACTGAGCTTGGCAAATTTGTTGCAAACGTTTTGCTACTAATTACTGTGGATTCCTCGTTGCGTTGTTGTGAGGCGAACGGAACTCTACGCTGGTGATACTCCCACAACGCACACCTCTGCTCAATCTTACAAGAACACAATGAGAATACCACATTAACCAGGACTCACTAAATTCGACTTACATTAATTTGTAGGATATACTGCCTTTTAGTTTACAAGACACAGGTGGTCACGATCACGGTGGAGGCTATATCTAATACAAACAAATTGGTATGACAAAATTATGCGGAGGAAAACCTAAATGACATACGCGAATGCTGTGAAGTTTATGCAGGTAGAAAATCATCGGATGAAGTCATGAAACTGGAGTGCAACATTCTTGGTGGGGAACTCCGAAGGTAACGTTTTCAATAGTATGGTCATACGCGTGCTCATTTCTCTAAATAATTCTTGCTAGACGTTTGAACTTTGTAATGGCTTATAGTGAAGAAGTGTAGTCCTCTTGGTATTTCACCATCCAGCTTGAATATATTTGGGGCAGATGGTGAAAGCAAACGCTCTGTCAAACTAGAAATCAGTGATGATTCCGTCAGATACTTCACGGCACTTGAATTGGGGTCAGGTGGGGATATAGAGCTCACGTGAACGATAGAGTTTAAGAAGGGCTTTTGGACCCAATGCTTGTAAACATACATTCCGATGGTCACTACGGGCACCCGCAAAAAACTGTAAAATATATTCAGAGCTTCTCTCAATTTACCTTATATCGGAATAATGGATCGAAAACAAAACATTTTTCGATATTAAATTGATTCAAGTTGCATCTCAGACGTGTGTTATGTCTCTGAGTTTCTACGCTTGAAACACAGCTTAACATTGGAGTTTTCAGACACCATCCACAGAATTGACTTATCTCTAGGAGCTCACTCCTAAAAGACAAGGGCAAAGGTTTTAATCAGATTGACTAAATGACCATAAACTGTTTGGATGATATTCTAGTATATAAAAGTACATCGATGCCCCTCAAAGGGTGAGAGAGTTTGCAGTTGAAAGGTAAGAGAGCAAGATATCTGTGAAGGACCGTTTTGGAATGAATCATCTACAAATGATATGAAAGTTCATCAAGGATCCCACGAGAAAACTATGGGGGAATGAGCTTTATAATACAATGTCGGGTAGTGACAAACTCAACCTTCATCAGGCCACACAAAACCACTGGTGGGCCGCAAATAATAGCGGGTATGACACTGTCAGGATTAAGTACTGAGTACTGACAGGGAAATGTATGGGATACTTAGGCATATAACAATAATAATAAACGAGAGATTCAGCTGGGTTCCAGGTGGGTCTCTCGCAAAGCCAGATTTGTTTGCAAATGAGTATGGTTCGCTAACTTTCGTGCAATTTGGTTTCAAGTAGAACATAAGTTTGACGGAAACTCGGGGGCTCTGCCTATCTGATGAGCCTCAAGATGGGCAAAACCGTCGGTGGGCTCTCGAAGAATTTTCAGCAACCCTATGTGTAGTGTATTACGTCTAAGCCGAACCTATATTGTGTAGACTAATATTAACGGAATTTTATCAGCCTGTTTCGTTTTAAACTATTGCAGATTGAAGTAGTTTGGTTGTAACTGGAGACCCAAATAAATTCAAGCAGAATCTTTCGTTCCTGATGCTTTTCAACTGAATGCGCCACTTGTTTCAAGTACGATATTTGAGATATCGCATTATATCTCAAGATCTTCCTCTTCAAGAGCGCGCGACCGGCTTTCTGCTTCTTAGAGCTCATCAGGTAGGCGCACTTCCTGGGTTTTCCTAGTCTTCCTTGTTACTCAACACCAAACATTTCGCAAGTGGTGAGACAATCATTTGTGCGCCGTTTTGGTTTTACCAGGAGACTCAATTGAACTATTTTGCGGGTGATATTTAGCGATGAGTGCTGCAAACACTTTGTTTAAGGTTTCATTCCATTGGATATTCGATATGTAAAAGTATGTTGAAGGATATATAAAGAAAATTTGTCGAAGACTGTCGAAGAGTTTTCAGAAACACTGTGAGTAGCTTCGTTCAAGAAACAACCATCTCAATTAGTCAAGACCGGAAGCGCCAAAATGATTTTTCTTTAATCTCCATGGAGCGAATTGAATAACTTTCTTTTATATTCTTCTTTATACTGATGGCTTCAACTTTGTCACGAAATGCTTTGACCTACAACTGAGAAATTTCCTTGATTATCCCATTGGAAGTACTATATCATGCCCCAAATGCACGTGTGGTGGCAGTGATACAGAACAAATTTCTTGAACTATTCATTACCTGAGATGATGATATCCGGTATGCTGAAGCCGAAACCCAATTTTTTGCGTAGGCAATACATTGGAAGTAAACTTTAATTATGCTACTAAAATTATCCATAGCGTATAATATTCCTAAGGACTATGGGGTGCTTTTAAGAAAAACTCCAAAGGGTTGCTGTGGCTAACAGCTGGTGAAAAAATCAAGCGACTGTGGGTGCTGACAGCCATAGAAGTTTTAAGTACGCATGTTTTGCGTGGTGTTTATTCGGTCGCTGTCGATCGTCTTCGTGGCTAAACAATCGACTCCAGGTTCTCGCATTAAAAGCGCACACGAAGTTGGCGGCATCCAGAAGGGGCACAAAGCTTGACGCTATCCGAGCTTGGGTTAGGTTAGCAACGTGCTAGAGATCCTCGGGACCAAGTATTTACAAGATTTTCCGGAAGACACCAAAATGACCAAAAGTTGTTTGTAACGTTCACACCGAACCACTTCAATATATATCGATGAATAAACGCGACATCCTTCTGAAAAGGGGAGATATCACTGTCTCATTTTAGCTGTGGAACGCCCCAAAACTTCAAAGGTCCGTTAGACATCAAATTTACAGAAATTTATACAGTACGCGTCATACATAAATGTGCAAAAGTGGAAAAAGGCCCCCGCATAAATTTTGGTATTGTCCAAAACAGAGTCACCTAAATCATGAAAGATTTTTACTTGGGATCTTAATGGAGTGATGTGGTGCTTATTGGCAAAAACGATAGCATTTAATTAGCTCTGTTGGGCTAATGTGCTGTTAATGCGTGAAAAAGACACTCAATTCCGTAAACTATCTTTTTCTGGTGGCTAGTTATAATTCTGATAGCTATAAAAACTCAACTGACTACCCGGAAAAAGGAGTAGACAGCCAGAAGTTGATCGTAATATTTCTAAATATTTGTGGCTTGATGGGGATTTTGGCAGTCGATCAGGTTTACCAATGGCTAAGTGAGGTGGAGACATCACCTTCCAACTGCTCAACAGCCAAATAGACTGCCAGTTTACGAATCAAGACAACGGGTGACTTTCTGAAGCCTTCACATAGGGAAAGCCGGCTGGAATCCGTGGTCTTCTCGCATTATACGGCCACGATACACAGTTTGCACTAATTGGCTTTGCAAAATTGAGGCCACGGATAAACTGAACTGAATCCGAAAACGTTGGAGAATATTTATTGGGAAAACTTATTAGAATGCCCTTGTTTTTTATAACCTGCGTGGCCTGGCGTCCACTAAAGCTCAGGAATTTGGATGAAAGTATACACGAAAGGTGTTGCAGTGAAATTTGCTGCATACGTCTACTGAAAGGATGTTAAAGTCTTCAGTCCAGTATCGGGCTAATGATACCTCGCTTCTGTTGGACACACGATTCACAATCTATTTATCCACATGAGTCCAGATCCGAATTTAAAAGCGAATGGTTGTTCCATATATTTGCATTACCAGACTCGAGCATTCCCTTTTTATTGTTGTAGGCCTTGTATTATTCAGTAAAGTAAAGCAGGTATATTCAGTATGGTTGCGCCCATCAGGATGTCCTTTGAAAGTAGCCGAAAGCCGGGTCACTGAATAAAATTATTCTGCACGTCCTATAGAGTGCCAAAGAAACAAACCTACCGATGTTTAATCTCAGTGCCCAGAATCTTTTGATGGTTTATGGGGAACGGTCAATTGGTGTGCTGGGGACATGAACCAACCACCATACGTTTGGTCACTTACTTTCATCATCTTGAAGCTGGTCACTGAGGCTTTCTGCTTGGCTTGCGCTGTCCCCCTTGGCCTCCTCTACAATAGCTGAATGCGACTCGGTTTCCTCTGAAGCAATGGTAGTTTCCTGAAAATCTGATATACAAACATGTAAATAGAAATGGGAGAATTCATCGGCAAACCACACATTTCGAAGTTTGATGCATAATTATTTAGGAAAGAATAATCGTTTAAAGTTTTGTGGAGGGCCTGTGCCAAACAACTACACCTTTTACATGAGTTCATATGTGCATTAGACATTCTTTGATATTTAATGTCAGTGAAAATGTGATTAGATCCATGTCCCCCAAGAGTCCATACTGGCAAGACCAGCCACAGTCGTGCTTTTTTCGTCATATGTTCTGTTCTAGAAAAGGATCTAAATTGGTCGCGAATTCTTATCTATATTGTAACCGTGACCTGGAAACAAAAAGGAGCCAAGACTGGTAGTCAATATAGTTTCACCGTATATCAGAAGAAGTACACCGTTGATAATGGGTTGCTCAGGGAAATTTTAAGATGGCGATGCCACACAGCCACACACACACTTTCTTCGCTGTACATCCTCAGCAAAGGAACTTGAGGGATCGAACATGTGCCCCTTTGATTACTACTTTTGGATTGTTATCTATAAACCATGCGCTTTGCAGCTGATGAGTGTGATTTTGGAGGTGATTCTTGGTCTAACCAGATGATAACTAATTCGAATAGTCATCTGACTACTGGTGTAACCATGTACACTACTGATGAACTATGCAGGTAGCCTATGGTCTGGGGTCCAAGCTCTGCCCCCACATCCGATGGTAGGTGAAGGTTACTACAAAAATTATGGAATAGCTTTGCAGCGTTCGTTTACTATTGTTTATTACTCAATGAACCTTCAGGAAAGTCCAAGGAAATGCTTGGGAATGTTCAGCTTCCAAAAACTGTACAGATAAGATGTTCACGTTCGTGTCTAATGGCTTGTAACCGCTTAGTTTGTGTTTGGTAATAAACGACTTCGCATGATAGGGCTTTCCTGATTTCACTGGCAATTTGTTCGACTGGATGTCCACCCCAGCGAGAGGGTTGATACTTATAAAGCTGAGAATCTGGGATTTAACTGAAGCTTTACCGGATGATACATGCCTGGCGGACGCATGATCTTGAGGTAACAGCCTGTAACTGGGATCATAGTGGATATTGCCATACCACTCTAAGACCACCTGACAAGTCCGAAAGACGAGAGAGCTCACTTGTCTGAAGATTATTTGGATCAAATCACACCGTTAACTTGAATGCTCCATAAGATTCCAAGTGGATGACTCACTGTTTATCAGGCCCACTGGGAGGATAAATGACTCTCAGAACGGTTACAGTTATTCCGAAGTTCATCAGAAGTAGTCAGTAATTGCTTAATTCATGTCTGAATATTGGTAGCTTCAGTGGGTTAGTTAGCTGCTTGGCCTTGGCTTGCAAGCGCTTCGTTGACATGCAAGCCAAATTCTGTGCTCGGTGAACAGACCAACTGCCACCTGATCAACAACAAAATTGCTTAGACGAAGAATTGCGAACAAGATTTGAGTTTCTCTTCTCCTAGGACCATTGGGATGACGAGCAGATGCCAAACCGTTCCCCTATCAGTGGTTGAGTAATAAAAAATCACGCTTTTGTTACACATAAAATGTAGCTCTTAAGTTCGCATGCCATACCTTCATCAGCTGTGTGATCCGGGAATTCTGCCGCCAGGGAAGCTGATTCATCACCATCTTTTTCGAAGTCTCCAAAAACTCCTTCCTCTTCTTTGGGGATTTCAATATCGTTCTCGTTTTCTGTTGCACAAGGAGTAAAACTTCGTGTTAGGATGTCCCTGGTATGTTAAAAAGCGTCGGAAAATTCTTCAAACGATTTGACAGGGATCCTCGTGTTCACAAATAAATCTACAGATTAGATTTGTCTTTTTTACGAGAGGTAAGCTAAAGGTCCCATTATAGGGGCCAAACACCCTTCCGGGGCAGCTTAAATTGATTTCAAATTGTCTTCGGAATTCTACTGAGGCACTTTAAGGTTCCTGCCAATTCATGATAAGAATTTAATATAGACAACGTGGAGAATATCAGACTCCAAAAATTCATGTGCATTCATTGGCAAAGCCCAGATATCATGGTTTGCCAAAGCTTTTAAAAGTGCTAAACAGTATCTGTTCGTTTTGGACTAAGAACAGCATCTATGATTAGCTTTTCAGCGAGCATCCCGTATCTATATAATCTCTGGGGTACCTTTTAGCTCTTGTAAGAATAGATTTATATCGTACTCTCAAACAATGATGTGTCCTAGCACACTCATAAGTAGTTAAACCCCAAATGTGTGGATCTATGGTGGAGTTTTCCGGTATCAAAATTTGAGACTTGCAAAATCGGCTCATAGATAGCATTAAGTTGCATATATAAACGTTTACTTTTTCATCGACGTTTGTTGAAGTGTATTTCTGGTAGTCCTGTTGAATGGTATTCTCTTTCGCCATTCGCACATTCAAGATAACGCTCTATGCTTCTCAAGACTAACAGATGGATAGATCTGTTGACTTTTCACTGTCCCGTATTCATATATCATACTTATTTCTGTAAACCAGTCGGGAGTACACTGAAACAACAAAACAATGAACTCTTCGTTTTGGATTAACTGCTGGTGATAGCCGGAGGCGTCACAGAGCATCTGGATGAAACAAAGTGAAGAACTACATGACAGTTAAACGCTATACACCGTGGCCGACAACAAAGGTGATAAGCATAAATACACCGGAATCGTTTATATTGGATCTGGTGAGCGGTAGAGGTGGCAGTCATCATCCGAAAACATTATTGCTACCAATTAAGCTTACTTTGAGCTTGAAAATACGTTCAAAAGTAACTCGGTGGTTAGCAACATATCACGTGGGTTGCTCTTGCAAAAAGCTCTGCTACTTCAAGAAATTGGCGCATTTATGATACGTAATCAGCCATATTCTGTAAAGTTTTTTAGGTAGAGTGACACTAAGCAGACAGAACGGAACAACCGGTCGCTCCGTAATTGCTTAACTGTGACGAGGGAGTTCAATCAGTGTTTTTGGGACACATGGACGATCTGGACACCCAGATATGACAATCAAAGTAGCGCGGCTGAAGACGTAATGATAAGAGATTGGAATCCTTAAAAATGAGAGAATAGTCGATAAAGTACAAATCCATCCTTGATCACTTGGTAGCGTTCCACGTCATCAGAAGTCGCCATCAAACATAAACAGGCTAATAACGTGAAAAAATGTGAGTAGCTGAATTCTAGCTTTTGATGCACACAACAAGATGAAGTCTTACTTCACTTATTGGAGATGAGTACAGACTCACTTATCAAAGACAGTCCAGTACCTGAAGACAAAGGACAGACAAAGGAAAGTGGTTGTGACTGACACAAGATTACCACAACTTACGTGTTTGAAGGTTGTGAGCACTGAACTATTGGAATTTGTTTGTAATCGCACTTTATTGTACAAAGAATTTCATTACCGTTCTGTCACACAGCCGGTGAATTAAGCTTGACAGGAAGAAAGTCACGAGTTTCGTCATCTGAGCTTGTTGTCACAAACACGGTCACTTTATTCTCAGGATGTTACAGCTGTAGATTGACAGATTGAGTCACGTGAACACTAAAGCCATGGGTATTGCGACTGTTTATGTGCATGTATGGAGTTAACTTTCACCACGGCCTCCCAACGACTGCTTGCATTATTAGTTAAAGATGTATCGGGTGAAAATATCAATTGCATACGAAAAATACCAAAAGAATGCTGCGTTTAAGTCTGAATGTTTGCAGCAGGGCTCCAGGGGGCTGCTAAGACTATGGCTTTTAGCACAGAATAGGTGTTTTGGGGCATTTTTTCAGCGTAGAGTAATCAAGATATTACAACTGGCTGGTGTGGAACCCGGACACCCGGCTTCGCATGGAATTTTGTTTTTGGGGGCTTGTGTCGGAACGTAGAGCTACCGGTTACATAACCAAGTAGATACACACCGGGACACTCAAGGCGACGCGCTCATATGAAAAGAATTCATACATGCGTATCCTAAGTGCAGTGAAAAGGGATTTTTGAGCTCAACCATGTGCTCTTCCTGGAAGAACTTGGAGCATTATACCTCATCGAGAACAGGTATGCCTTCTATGAGGTCCAGGACATCGAATATTAAGCAAAAATCTTTTTTTATTAGAGATTGACAAAACTGGAACTGTTCCGAACTCTGAAGTGAAATCTAACCACTGATGCTATACTGTGCCGATAAAAAGGTGGAGTCAACCCAGAATGGCGTAGTTCTTAAAAATTTATCCGGCCATTTTGATACATCAGGAGGGATTTCCTGTTAAGGGCATTAAATATTATGTCATATGACATGCCAACACATGTCATTTGAAAACAAATTAAGCTTAAACCCGTACACAGAGGTTGGTGACCATGGTTTGCTGGAAAACGCTATTTTGTGAAGTTTTCATGTTTTAGATGGTTCCACGCAAGCCCACTTCGAAAATGAAATGACTATACTTGACTATTTTATTGAAAGTTTCTTTTGAGTAGCTCAGATTTGTGGAGCCTCTCGTTTTTGCCATTACTGGCTTACTAAATAAACAGCGTTTTCAAGCGTGATCCGGCCTAGGCGACTGGGTAGACTCCGAGGTAGCCGGGGATGTTTCAAGGCGAACATATGCATTTCTGCAGATCTCAAACCAAAGGAAAGCCGATGACATCTACATGTATGGAAGCGAAATATCGGTATTCCTGAAGTTTTTTTTAGCTCCGCTGGAGGAAAACCACACCCTTATTAAAACAAAAGTGGCAGCATGCTTCCATTCGCGACCATCTAGTCCTACTTACTAGCAAAGCGATAACGTGATACATGCCCAGAAATTTCGCTGCTCATCGTGACATTATCGTTTTCCAAACACAAAATAGTTTGACTGCCTAAAATCATAGACCAAACAAATGGGAAGTCACCGGCAACGATGTATATTCGCAACACTTATCGTCTGTCAGTTGGGTGTTATACCGGCAGGAAACTGATTCCCCCATCCTTGCTCGCGAAACAAAATGCTAATATTTTAACGCAATATCCACAAGGTAGCTTGTAAACCTCAAATTTCCACCGCCATTTTCGCTCATCAAGTAGGCACAATCCCTGAGTTACCGTCGACGTACGTTCTACATGAACCAAATGGAACGTAATTCCCGAAATGCACGCATTTATAAACCAGTTTGGCTTTACCCGAAGACTTGGCGGGAACCAAGCTAAATCTTCTGGTACCCGTATTTCCCTAATTGCTCGGTGTTCCGGTAGTAGACAAGGAGGGTCGAAACACCATGCCTGCGCCTACTGTTTGAGTCCCAAGAAAATCGAAACCTCTCATAATCTTTCAAAGCACTTCCAAAGGCTCTATGAGTGGTTTACTCATCACTTAAATGCACCGCCATATCCTGAATATCGTAGCAAATGAAACATGTGGAAGTTTTTCAGCTGTAAATTCATTTGGGATTAAGTCGAATGTCCGATTAAGACGAACTTAATTTGTAGATAAGAGTATTTTACCAAAATACGGATTTCCTCAGAAACAATGGTAGTTCACATAGTGAACTTACCACTAGGTTCACGTCAACTAGGCAATGTTTGAAAAATTTCTAAATGGGAGCCTAAGTACATAAGGCGGATAAACCGATAAAATCTGCAAATCGAATCAATGAAACAATCCAAGAATACGTCTAATAGTTTTCCAGCGTTTCTCAAATCGTCCCTAATTATGGCAGACTCCTAACAAAAACGCTGAGAGTAGGACACCACACCTAGGACGGAAATTTGTCCAAGTGGCTATCACTGCGTTTCGGGTCTTATTCAGTTTACATAGTTAGGCGATGTTGTAATCTAACGAAGTATTTCGTGGAAGTTTAAAAACCGGTCACTAGCATGGCAGCTTTTGGTTTGTCGGATATACTTTTGTCAGCTTCTAAGCAAGCGGTTTATTCAGAATAGACATTCAGACCTCAGTCATTAATACTTACCTCCTTTCTCATAATTCTTAATATAAAATAACGAAAGAAACTCATATTTCTTGTAAAACAGTTGTAAAACACAGTTGTGAAACATTGTTGAAAGAACAACACTGAGTACGATGTCTTCCCAACGTTTCTGCTATCTTGTGGAATCTCCGTTAGGCATCGTAAAAGCTACCGGCAAAGGCCATTTTGAAGTTTTCAACATCCTTATAAAAGTCAAACTTGTACTCAGTTTTTTCACGGTATTCCGCTCAACTTTGGATCAAACTACCGGAACCTGTGTACTCCAAGCAACTTGTCGGGTGCCATATTTTTAGTCAAACCCGTAATACTATTAAGAAAAGCCACATGAAACGCCATCGGAAAATAATCGGGAGACATACATGGCAGAAATAAGCAATTCTACAACGAAACAAAGTTTTGAATTTACATATTATAAGACAACGTAAAACTGGTGATTATTATTTCCAACAAAATTTCGAAAATCTTCAAAAGATGGAGTTCCTTTTTTTACATTTTTGAACATGTGAGCGAGTGCAGTTTGACATGTCCAAAGAAATTCAGCTTACATCAAGGGATTATAGCGGTGCATTTGTTTGTTTGGGATCACATTCACCATCTGTATTCTGTTTTTCTTAACGCGACACCATTCAAAAGGTTGCTAGTGATCGTCGACAGCTCACCACTGGTGTAGCCATTTTTCGAGCTCATCGGATAGGCACAGTCCCTGGGTTTCCGTCAACCTTATATTTTACGTGGCGAAAACTCAGGGACTAGGCCCTCAAACCGTTTTCAGTAACCTTATGAATAGATTCATTCAGGAACATGAACTGTCATTTCTCGAATAATGCGTCAACTTATAGATGAGGCGGCTTTTATACAGTTTATTCAGTTGAAGAATCTTATTATCAAGAGTTTCAGCTGAGATTTACTGCAATCCCCAATCGAAACCCAAATGGTATGAAAGTGAGTATATCTCACGGAGTATTCTGATTGTCTCTTTTTTGTATGTTTAGTTTCATAACTAGATCAGTTCATTGCGAAGCTGGACCGCATGCTGCACACATCTTCTGTGAAATCGCCTACTAGGATCTTGCGCTTTGGTTTTCAGTTCAATCTTCAGGCAAGTTTTCCTACTGTTTGCTTTCTGGTGTGTTGTTCTCCAACAACAAATTATACGGTCAGATATTTGGAACTTCCCAGAAATAAAAGACCTTTTGTGGATTCCGTCGTACCATAACCATAATTCACAGTGCCAAATTACAATGAAATTTAGAAAAACCAGTGAAAAATTGGTACAATAATGCTTTTGTGGACAAAATGAAAATGCAACTGCTGTAGGCCCATGCACAGTTCCATGTGAATGGCCTCGCGAAGTTGCCTCATTTCAGAAGTTTCCAGTTGTTGACACGAAAACAGTTTTAACTACCTACGGTAGGAGTAGAAAATGACGAAGACAGTTCATGCGAGATGGATTCCAAGAACTTCTACTTTGATCAATTAGAGAACAGCAAATTTGTGTGACTCAAAATGGCTCACGCATTATTGTAAATTTCATTATTGGCCAAATCTTAGCACATCGTACTCAAAGCGTGTTGCTACCAAGTGAATTGAATGCATCATAGTGCGATTATTTGACCCGACGCGTGATTTTGTACTTAGTTGAACCGTTTCACCGATGATATCCCAAATCCCTGTTTAGCCAGACATTTTCTTCATTTCAAATTCAACCCGTAGGCCGTGAGAAGATGCGACAAAAAATTGATATAAATGAACCATGCATATCAAGTTACTGTGTACGTTCTCACCGGGTTGCCTTAGTTTTTTTACATGTCACGAGATCTCAGGTTTTAGCAGAAACCAATCAGCTGTAGTTTGAAGTACAACAAAAGCCACTGGGTGGGACTCATCTCAGTCATTATTAAAACATTGGTTATCTCACTGGTGGGTCTGGATATCTTTTGGTAACTCTGTTATTTGGGTACTGGTTTAATTAGCCTGTTTGTCCCTTATTTACAAATTAACCTGTTTCATACCCTTTCTACCCAAAGTTTGGGTATTTTCGGAGACATGATAAATTTGCTAGAAGAATCCTAATTTCGCACGCCAGCTGCTCGCAAAATTAGTTCTCCCTGGCTGATCCTGTGGATTTTGCTAGTTTTTCAAAAGGACTCTTTAGCGGAAGGAGACGTCAGGATTCACATAGTGCACGGCGCTGCAAAATTTGCTAACCAAAGTTGAAGAAGGATGTAGCCATTGCCAGCTGCTGCAACAGTTTGGAAACCTTTCGGAATTCAAGTACAAACTTGCTTTATCCACACAATAATGAACAAGACAATTTAGTATGTTAAGTGGCTTTAAGTCTGCTTAACAG
>SJOL01008661.1:88093-196872 GCA_004794785.1 Opisthorchis felineus
AGAACTTCTCCGGGGGTGGAGTAGTTGGGAAGATCTGGTATGGATAAATCCAGCACTAATGACAGAGGGTAAAAGGGAAAAAAACGATTGTAGCGTTCTGTGGCGCAGGGACCAGATGCGACAGGTTCTTCAGTTTCGCTTTTTGATCGGGTACGTATCCTGGCGTGGTCACCAGTTATGTAGTATGCCTGCGTGTATGAAAATTACCCAAACTCGCTGTGTGGATGTTTGGAGGATAGCTGCTAGATGGGGATGAAAAGCAGGACGCGATGTGTTAGATGAATGTCAGTAAGTTGTTAGCTTTCACCAACTATCAACGGAGAAGCACAAGAACTTAGGTGTAGCAGTTTATTCTCTGAGCATCAGGACACGTTGGGTGGGTGACAGCAAGAAGAACGCGGGGTTCAATCCTATATACGTGCAAGGAGTGTCAGTTATTAGGGTGACTCTCGATCTCCTCTGTATGGTATTCAAGGATGTCTTTATGTTCTAACTTCATTACCACCGCCACTTCTGAAAGTCGACTAAAGGGATGGTAATTAACGATGGCGCGCACTTTGACATCTGTCGGCAGATTATGACAGGAGCACTCATTCTGTCAGTGAACAATTGGTCGTATTTGTCTGTCTCTGGTCTAATTTGACTGTGTTGATCCTTTTAAACTGTGACAGCGTCTGGCGATAAATGTCCATTCCAAATTCTTGTCTCATGAAGTCTGTATACGCCTCCTATCGTGAACGCGTACATGGCTATGGCATATTCTTTCCTGAGTTCACCACATCCAATGCCATCATCCAGTGCCAGCAAGGCTGCCGTGTATCATCATGTCGCTTCAAGTTCGTACTTGATATGCTGCTTGTATCTTCTTCACCTACCTGTAACACCTTGAGGTTGGAAATACTCTCGGGGCGTTCGCTGACGGGCATTCAGTCCGGCGAAGATATTGCTCTTATTGGATCAGATCCTTTAGAAGTGGAAACTATTTTAAATAATGTCACTAATTTTGCTGCACAGTTCTATGTGTGTTTCGAACCTGTAAATTGCCTCGGCCGGATCGAGTGGGATCTAACCCAAACTTCATGGATTCATGTGAACCAGCCGACGTGGTAGATAAGTTAGCGAATTGGGAACGTTATGCCACCATTTGCCAACCTCTGAGATATGTTACGCGGACGTGGCGTCAGCTTGACTGTCAGGGCTAGAATAAACAATGCAGCGGCCTTGTCTGTTCTGTTTTATGGATCAGGGGCGTGGACGTTGGGTGTGGAGGATCCTCGAGGTCTCTCTGTGTTTGACCATCGATGCTTCCGGTGCGTTGCGCAGGCCTGGTGGGAACATCAGATCAGTAATGCTGAAGTACGGCAGACAGTTTTCTGGCAAGTTCATTCTTCCTTGATGGATCAGCTTGTTACACTCCACAGGTTACGTCGGTTAGGCCGTGCGGTCCGTATGCCACAGGGCCGTTTGCCTCGTTGATCTCTTTTCGCCCAGCCTTGTGTCGGATGGAGATGACCCAAGTGCGGTTTGTGACGCATGATCTAGTGAGTGAGCGCTAGACTCTGGTCTGATCCTTCGGAGGTTGAAGGATTCATGGAAACCAAGCTTGGATCCATAGTCCAAGAGGGATTCGTCGATCACACTCACCCTCCGACAGATTCTGGAACAGCTACACTGCTACAACCAATGATGGTCGCTTTTCGTTCCTTGAAAGCTGTCTGTCGTTGGACATTACGGCAGTGTGTATGGAGAAAAGGTGAAGTTCTAATAACTCAGTGGTTAAGGCACGAACTTAATGGCTGGAAGGTCCGTGGTTCGAACCTAACCTCTGGCTCTCGTGTGCTCCCAGCTAGGCTTGGGCAAGCTGGCACTGTCTCAGCCCTCGTGCTTCCTTTGGGTAACATAGCAGCCAGGCACCGAAAGGGTGTTACAGCTGGAAAGAGCCAAGGTGCCACAAGTTCTTGGCCCTCATTAAAGCACTGTGTGTCCACTTCCATTGATACTTGAAAGTCTGCGTCAAGCTCACACTTAAATTCACTAAGTCCAATGATGTGAGACAAGGCTGTTCCCTTCCACTTTCCCTCTTCACATTCTTCATCGATCTGACCACAGATGATCCTGCTCTCAGCCTCGAAATGCTCCCAGGGCGTTCGCTCACAAATATTGGCTACACAGACGTAGCTGTTAAATCTGGTGCCATGGTAATGCAAAAAATATAAAATAATCTAAATATTTCTGCCTCCCGGTTTCATCATCATCTTCAAATGTAAAAATCACGAACATGTGCAATTGCTATCGCTACCAGTTTCGTTCACCGTTGATCTTGGGAGACAGGTAGATAGCTACGTATCGGTGGCAGTAGCTGATATAATTGATGCGTCAATTCGGGAGTGCCAGCGGACTTTTCACTGGGGTGGTAGTGTGGGAAATCCATGCACTGAAGACAACAACTTGGATTCATGCGCATCATTAAGCGCGCTACTGGGCCATTAATGTTCCGTATCTCGGGGTCCCAATCCAGAGAGACGGCAGTGGAGCTGCGCTTACTGCTGGTGGCCTTCACACTTCACAAGCACGCCATTGGGTTTCCCTGGTTTGTTTCCACCCTTTGCGTGATTGTGCGAAGAGGGCTCTTTGGGACGATCGACTGGCGTATGGAGCATTAGCCAAGCCAACGCAACCTATGGAGTGTGGTCAGTTCATCTATCGTGGGCAAGTTATTTCTTCCGAAAACCATCCAACATACTTCAGAATTGTTGATCCAAGGTTCGCACCATGCTCGAGCAGTCCTCTGGAGAAATCGATGATCAAGTCTTTCAACGTCCCCAGCGCACAGCAGCCAGGTTTCTGACCCGTATAGGAATATGGAGTGCACCGAAGTATTTTAAAACTGCACTATACAGATAAACTGATCTGACGTCTGCATAGCTTCCTCTCCCGATCACCCCACTGAAAAGTTCATTGGCGCTCCTGAATTCACGCATCAACTACATCAACTTCTGTCTCCAATGTATAGCTATCCACCCATACCTCCCCACGTCATCGGCGGACGAAAGTGGCAGCTATCACCACTGTAAAGCATGTACAGCTTAAGATGATGATGTTACAATAGTCCAGTCGCGCAGTTAGGCAAAACTATTATCAGTACGTTGGTGCCGAATTTTTCGCTTTGACGGAAAACTAGGTTGTTTCAAAACAAACTTATTAGACTATCGCTTGCGGTGTCCGGCTGTACTGCTCCCATTTTTCGGCGATTGAAACTGTAGCAACCACCGCTGCGCAGAGACGAGTTTATCGCGGTGTAGCGATCTGTGACTCTCAGCGGTCCACTGAGCTGGACTGATGGGCTTGACTTTGACACCCACAGGGTTCCTCACTGCAGGTTGCTCGGTGGGTAGGGGTCTGACGAACACAGTCCCTTGGTTTTCCAGGCACGATGACTTGTCCCTTAAGAAAACTTGTACTGTTGTGGTAAAATGCTGGCACCGACCCGCTGCTTTGCGGTCAGGCTTTTGATCCGATGGCTTTGGCTGAAGACTAATCGTCCTCCTTGGTGTGACAGCCCTGAGAGTTTTCCACGAAAGTTACAACTAGAAATATTGTCATGCCGCATCGGCCGTCGCCTGGTGTCATCAGTCTGGTCACCTTAATTGCTGCGTGCAGCAGGGCAGATAAGCGAAAACATGCTACTGTTGACGTCTTCCACCGTACACTTTAATTTCCCGAAATCAAACGGATGTGTCAAGCCAGCAATTCTAACGCTTGCCGTCTGGTCTGGTGTCGGATGTCAACGATCACTGTAGACAGATACCGAAGCCTTACTCAACGCGGTAACGTCCACCTGCGGTACAGCTCGGCCAACCTCATCCAGGTACTAGGTATTTGATAGGATGGTGGCTTTGCTGGAGCCTCGGCGACAGATTCCTCTTTATCACAACCATAGTTCGGCGGGCTGTTGACGGATTCGTGGATACTTTGGCTTCAGAAGTGTCGGGTATATACTCCTGCCCAAACGTCATTATGCTGCTAGTCCCGAGGGCCTTCTACCTGTTGTTTTCTAGGATGACAGCGAATTCTTCAGCTGTTGGCGTCTATCTATGAGAGAGACTTTTATCCAACTGGGATGAGTCGATAATAGTGTCCACCATCGAGAAGGCCATTTGCAATAAACGTAACCACAAAGGCGTCAGTTCGACAAAGGCTTCTTTCGTCACGGATTGCTCGTCATCTCGGAGCGGCAGGCGAAACATAGACATATGAGAATCAAGCGCGATTTCAAGCTGGAGGCTGATCTGCTAGTGGAAATTCCGCAGGAAGCCAACATCCCCGCGTGTTGTCCTTCACCATACAAGGTACTTATAAACGAAGAACTTTCTTCAGCGGAGGAGCAGGCATCCCTAATATCGGCAGCATTGTCTGACGCTTTAATCCGGCTTCTTCTCCGTCGTCGGGTTAGCCGCCAAACATCTTAACACGTCGCAACATTACATTGTTACCGTCTATGCATATACGGCCTCTTCAGTGTTTCCTGTATCTTGTTTGTTACTGGAGAAGGTGACCAATAAGTCTTTGTTTGACGTTTCTGGCTTCAGACAACCCTCTGCATCCTATTTGATGTAGTCTCATGTTGTCCTGCTCCAGTATGACCTGATCTGCCCCCACTGATGCGGCACTTGTCGTATTTTTGACTTCTTAAAGGCCTTCGACAGCTTTTCCTACAATACTCTTGCTCGAAGTTGTTAGAACCTTGACTCCACTGTTCCCTCATAGGTTATCAGCCTTCTTCACCAACCATACATCTTAAGCTTGGTCCAGTGACCCCTTCCCACTCTTTTAGGAGCCCAGGCAAAGTTCCACAAGAATCTGCCGTTGATCCTTCTGTAATCTTAGTTTTCATCGACCTCATCCTCTCGTTTCCCGGCTGACTGCTCATTGCTGCTGCTGTGTGCTAATGATCCCAAACGCGGTGTATTGATTCAGTCCTCTTACTGGAATTTGTCAGTCTCCTCGTCTTTGACTTCTCAGAACCCTCAGTCGGTGACAAAACTGTATATACTGATTTCCACTCCTCCCTTCCTTGCCCAATTACAGCGGTCTGGCTCTCCATCTATGTCCAATTTCTTTTGAAACACTGATCAACTGTGAAACTCCTCGACTAAGCACGATTGGTCTATCATGAACATTGTTCATATCCTCGACTTTCAGCGGTTGGAACATGCCGCGTCTTTGAACTCTAAAAAAAGCGAAATATGATGCGGTTCCAAATGCGTTTCGAAACCTATCGGGAAAAGCCATGTAATGAGAAATCAGCAGTCAGTTTGGAAGAAACTTCCTCGGCATTGTGGACTGTATGCAAAATAGTCCACAAGAATAGAGTTCTGAATGGGTATCTGTGCTAGGTAAATGTCTGTTTGATCCCCGTGGTTCAGCATCCATGTGGAATTTTACGTTACACGAGTGAAGGAAAGAGAGAACCCTTCCTCCTCTGAGAGTAGGCTATTGTGGTCTTCCTGTTTCAATAGGTTGCAACCCGCAGTGATCTCTTCTCTGGTGATCGCAGTTTCACTCGTTGATAGCTGAATGTTAGGGGGATCAAAAACCGGGTCCCCTTTAGGAGTAGTTATATTGGCCGAGAAATCGTATTACCTGAGTCGCAAGGAGAATGACACTTACTTCCGTCCACACGCTGCTTTCTTTCATAGATATCCTTGACTTACACTGCTGCCTGTGCCGTCTTTATACCAATCTTTGGCTGAAAAGATGTGCACCCAACAGTTTTTCGACTTGGTATTAATGAAGTATGGCTTTAATATGTCGATTGTTGTTCGTCTATGGCTGCCCATGTACTCCTGAGCATTTGAACTGTCTAAAGTTAGGTCCAAAACCGAATCAGATTGTAACAAGACGAGGATATGAGAACTTCGTTTGTTAGGCATCATAAGGCTGTTCATGAATTCTATAAGTGCACAGGAATATTAAGCGAAGGTCTTTAAAGTATCCCGTTGTCCCGCGACATTTGATATAATATTCCCTTTAAAGCACCGCATTTGTCACAGGCGTGTTCGGTTGTCCTGCTTTTGAGCCTCGTCATATTTTATTTTCATTGGTTATCGAATGATGGAGAATGGAGTCTATTCTATCTACAATAAAATTTCAAGGGTTTTTTCAACTTAACCCTTCACTGTAATGTTCAACTGTCGAATAGAACCAATTTACATGGGGTATTTGCCTTTTACTCATCATAGAAGCGTTTGAATGCCATTTAACAGGGCTTTGGGTTTTAGGATTCGATGTTTGTTGAGCTTCTATGCCTACGTTTCCCTCATTAGCTTGGCCTGTAACGTTCACGAGAGCCTAACGCATTAAATCTTGTGCAATGGACACCGGCTTGGAAGCGGAGTTTTCTCGTTTCTGTTCCACGGTCATCGAAGCAGTTGTGGAAACCTGGACCGGTACCAGTTTTTCTCAGCCAAGCGGCTCACCACTCCTCTGGCCTGTCGCATTTTCCAGCTGTACGACTGATTTTGAAAGGGTCATCATCTTACTTCGATTGCCTTCAGTGCGTCAGTTCTCTTTTAGTTCAGGTGAGCGTTCGTGGTTTCCCTACTTTTTAGCTGCTCACCAGTTGGAAGTGTATACATTTTCAACGGTGCGAATCGGAAATGCAATGTGGTGTACTACACATCTGCGAACATTTTCCCGACCTTTTAATTTTTAATTTCTTTTCATATCTGACATTTTTATCCTGTTTGATGTCAATTTCCCGTAGTACAGTTGCCTCCTCTGTGGATGAAAGTGGGTTTCTTATATAGGGTAGCCGAAAAAGTCAAGATTATAAGAAATGGTGTTGGTCACCCATCTCTTTGAAGGTCTTGGGTTGCTTGCTTGAGTTTCAAGGTTTATGAATTTGATTGTTTTTGAATGCAAATTGTCTCAGTTCGTTCACTTACTGGATCAAATTAGAACAAAGCATTGCGTTCAGGCTTGTAAAGTGTAGACAGTGGCAATCAACAGAGGTTTTTCTACCGTTATCATTGTGAACACGCATCATCTAGGACGACCTTTCAGTCCAGTTACTCAGAAGAATCGGGTAGGTTTAGGAACCGTCCACTGGTGATGAGTGCTTTGGCTTAAATTTTCTGCCCTTGCTGATGAGCTTCATCGTGTGCAGCAGTGACCACCTCAGAGGCTGATGCTCTCGGAGCACCGTGAGCTGCTCCGAGTCTAGTTAAACTTCAATGAGATTCAATGATTGGCTTTTGACCAATTTCTTTTATTTTAAGGATCTTTTTCCATGTGTTACCTTCTGGTGATCACAGTACTATGATGTATATTTCTCCCATTTAACAGCTTCCGAGCAAAATCATTCGGGACTGAAATCTGATTCACGTTCTCAGGAACTGAGAGAGCTAGGTAACAGTGCTTGGCGCACCAACAATGTTGCTGATGCATTGAAGCTATATACCAAAGCAATTTTCTCTGCCGAAAGTGCTGAGAAGAAGGCTCTAGCTTTTGCAAACAGATCATGTGTCCTGGCTCGCTTAGGTGCAGATTCGGCTGTACTACAGGACATCGAACTGGCATTTCACGTGAGTTAGATACGCATACAAATCGTGTCACTATAATGCTGAGATTTCCTTTTTGTTTGACATTTTACCTTCGTTCGCTTCCTAGTTTTCTTCCGGAAAGATGTAATCGGTTCGCGACATTTTAGGGGCGCATTAGTCGGGTGCAGTTTGGACGGTCGTGTGACAATTTGGTAGGCAGTTCGGGCTGTGTATCTAAGAACCAATGCTTTTTCCGACTGGTAACTTCAGAAGTAATGAGCTGTGTCAAAATGTCGGGTGTGTTTACTGGTGGTTGATCAGGTGGCCTTTGATCTCTTCGCTAAGCTAATTGCAAGCTAACTGTCAACCTCCATGAAGAGATCAACGAACACTTGGCCAAACACCAGTTATCAGCTGTGAAGTTGAAGGAAGCAGAACTTTTCAGAGCAATCTTACGTGCTGTTGAGTTGGTCGGTGTCCCAAGGCCGCTTGAGTGGAAGCGTACGTCTAATACGGTTCGATTCAGGTTATGATCCATGTAACGTACGTCTAGTGCAGTGTTTCATCAAACAGCATTTTGATCATCTAGTGCTGCACATCTGTTCATGTGTATGCAATCTATAATTTCAGTTACATGGGTTAGGTGATTCCTATCAGCAACGGTTGAGTTATGAAAACCAAGTCCTAAAGTATGCCTTCGTACTGATTCAGAGTCACCAATGGAGTCCAAATTAACGGCTTCCGAATGGATGCCTATTATTGCCACCCTAGCGGAGCATCCAAAACCGTAGTTCTCAGTATTTAGTGGCATGTACCCAATCTGCGTGACCAGATTACTCTTCTCCTGGAAGCATTTATCCTGGGAGACAGTTGGTCTGTCATAACTCATATAAATTTGGGATCGAGCTATCTCACGCTGTCCGTAAATAAGCACCCTATCGGGGGCTGCACTAATAGCCAGCACCTGGATGGGCAGTGGGTCGCACTTTTCGTCTGTTTCAAAATGGTCAAAGTCAACTTCTAAGACATTTCAATCCCAGTTCGCAAGTTAGTTCTTTTACGCGGCGTGAAGCAGACAGAATGAGAGTGCACAGGCACAAAGATTCGGAGGCCATATCATAGAAGTACGGGAAACCAGTATGCTTAAAAACGGTTCGTGAGGTTCGTTGCTGTCGGCATACAGCTTAACTGGCCTTTCACAGGGGGGCTTTATGACCACAATGTTCACAAGTTAGTTTTCAATGTGGCCAGTAGAGTGGCAACGTGGTCTTTGTTATACAGTGGAATGGAAGTGAAAAAGCAGGCATGAAGTAAATTCTACGGTGGAAGCTCAGGTAAAATGGATAGTTTTTCTACCACAATGACGCAGTGTCAATCAGATGGTGCTTCTATCCACATGATGGGAATCAAAACTGTAATAGCAACTTCAGTAGTGCGCGTACCATTACCACTACTAATTACTTGATATTGCGTATCTTTTCTCGCTTAATGTTTACTTTAAGTTTACTTTCACTTAATTACTCGCCGTATGGATGGCGAGGATGTGGGTCGTATTATCTTGAAATTGAAGTTCATTCAGGCGACCTGCATGAATGCGTTATTCGCTTGTCAAATCACAGTGTAAGGTAACATTATAGGCATGCACCGTGTGAACACTTATTTGGGGGTCAAGATGACAAAATTTGCGCTCACCAGGCAAGGCAATTGTTCGCGGAGAGCGAGAGTCGAGCGCGTGACTGCGATCGGATTCAAAAACACATGGACCTTTCCCAGACCTTCAGAAGGCAGTGCGGTGTGTGAAAATATCGTCTTCATAGCTGAGCATTGCGAAAAATGTGTACTGGCTCCAAATGCCGAACATTTACCCACACCTTCCGAAAAAGTGGTATTTCACTCACCCATATGGGGTTGGGGTTGTTGGCGGTGTTTTGATGCAATTCATTGAAAGGTGGTAGGATGATGGTGAACCCATTCTTCTGCGCAGAGGCGCCAGTATAAATGACTGTGAGAAAAATGGACGGATCGTGCACTTGAACATAACTGGTCTTTCTATGGGGTAAGCATTTTAACATTCACCCCACATTTGATCGAATAATTTCCATGAAATTCGTTTTATCGCAAATTGTGCGTCGAAAAGGCGTCGCCAGCCGATACGTGTTTGGCCAAGAATAGGCAACCGCCTATGCATGGAATTGAAGCAGCCTCACGGTGGAGTTCGACGTCCTTTCCTAAGAGGCTTTTCACTAGTGAAGGTCGTTTCACTGCAGCTTTGTCACTTCTTTGGAGTGCATTTGAGCTCTACCGTTTTAATGATACACTCCGGGATTATCGGGAGAAATAAACTGCATCCCATTTTCGTGATACCGTTTCCCTGACTGCTAGGGTGAACGTGAACCAAATTTCGACGTTTGAATTAGTGCCTAAATGTTCACTGCAGGTCCCGGTGTCACTGTAGCCGTTTAACTCTCGCAGCTACATGGAAAGATGTTCAACGGAATATTTCGTCCTTTTATGACAATTTTTCACACCGTGATTGTGTAAAAAACTGGGTCTAAGTGGACGATTTCACTACCCTTTTCCTCCCAGAGGCATACTACTCAACCTGTATTGAAATGTGTTTGAAAACGCAGCAGCTTTGATCCATCATTTCTAACATGTAAACCACAAATGTAACCTGTTTTACAGTATGAGTACCCGAAAATCCATCAAGGTCGACTGTTGGTCCGCCGTGCGGAGTCGTTTTTAAAACTAGGCCAGGCAAAGGAGGCGCAAGACGCGTTTACACAAGCCAAACAATGTATTAACCTTGAGGACCCCAGCACAAATGCCTTGAAGAAACTCATTGACCAAGGCCTTGCCAAATGTACTCACGTGTTGCAGTCAGGCGATCATTGTGTCGGCTCGACGTCCGGGTTACCGATATTCGTGCGCCACCCTGAACCACCGTGTCCGCCAACTTGTGTGAGAGCCGTGATCCAATCGGATGCAGAACAAACGACACCGGGGATTCGTGGTGTTCCTGACCCCAACAGTTCCATTCCGTTTGAGGTATGCCTTGGGGACAGTGGAATTGGATGGCAAGTGGTCGTAAAGAAATCAGTCAAACCAGGTAAAGAAACTTAACAGTCACAGAGGCAGTGTAATTTAACCAGTCACCCCCCAAATTTTGCCCTCTAGTCGACGCGTTATCTTGGTGTGAAATACACAAGCCTCTTAGTCCACTATAACCTGTGTGACCAGCGTTTGCCTGTTAATTCTTCCAGTCGAAACTCCACCGCTTTCGCGAATGCTATTGTTTTGGCGAGGTTGTTGTAATACAAACAATGTGTGGCACCTAACCGCGGCTCCATTGCAGGGTTAAGCGTTGCTCGTTATAGCAGCATCTGTATTTCAAACCTATTCTTCACCAGCCAGGATTATATGGGAATTTAAAGGATAATACCGTTTTATTGGAAGAAGCCACTGTTTGAATCTTTTGCCCGGGGGAATGTGATCAAAACACCAGTGTCCAACACTAGTGTTGCACTGTTGACCTGTTCACAGGGGTTGGCAATCAGCTTGCAAACATTCCGTCACCAACGTACTGACTGTGCTTGTTTGTTCTGCTAGTTCGGCGCAGTTCTCGAACAGCTTCAGATTGAACGGGGTTGACTTTTCGAAGTTTATATCTTCGTAGTCAGTGAAATCGGTAACCCTGAAAGGCACAGTTTGCCAGGGAACTACGGTACTGAAGAAAGTTACGTCTGCCTCAACGTTTGTTCCGTATAATAGTCTAGGTTGATTGAGCTCATAGCTCCACAGCTCTCCCCTTCATAAATCCATCGATATGCCAGGTAGTGTAACCGTGATGGGACTACTTGTTATCTTTGGATAAATCAGCCCCTACAAAATTCGCAACGTTACAATTTGCATCAAAGAGGCCCAAAACGTGTGAAGAAGTATGTGACCAGTTTTGCATCGAACACATGTGGTTGTTATCTGCTTTATGGAACCGCCTTCAATGGGAAGCCACTGGATTCCCGAACTAACTGGACATGCCATCGCCTCCAAGGCTTGGCTGTATGTCCCACACTCTCCCGTCACGAAGAGACTGGACCTTACCGTGGTGTGACGGTTTGCGCACCTCAGCGACCCATTGAGCTATACTGGGGGGTGTCCCCGCGACACTCACAGAGTCTCTCATACCAGGTTGGTCAATGGTTAGAGGTCTGACGAACACAGTCTCCTGGCCCTCCAGGTTGGGGGTTGGGACATGCATGGCGACGTGTTCCGTAAAATTGGTAATGCATTTGCATTTCCTGCCAAACACCGCTGCCTTGCGGTTAGGCTTTTGAGCCAAAGGCTTTGGCTGAGGACCCTAATCGTCCTCCTGTCTAGGTGTGGGCGCCCTGACAGTATCCCAGCCCACGTACAACCATGAATCGCACATATACAAATAAACTCATGCCACATCGGCCGTCGCGTGGTGCCATCAGCCCGGTCGCCTTACTTGCTGCATACAGCAGGGCGGGTAAGCGAAAACAGGCTACTGCTGACGCCTCCCTTCTTTCTATTTCACATACTTTTTCTTCCCCCTCTCCCTATACGGCAGTGAAGCATCGGTGTTGAACACTGATGTCATGCTGTCGATGATGATGATGACACTCTCCCTCTTTCCGGTGATCGAAACTGCACCAGCAGGAATCATTGTGCCTATGGTACACGGTTTATAGCTCATAAATTGATTGATTGATTGTACGGAACCGGTGCGAAACTAAACCTGGATTACAATTATACTCGGCTGCCAGTGCGTGAATTTCGTCAGCCGACATGCTGGCTTTATATCTGGCCCTCATACAATAGTTTTTGGGTGGATCATACTGCACCTAACCGAGCGGTGCAATGTGTGAATGTATTCACTTCAATCGATACCAAAAGTTGTACTGCGCAAATGTAACCACATGGCTTTCCTTCGTGAATAAGGTGGATAAAGGGAACAGGTGAATTTCATTTTGTTCCGAGCACGTCACCGGCGGCTGTTTAGCAGCAGAATTTTCGATCCTTAAATAACAAACTATCGGTCCGTGACTAAAGCAAAACGAATCGAATGTGCGGTTGGAACGGTATAGGGCACGCGGCAAAATTAGAAGTTTGTCCATGTTTTTTCAACATAAATTCACTCCTGGTGATTAGAACGGGAAGAACTTTGGTCACCATTCGACAGGCTATTTTTTTTACTTTAAGGGACTAGTTTGAAAGCGAAGTTTGACAGTGCACGCTAAAAAGGCAGGATCGCTCCATCTTGCTTCTCCATCGAGCGAGTCTGTGGTGATAAGTCCCCGCCATTCTGTCACGGAAACCCTATAGCTCACCGCTAAATTTTCTATGCATCCAAATGAAATTTCGACCGAAGCTTATTGATTCACATGTGAGAGCAGCGGCGAAATTGGTTTTAGGGATTGTATCTTTGTACATTTGTTGATCTATCAATCGGCTTTAGGTAAGGACTGCATTTGGTCGGTTCAACACTATGTGGCGTAGCGGTAGCCAGCTATTGATAGCGTAAGAGTGGTCAACTGTTGCGTTACCCTTTCCAGCCATCCCATCTACTCATAGCAATGATAATTATGCCAGTAGTAGTACGTTCAGCAGGTTAAGTCTGTTTGTTTCTTCAACCGGTTGTTCTCCCAGATACATGTTTTACATGAATTCTGGTACGAACATAGAATAGCAACATGAACATTAAGCAAGCCATGTCAAAAATCATGAAACTTTAGAAAGATGCCCAGTCAGCGGTTATAAAAAAACATCGCCAAATTGGGACACTCTTTGGGTCCTACAGCATTCACCATAATGGCGCTCTACTTAATCACATTCCATATAAACTGGAATGCAATATTCTTAAGTTTAACTTTCGTTTTGACGATGAGATAAAAATAAATCATTCAACTGTAACACCCTTTCGGTGATTAACTGCCATGCCGCCAGAAGGAAGCACGAGGGCTGGGATACTGCCAGAGTGCCCAAGCCTAGACAGGAGAAGTCGAGATGGATTTGGAACCACGGACCTTCTGGTCAGTAGATTCGCGCTCTAACCACTGGGCCATCTCGTTTTAAAGACGTTAAACTCGAAAATCGGGTTAGTAAAAACACCTGTTGACTTCCTGTTTGCAACGCTGTTGGCGCGAATCATCTTCTATCGTGGAACCTTCATACCTTTTAACTTCGTACCGTTGCCGCCGTTGTTGATTTTTTACAGAGCCGGGTTGTTCTGCATGAGTATTCTACGGTTACAACAAAATAACTGTTGTTGTCGCTAATATCGTCCGCGAAAAGAAATTTCATTCTAGTGTTTCTTTCCCGTTTTCTACTCACCGCTAGCCCTGTTCTTCAACTTTTCTACACAATCTTTGTAGACTTGGAACGCGTCATTAGGTAGGTTCACTCCCTCTCCGTGTGTACGGACACCCACCTTTTCGTCGACATTACGCGTTGCTTTCTGATTTATTTTTGTTCACTATGCTGTTTCAACTCCTTGCGTTGTTGTTTGTTAAAAAACGCATAATTGAGGGGTATTATCAATGACATGTTCGTCGTCTCAAAAATCGTTTCTGTTTTCTCTACGGTTTTCGAATTTGAATATCATTTTTTTTACCTTCATCATCGGTTCATTCCGGTGAGGACGAAACCGAAAGACTGGGCGCTCTGTTCTTGCATCGCCTCACAATTGCTGTTGTCAGTCATTTTAACCTGTAAACCGCCGTCTAGATGTACGCCGAAAACTACTTTGTTGTTTGCTATCCTATGATGATGAACTAAGACCCTTGCACACTTCTCTGAATTCCGGTAAAGCTTTTCTACAGCGACTACTGACAGGATCAGTCAAAAAGTGTTGATCGAGAGGGGTTGACACTGTATAGGCTTGTGTAACCCGACAATAATCCGGTAAATAGGATGTATCCCTCTCCAAACTGTGCGTTTGTTCATCAATCATAGAACACCTACAGTTTAACGGCTGATGTCAGCACAGACGTGCAAAGACCTAGGCTGCCGGAAAAAGTAGGCGACTGCAGTATGTGGGGGTCAAGACAGTAGGACAGTAGACAGGATCAGCCGAAATTCCATGGACCGTAGCTGTGAAAGGAAATGAAGCCCGCTTACAAAGGATCCGCTCACGGCGTGTATTTCAGAATACTATCACGCATTTGAAGTCAACCACTGTGAATAGGGGGCACGACGCACCGTGGAGTCATTTTGGTAGATAACAACAATCTTTAGGGACAAATGGAGATTATGGATGATATGAAAATTATGACAACTACTCTACAAGTTCGGTGTGTATTTTGGAATCTATTCTTATTGTAATTGACAGTATCATGATTTCAATAGGCAAACTACAAACTATCTATAAGTTTGGAGGTGTTTATTGTGTTTTGATCCCATGTAGGTTTACCACATAACAAAGCATCTCCCAGGTATAACACCCTTTTGGTGTCTAGCTACCATACCACCCAAAGAAAGCACGAGGGCTGAGATGCCGCCAGGTTGCTTGAGCCTAGACAACAGCAGTCTAGATGCAAAGGTTGGGTTCGCATCACGAACCTTCCGGTTCGCTCGTTAACCACTCAGCTATCTCAAGCTCGAGGATTCAACATTAGTTTCAAACAACCAGAATGGGCTAACGGTTCCGTGCGGGTCACAGTCTCGCTCCTTTGCAATAGAACGGAAGTGTACCTGACGCTCCGAGGCCGGATATAACATCTGTCTTGTTATGATGGATTGTTAACGTCCAGAGCGTGTGAAAAAAGTAATACACGCGAGTGGAGCGGTCGGCTGTTTCTTTCCACCGAATTACTTCAAAGTGATTGTGGTGGATAGTCTCAGCCTATCTAATAGTGGGTCTGCTTCCCAGTATTTTAATACCCATGAAATCATCAGAAAGACTCTTCGATTTCATTGAGTAGATCCTTCGAGATGTCTTCTACTGGACGACATTGCTCTCGTAATTTCGTTCTTTTCCGAACTTCACTGACTGAAGCCCTCAATACAACTTGCCGCTTTTCGCCGCGCTTTTTCTTTGGCTTCTACCTGGTGTGTTTTACAACTTTCTCATTTCTACTTGCTTGCTAATGGTCCCCTCTCAATTTATTCTTTTGCATAGGGGAACTGATTCTGGTGGATAAACCCTACGTGCGTCGGATTCACAAAGATCGCGTCTTCTCGCATTGCTATCAGTGCTTCCGTCGATCGCTCAATCTCCGACCATGCCGAGGCTGTTCTGAGGTGCGTTTTTCATTTTATTGTCGCCGACTTGGATAGATTAACTGCTTTGTAAGGATAATTTGCGAGTAAAGAAAGATTCTCGTGTATTCTGATAATATTTCACAATGCATTCCAAGTCGCCGATGCTGTTTCCATTCCGGGTGGTTTAAGTAACTTTCAGTTAACAACTGAACACTGATCATAGACGAAGCTGCAGTCTCCTTACTTGAAACCGCTTAGTTCGGATCTCCGCCTGACATGTTACCCTTGTGTGGGATCGAAAAACGTGACATCATATCTCGTCTTGTCCATGGGAACACATGGGAGCGCACAAATCGAAAGACGTGGTTTTTTATATTCAGTTTGCTGTATATTTGCGTGTAACAGTATATCAAGCTGGATATCCCCGTCAGATTTCATGTGAGGGAAATCCCTGAACTGTAGAGCAATGAAATGAAAGTGCACGGAAATTCAATTTGGGCAGGATTGTTGTGGACAATTTATTGTTTCATGGGATCTCATGAAACAACAACAAAAAACAACAGTGATTTGGCTCGTCTGGACAGTCTGAAAAGTCTGAAATCTATACTTAATATCTTCAGCAACGGTCAAAATACCCATGGTACTGGATTGTGAATTTGCACACGCTGGTTAATTTCCAGGGTCTGCTTGTTTTCAGCCGGGCTTTCAGTCGTTTCCATCTTTTAGTCAGAATAAACCTGATCGTCCTCGATAGTTCATTGCCCGACGAATTGGTCTGCACAAATAACCTGGTCGCCCATCTGGCGTTCAATCGATGCTAAAGGATTTTGCTCCGCATTCACCGAAATGAATCAGCTTCACCATCGTTTCTGACTCGAATCAAAGACTTTGGTAGGCGGTTACTTCACCGGAGGAATCATATACAATATGTCGGTTGGACATGTATCTGTATTTTCAGAAAAAAGGAGTATACCAGAATGTCTGATACGTACGCCCATGATTCCTCAGTGCACATCATGGCATGCAGCACATGGAGCTGTACGTAAAATGAAATGAAATCGTTCAGCTGTAATACCCTCTCTGTGCCCGGCTACCACGCTATCCGAAAGAAGCACGAGGGCTGAGATACTACCAGGTTGCCAAAGCCTAGACAAAAGCGGTTGAGTTGGCGAGGTTGGGTTCGAACCACGGACCTTCTGGTCAGTCAATTCACGCCTTAACCACTGAGCCATCCCGTACCTGTACGTATACATATAAAAAGCACAGGACAAGTTACTTTCCACAGACATGTACATGCCAAGTCTAGCGCGCACTCAGTGTAGCAGGTCGCAGCTTTTTTGCAAAGTACTTGAATAAAAGAGTAACCTGAACAACTTCCGTATGCGACTGTTGATCAAGTTAATTTTTGTGTTTGTGTGTCCTGTGTAGACTTCAGTGAGCACTTCTGCTACCCAACTGCAAGGTAGATGATGAAACGCTGGTCATAAATCCGAACGTGCAATTCGTTGAAAACCTCAGATTGTCACTTAGTCAGAGGTGAATTTGCTTCTCAAATGTATTTCACTTCCCACCAGTTATATTATAGGGATGACGTTTTCGCAGACAGGATTGTCCAAAAAACTATTGTTCCAACCAAGTGTCCTAAATCCACCATTTTTGTGAGTGAAATCAATTGGATCATATATATTTATTATAAGTCTGTTTTTTATTCAGGTCGGATTCTGTTCATCTTCGTGTGAGGAAGCTGCCTGGACGCCAGACTGGTCCTCTGAAAATTCCACAAACTCCATTCAGGGTCGACCTTGTCATCGTTTTGAATGTGGTCAGGTTCATCGCATCCAGTTGGATGATTATGCCGGCTGGAAATGGTTTCGGTCGCATGCCGCCTCGCCTGGCAGCAGTAGTGCACCGACTACTATTGGACGCTACTGCTCCGAACTCCAAAAGCTCCGTCAAGACGATTGTGTCGGAGGTGCGAAGGTCTCTTGGCTTGCTTTCGCGTGCATCGCACGCACAGCTCCTCACATACTTTGTGATTTGGTCCAAGTAAGTTACGTGCCGTATTGATTGCTCAGATTGTGTTAGCTGGCTGAGCGCCGGTTTCGTAATGACCTGGATGAAGACTTCTAAATGCGTGGGCTCCTCACTGAGAGTGAAACCTGGCACGATGATCATTCCACTTGCCTCCAGTACGAGCCTCGACTGTGTGTTGAAGTGTCCATATTCATGTAGGCCTTTGTGCGCCACATGTTAGTTGTGGAGCACCTTCATTTGCCCTGATCAGAATTGCAAAATATAAACATAGTAGCTATACCAAATTAACTTTCGTCTTCGTGAATTTATGGGAAGAAGGTAAGAGCGCACACCATGCAGCAACTTCCAAGACAATACTACGGAAAGGAGCCGGTTCCTTTCGGAAAGAATTTCAGACTTAATGGATGCTGTCAGAATCACTGTTTTGGATTTCTCGGGGAAGCGGTATCTCTTCGAACAGGTTTCTATGGGAGGGAATGAGATATGCCGTGGGTCATTCCGAGATCAACTCTTCTATGGAACAGATCCTTTCTTCATACGTACTCTCGAGCCCTGAAAAGCAAACGCCAAGCCTTTACGATTTTCCTCGGTGTCCGGTCGTAATCTCCCGTGGGAGGGACCAGCGTATACTTTTTTTAATAGATTTTGCACGTGTAACATCTCTACAGTGCCCACCTCGGAATGATTGTAGTAAGCTAGCACTAAGTCCCTTCCCCGTCCACCTTTATGCTTTCCGTCACAATAAGGCTTTCAAACAAATCGCGGTTTTATGGCAGCGAAGCATCGGTGTTGAACACTAATGTCATGCTGTCGATGATGATGATGACGATGACCTCATCCCTAAGACTGTCCACAACACCCGAGCGATGGTCAAACTAATCGCTCTGTGGCCGTCTAACTCTCCTTACAGACCGATTAATAGCTTGGATGTTATTGCTAGCTAGCAGTCAGGACGCCTGGATCGAATGTTATTTGGAACAAGCCATACCCTTGGTGCTGTATAGCGGATGCTTCCTCGCAAGCTTCGGGTACCGATTTTTTGTTTTTATGGTTTTCTTTGGTTGCCGTCTAGGATGTAAATAAGCCATTAAAACTTGCATAATGAAATCGTTGCTTTCCATCAAATCATTCAATGCAACTCACCTGCTGCTATCCCAGTACTTGCTTGGTTTATTTGATACGCTGTGTAGCTTACAGGACACGGTTTTGGCCACTGTGAATGCCACTCAAACACTCCTAACTGTTTTTCTGGTTTGGTCCATTGTGCATACTAACTTGTCAACGCAAGCCGAATGACGAAGTTTGTGTTTTGGGAGAACTGAATCCATAATGGGCAAGTTTGAGGTTGGGACACTCGAGAAGGAGACCAGAGTACTTCTTATACCTTTGCATTCCATATTATTGGACTGGAGAACGTGAGTAGCAGGTCAGAATCTACACACATTCGTTCGGAACTCTATGATTGCGGGATTTATGGCTTTTATCACCGTGGATCTTTGTTCCAGCTGTATTATACGGGTAAATTTTCCAGCAGAACAGCATACTGTCTACGCTGCATAATTCACGATATTGAAAACCGTCGAGTGAGACAAATGACGAACACGGTTGAAAGGTTTCTCACAGTACAACCTACAGTCATTTTCTTCACAAGTCTTCGTTATATTCATTAGCCATGTTACCTGTCGTAGTTGTAGGCGTTTATTTGTGTTTCAGGTTGCTCTGTATCTGTAATTCTCCGCTCTGAGTAATGACTCATTTTCCTTGCCTTTTCCAAGTCCTGTGAACCGAACACCACGTCTCCGTTGTTGGCTTTTTCGGGTCTTAGACACTTTCCTACTTCGGGCATACATCCAGACAATTACTGCGCTATCGGCTGGTTGGTGTCGAACTCTGACAAGCGGGAAATAAGCGACTTATGGCAACGTACAGTTGCTGCAGTGTTTCTTGGCCACTGTCTTTCGGTAAGTGATTCTTCCAGATGTAGTTCTGTACTTCGAACCTGAGCTAGCTCAATAGTTAAGGCGCGAAATTACTGACCGGAGGGTTCGTGGTTCGAACCATACTCTGACATCTCGACAGCTCCTGTCCAGGCTTGGGCAACCTGACAGTATCTCAGATATCGTGCGCCCTTCGAATGGTATGACAACTATGCAACAAAAGGATGCTACGGCTTGATAGCTATTGTTATTGGTGTTTTATTGCGTATACTTCGCGTAGTGACGTTTCACCCCCTGTTGCTTTCATTTTTGTAAGCTGTTCGTGGAACTTTCTGCCTAGCCTAAATTCCGTGACCATCTGCTAATTCCTTATGAGAACCACAATAACTTCGCTATGGTCGTAAAAGTTGTTTTCCCACTCTGTTGTGCTTAAGGCCAAGTGGAAGAACTGCTGTATATCTGCGGCGCGCTGTGGTGCATATATAGGGAGCCCTTTCACTGAACAATTCTCAGACTTTCTTTTCTACTCCCTGTACAAAGCATTTTGAACGTTTGCGCAGAAGTCTCTGGGGGATCTTCGAGCTTTTACCACTCAGCTTCATGTGGGTTGCGCAGTTAGCTCTTCGAAGTTGTTCTCCATGCAAACCAGTCTGCATCCCATCCACATATTCAGCAGTTCACACTTTTATGTTGAAGGATACATTTATCACCACTGCGTCGAACCACTTAGTTGTTACCGATGTGCGCCTACACAGTCCTGAATGGTACTTGATGACATGGTATTTGAAGGATAGACATAGTGCCTAAACTATCGGCCGGAAGAATGAAAAGAGTCACTTACTAACCTCAAGAGATCTGAGGCAGCCTTTAATGTCCGTACTCTATGTCAACGTGGGCAAGAGACATCTCTTGCTGAAACCTTGCTTCCCCTCTCTGTCGATTTGTGTTGTGTCGCCGAAACGCGCATACAAAACCCCACACCGGTCGTGCACCTCAAGTCGCTTTGGACGAACTCAACTGGTCTACATTTCCCTTTTCGTCTATCTGATGATCCTGGCGCAATGGCTCGTGGTATCTACGGCGTGGGATTTGCACTCAGCCCCAAGGCTGAAAGCGCCTTAATGAACTGGATATTGCGCTGTGTGGTTGTTTGGCTCAAGTTATATCTATGAGGGCCGATGCGGTAAACTGTGTTTATTTGTCATGTCAGTGTACGCCCCGACAGACTGTGGTTATGAGACCCAGAAAGTAGGTTTTTATCGAGATGTGTCGCGACCGCTTCGGTCAGCAAGAAGAACGAACGTAGTCATCCTGGTGGGTGATATGAATGCCCATTTTGGCCGACTGAGACCGGAAGAAGCGCAGTTAGGTGGTGGATTTGGAGTCGTTACTCAGTGTATGGTTAATGAGAGGGGGACGACTAATTCAGTTGTATGCTGAGTGGATTTACGATGCAGTTGGACTACGTCAGCCATTTTGCACTGATTCGCCGTACACTAAATAAAAAAAAACGAAAATCACATTTCGGATCTGGTGTTTATCTCGCAATCAAAGTCAACCTGCGTGAATATGCTGGAGTGCACTAAGCCGGCGTGTCATCCTTTTGTGAATCTATAGGGAGAAAACACAACCCCGCAGCCCTTTGAATAAGAGTTTGAACTTTGCCGTTTATTCGCGGATTGGTTGCCTCCTTAATTGGGGCTTTTCTAAGACCCGTACCTTGTTCGATGTCTTCTGTGCTAAACAGATCGTCTAAATTTTTGTGACATCAGACGGTCCCTATCCGAGGCCGATCTTTATAGGAGATCCCCTCTGTCTCAGTGAGGCATTACGGTGATCCTCATTCAGGGGAACATGTTGGGGGATGATTGCATCCGCTTTTCCGCTCACATGCTATGGAGGAAGTAGGTACGTATTAACTGTACAGCGGAGTTTCCTAAATCAAGGTTCGAACGAGGTATTTACTCAGTTATTCAAATCAAAGTAGTGGCATTTACTTTCCCTGTTTCATTCACTGTTTTCTATCCCTGATTCTTTTTTCAGCGAGGTGGTTACCCACTCGATTGGAGCGAGGGCTGCTTTCGAGATCCTATTCAGAAGCAATGCATGTCGCGCAGTCAGTTACTTCCTGCATCATGGGCCTGTGCTTGTCTCTTGCATCACATTCAAACGGTCGCTTCCAATGCACACACTTTCTCTGTGGATGCTTACTTCAACCAGTCCGACTCTGAACCACAGGTTGATCGTCCAAATGGTTCACTTTCCGAAGGTGTAGTACTTACCGACGTTTTCCCATTCTCCATCGGAAGCGGACTTTTCCCATTGCTCTCTTTGGTCAATCATTCTTGCAACCCGAATGTGAATCAAGTCTACATGGCCGACGGTTCCTGTGGTCTGTTTGCGCTGCACGCGATTGAACGGAATGAGGCACTCCTCAGCAACTATGGCTACCATTATGCTACACATCCACTTAAAGAACGTCGACGATCACTACTTGAACAATATCATTTCACTTGTCAATGTGACGCCTGTGTGGGAGGTTGGTTTGGTGCTGGTGAGCTTATCAACCTCCGATGCTTGAACTGTCGTCAGGCCATCGTTTCAGATTCGGGTGTAGACACCGAAAGGCAGAACATGGGGGCTTGTTCCTGCCCGTCGACGGTCCAACAGCAATCCGTGCGCAAATTTTCCCAGTTAAACCAAACATTTCGGGATTTCACAGTTTCTATTCCAGAGGACTATCTTAAAAGACCATTTCATAAAATCTCGCGGAAGTTGTTGAATAGCCACATTTCCCAAGTGGTCCGTTTGTTGGATGTGGATGCCTTCGAACGCGTCCTAGTACGACCCTCCATGCCTTTTGATTATCTTCAGGAATTACTAAAAGTTCTCCTTGATCTTCGTTATGGCTGCTGTTTCATGGAAACTAGCAAACTGCGATACAGAGATGGAGAAGAATGCAGTGCCCTTTCGTAGACTTTTCTCATCCTTCACCCGACGATTTTTCCCATCTATTTCTTGTTTCAACTGCTTTTGATCAATGCAATTTATTGCACATCACCTTGCGAACATGACAATTAGAATTTTTTACACCTTACCTAACCTTTGTTCTCACGCCTTAAGTGGGTTATGGACATCTCTGTGTAGGTGAATTTTCGGGTGTGAGATCATGCACCGCTGGACCTTTACACTCCAATGTGGTAAGATTACGGATTTTGCTATCCCTCATTTTCTTTGAGCAAGTCAGTGGAATCAAATGAAGCACATATTGTGCCAGACGTGGAACGAAGAGAGGATGACCCTAGGACCATTAATCTGACTATTCTTCAGCTGGAGACAGCTCAGTGGCTAAGACGCGAACTGACTGGAAGATCTGTGGTTCGAACCCAACACCAGCATCCTCTCCAGGCTCGGGCAGTCTGGCAGTATTCCAGCCCCAGTGCCCCCTTCTGTTAGCATCGCAGGTAGGCACCGAAAGGCTGTTGCGACTGAACGATTATTATTCGTTTTAAAAAGCTCACAATCTCATGATGTCGATCGGTTGTGGTTGCAGGTTCCCATTGTAGGATGGGTCGTTAGAGATGGTATAAAATGAGCTGTTGGTAGGACGTGGAAACTGGCTTGTCAATGTTGCGGTTTGTCAAGATGTTTCTCACGTTACTTAACGGAAACTTAGGATCCATCGGCGATCCGAGTGATTCATCGGTGAGCAGTTGAGAATGATTCCCAATGTTTTGTTTCCAACGTCACAGTTGAGATCTGATCGAATGAAGGTTGTCGGAAGTAATCTGCAAACTGCCGCATGTGGTATCTGTGCTATGACTGAATTCTCATGTACTAGCTGTACAGGTCTCCTGCAATCCCAGTGGACAACAATAATTCCGTCTCGCACCACGTTCCTGAACTTCGTCTGCCACGGAAATCTTTTCCTGACAGTTTTGACAACGGATATTCACATTCTCCACAAGGATTGCATTCGCATTAGGAGTAATCCCAGTAAGGCAACGACAAATGACGACTGATCCTATTCGGATTGGAATAACACTAAAAGTTCAACATGTTGCCTCATCCACCCGTATGTAACACAAGCACAGTTTCCGTGGAGTTGTTTGCGATGATGGTTATTGTATTTGGATCATGAGAGTGGAGCAGTCTGGCCTACAGTTACTGACTTCCGTGCCCGACTGTCAACTAACTAACATTTTGTCCACGGCTGTCCGGTAACGATAGCCGTGTGATCTTCTGTACACAACCTAGATCAAGTTGTAAGTAAGGCGACGGTAGAGACTCTCTCGGACGGGCTTTGATAAGCAGTTCTCTCCTCAATCGAGTTCGAAACCTTTGGCTCAAACAGTACGACGTAGAAGTATAGGATTGACCTAAGTTTTCTGAACAGTCATTTCAACGACATTATATCCTGACAGAGATTCCAGATCCAGACCAAGATGATTGATTTGCCTACCCGATTATGCGAGTCCAACGTAAGGTAATGACATGGTCTTCCAGGGGCAGAGCATTTATCCTGGTCGATTTCCTCACACTTCGAGAAATCCGGCCCATTGTAATTGTGGTAGAAAATCGAGGGCTGGAAACAGCGTATCCGTAATAATTTATCCCAGGAAGTATCGGGAAGAAAAAGTGTTTCTTTTAATTAAACCGGTAAATAGCACTGGCAAAGAGCACACAGGCCAGCGGATCACTATGTGTTTCATGATAACTGCAAGTCCACTTTCAGTTGCGGGACATTCTGCAGGCAGAAAAGAATGTTGCCTGTCTCAGCGGATGAAGACATCGGGAGAAAAATACTGCTATCGATTGAGAACCGTCTAGCCAACACGATTATTATCTTCGTCAGTTGCCGGGCGCGTGGTTCTTGAAATCTGTCTTCTTGTTTCTACCTGAGTGAGTCGCCCTCAAATGTTGGCAACCACCGTTTGTGAGCTAACTCTTCCACCTACTTTTACGAACTCAGTAGTAAAGGTTGATGAGGGAGAAACTACACATTCGGCCGTCATGAAAAGGGACGTGGACTTTTTGCTGCGATCAATTCTTATCCATTGTTTACCCTCTTAGTTATCGTGCAGGGTATTTTGAGTCCCATCAAGTGAATTGATTCCACGGCTGTATGAGGGCTCATAGGGCCGGCGGCTCAAGGTCTGTGTCCCACTATCTACTGAAACCAAATTGACTGTTCGTTTTATGCTCTTGTTCTGTGTCGGATGAAACGGGTACCGAATTCGGTTTAAATAAGTAAGTAAGTAAGTAGTTACGATCTGTGATGACGTATTCAAGGGATGATAAAGGTGACCCTATTTGAAAAGTCCATTGTATGTTTCACTCTAATAAGTATGCTAGCGACGGAAGATGGTTAGCAACAGCTTTCAACTTACAAGTGCAGAAATAAATAGATGAACACCAATTTGATCAGCACAGTTTGTTGTCTGGACAGTGGCACGTTGTGAAGCATGTGGAGACAATTCAGACGGTGAAACATACGCATATCTAGTCTGCTTATGGCAACCACTGAGATAGAGCGTAAATTCGAACCGGGCTTTCTACTCAGAGGAGGTTAATTTAAAACATTGGACAAAAGATGCAGTTAATATTTTTGTTGGATTACAATAAAATGGTCCACTAAGTTAACCATAAATGGATCGGATCTATCGGAAGTGAGTAAACTTTCGTACGAATGCGCGTTGAGCTGCTACAGTGCATCAAACCAGTGGTGCGTCCGCACCCATTTTTACGATTTAATTAGCAGTAAGCTCAGAACTGCAGATGTAATTTCTCCCGTTGTATCAAATTTCGCTAAATATGAAACGTATGGAAATTACTGATGCTAAAGTAATTTGATGCTTCATCGACTGTTCCGTTCAGTCGATATGGCATCCAGGAAACCTTCGGAGCTTCTCATCTTACAGTGTTCATGTTGTGATCCTGTTTCAACTACGCCTTGACTCCAAAAGCGACCATTTTAGGGGAGATGGCAACAGACTTCCTTAGCTCAAGCAACGTACGCAGGAAATACAAGACATGGTTGGTCACAGTTTTCGCTCCTAGAGTTATCGGCGATATTGACTTCCGATCGCCTTTATTGTCCGCACATGGGGTGTCGCATGCTCTGTGTAAGTGAGGTTGGAAGGTGACCACTCGTTAGAAGATAATCGCGGTTATTATGAAAGCCAATAATTGAATTACGTGTAGGTATATTTCATTTGCAAGTTTGATGACAATGAGCTTATAGTGTCTGTACTTCCTTTCTCCCGGTCGAATCATTCCCTTGCCTGAACCCACTGTTTTCTGCGTCTGCCTCATGTGTTCGATATTCACCCACAATCCCTCACGAACTTTTGACCCTTAACATATCGAATCAATTCTGACGAACTTTTCCCGCACGCTTTTCGACCACTTGCGTTACCACGTGCTGTGTGCGCACTTTTGTCGGTAATTCATGTCTGTTTACCGTTCTTACCGGGTTTTATTTGGACTTGCACCAATTCATGCAACAATTAGACGGAACTCCACATAATTTGAGGTTTGTATCCCTTTCATATACACATTTTGTACATGTAGTACCGCATTTTTTTGATAAATCTCAAGACTTCGTAATTTTTATCTTGTGATTTCGCGCGTCACTCAACTGGGCTTGGCGGAATACGTCACGTACTCTACAGTGTCTATTTTACTCAAATTACGCAGGATCAACTAAACTGTTGTTCTACCTTATTTTGGCATTGTGCTGAGTAGCTGCGACGTTTAACCTACATGTTTTATCAACCTTGTGGCTGCAGATAAAGACTGTACAGCGACGTTCACAACAAGCAGTGCATTTAGGAGCCATTTGTTTTACCCAGTCTACCTGGTTTCGAAATAATTTCCTCACTGGCCAACCAAACAAATTTTGTTTGCATTAAACTATACGAGTTTATCAAAATGAGTTTGTCCTGATGTGTTTGCTATTGTGCACTCTTCTGAATATCGGCAGACATCAAGAAACTGCGATGAGATTTTGTGGCTTCTTTGGGTCAGGATGACTTCTTCCGGCCCAGACACAAGTAATCTGGTTGGCCACATAACCGTTTGAAACGAACAAGGAAGACACTTGATCTATCGCAGACTGCGGTCTACTGTTTTTTATGACAGCCGGACACACCAGGTAGCACCACAGGAATCAAAAGCGGAGTGCACTTCTCACCTGAATAGGCCGTGTCGTTGGCTTACTTACTTAACACATTCAAGTAATCGGTGTTATCATAAATCCTACCACACTCAGCCAACGGTTACAGGTGCTGGACAAGGAACGCATACGTTATCAACTGAAGCAGAACTTCAAGGTCGCACGCAATGTATACCCGGGACCACTGGGTGGTCTGGCAGCTAATCACGTCCCTGAATCTACCCTTCACAGGGGCCAGCAGATTAACCGACCTTGTTAGTGTAAATGGTGTGCTGAATATGCGGCAGCTATTGGGCCATGTGTGTGGACGTGTCTGATCATCTATGTGTCTTATCTTGAGATCTTCATCAGGATAGGGAGCGACAACTGTAAGGTCATCGTCGGATTTTCCTTGAACAGTGATCATTCTGCACGCGTTTGGGCAAAATGCACTGAATTAGGCAGACGGTACTCGAGCATTCTGAGTATGGTCACAAGCCAGTGCAATGTTTGAAAGGTCTTGAACACACATCGCACATGAATTCTCAACCGTTCAATAGTAATCCTGTTCTCAGCGGACGCGAGTCACACTCTGGGAACATCGGGTATCGAACCCTGAGAATTATTTTGTGTGTGATGTTCGCACGGACCACGTTTCTGAACCAAAGTAAGGAATGTATTACAATTTACCCTAGACCAGTATAGGGGTATCACACCGACGCCTGCAACTGTGCAGGTAGACGAATTGGTCAAACACATCGGTTGTTTCATCTGCGTTGGGTTCTGTGGATAGGGTCACAGAATTATTTTGTTTGTTTTGTTTTACTTGCACTCCACCTTCCTTATAGACTACGGGATAAATCCTACAGAGCCCTGGTGTATTCTTGTTTATCGATAGGATGAATCGCGTTTTATTTCATGTTATGGTGGTGAACTTGTGTCCATTTTCCATTTGGCTGCATCTGTCGTCTGAGGGTGTGTTGCGTCACGTCACGTACAAATGCTTCAGTTACGAAGCCAGTGTCCCTGTACCTCAATAAAAAATCTTGACGCATTTGCGAAGTTTCTTGCGAGACCACATGTGCGATCCACTGATTGAACAGTTGTGAAACCTGATCTTTTCAGCTGGTGTTTTACACTTTAGGTCAAGATTAAGAGATTTGAAGCTAGTGAGTATCCACGTTTCAGTGACTTGGGCGGTTACCTTTATCCAAGGTGTGAACCCAAGCATCAAAACGGACAATTATTTGCTTATTTTGTATACATAGTACGGGCAAAACAACCCAACCTAATGAATATTTCATTGCCTGTCTTGATTCAGCTGGAGGACTCTTCTCTCCTTTTGAAGAGGCGCTCTTAAAGGGCCTCTCAAAAGTGTTCTCCTCCAAGGATGGAAGGTGGTGAAGACCAATAAATAGAAGGTGATCCTATGGAGGAAGCTTTTTTTTGAGAATAGTGATTTCAGAGTGGCAATTGTATTTCAGTATCCAAAGCATGAAGGACAAAAATTTTATCCATCAGATTCAGTCAACAATTTATTCTTAATATTGTGAAACAAACATTTTGATGCTTGTATGGAACAGCAATATGCTTTTAGCTATCAGTGGGCTAACTTGGACAACAGTCGCAGGCACCAACTTTATGCCATTGCAACACCCATGATCTGGCATTAACGAAGACCAGTCTGCAAAGGAGGTCCTCTCTTCTAGGATTTCGGCAGCCCCAATAACAAGCGCATAACCGGTACCACCTCGGCAGACTAGAGGAATGCTGCTGTCGAAACAAAAATCCACAGAAATTTGGATTTCCTTGGTTTGACGGGGTTACAGAGTTACAGAGTTAGAAAGTTGGATGTTCATTGGATGAGATAACCAACTTTCGATTTTGCAGGGCCTCAATCATTAAAGCCACTTAAAAAATTATAGTGACATCAAATGTGTGTAATTAATCGTTTGCTGCAACGTAAAATCGAATATATCTGTTCAAACCGGGCAAACTACCCATTCAAGTTGAATTTTGGAAATAAAGAATGAAGAAGGCAGATCCGCGTCTTGACTGACTCAGCAAAGTCTAGCGCACACCTTAAAATCAGTGAGATGTGCTGCGATAAGTAAGACGGACGGCACAACGTGGCAATCTTCCGACGGCATCTGATACCTAACCTGCTCTCTGGGTTAATTTTTGACCGCGATGCCCCTTATAATGTCCTTCCGTTCGTATCGATCCAACAGGCAGAAATATGCGGGCGAAATCAAACCGCAACCGCACGTGCTACTGAGACCTATTCCAGCCCAAATATTATTGTTGGAAAAGTAAAGTCGTTTGTGTTTATTATTCAAATAAAGGTTATAGTATGAAGGCGTTCTGGTTCCGGGAATGTAAACGGTTCATTAAAAAATGGCGATGAAGCTGTGTAATTATTCAATATTGAGTCAAACATCTCTGAAGTTTTCAATGAAAACGGGCTAATAAATAAGCCTGACAAGCTCCGGATTGTTCAGAGAACATCTTGTTTTTGGATAGGACTCTACAAGTGAGAGTATCCACTGGCTCTGTCCTCAAATTCTTGCTTCTAGAAAATGCCACAGGCAGCTTGATCTTGTCTTTACCATAAGAAAGGGACTCTGAATAACCATTGTTCTCCAGTGGATTTTCTCATCTCTGATCAAAGCAAACCCAGAAGTGGACCGGTGCAAGTCTGACGCAAGTTATTGACGCTACCCAGAAGACTCTTAATAAGAACGAAAGTGGGACTGAGTCTTCTTGCAAATATTCGAAACAGTATTTTTGGTTGTTTCAACTGAGACAGCATTATGATCCCTTGTTTTGTCATTTAACTGTACATTTCATTACGACAGTCACAAGCCACGCCGATAGTGTCTGTAGTAGGACGTGTGCCTCTGATTTTATTGGACCGCAGTAAACTTGAATGCGGGTGTCAATAAACAATGTCTAGCTCCATATATACGAAGAACTGATAAGTCTTGAGTCGTTTGATCGAAAATTCTTCGTCTCATCCTTGTGGCTCATGAGTAGTTCACCTTCAGGTTGTCTGTTGTGTTCACTCGGTCTTCGTAACCTGGGTATCCATAGTCTTGATGTCCATCCTGACGCACCTTATTATGAGGCTTTCGATTACCGATTTTTCTGTCATACCAGCTTTCACTTGTCGTTCTAAACAGACCAGTAGCTGCCAAATTCTGATTGCTATTCTAAAATACCCAGTATTGTGTAGATGGTTGCACGTACGGTTCATTGGGATGATTCGAAGCCAGTCAACTTGGTTTCAAGACACAGACAGTCGAGGAATTTTCGACCTTCTGAGTACTGTCCACTCGACGAAATATTCTGCGATTAATTCGAATATCCTACCAAATCAAATACAAGGCAGACTTTGTGCAGTATGTCCAGTTGCAGAAGGTCATAAACGAGAGATTCAGCTGAGTCACCTGCTGAAAGAAATTTGGTGTGCAACTGAGTGTATATCACGGAGACGGTCGAGGTTTCTGGATACCCGACATGATTTCATGTTGTCCCTTGGAGGAGCGAGCAACACGCATGTCTAACACATCAATGTCAATAGCTGCGGTTTACTTAACACTGTATGGACTGCTGTATAGCACTGAAATATCCTGAAATGACTTCATCTAGATTGTTCGGCACTGCAAGAAAGCGAATGTGAGCCTAGATGACCTACAGATTCATGTCCTGGATACGCTGTGATGCGCAACAGGAATTTTGAGTTTACAGAATGCGTTGTGAATTGTTACAAGACAGTAGTAGGCAGGTGCTTGAAATGGTCTTAAAATGAGTAGACGGGTAGTAATTACACCAGATTTAAACTGGTCACAGAAAGTTTACGTAGGTTACAGTGAACAGAAGCGCAGTTCCTCGGATAGGTAACATTAGAGACCAAAATATGCCCATTAAGGTACTGAACCTGCATTGACTCAGTTCACCAGCAACTCTCCAGAGTGTCCAAATATTTGAACTCGATGGATCAACAATTGCCTTACTCATTTTTGGTGACACAGACGGACAAACTTTCTTTCACATTAGAGATGCATGCTCAGTTCCCCCGAATGAACTTGCAAAACCTTTTTGGTGTCTATCAGTGGCGTAGCTACTGCTTGTATAATTGCGCCGAATTCGAAACTATAGACGGAGCGTCATAAGTGATAAGTTTTTTGACCGGACAACATCATCCTTCCTCCAACGATGCTTCTTCGTGCTATCATTGCAGTCATCATTAAACATGTGAAGAGTGGTCATCCTTGAACAGTCCTGAAACCATTCCTGGTATTAGTGAACGATATTACGAATTGTAGCGTAGCGGGGATTCAAATAGGTGATCGGTACGATTAGAACATAATGCACGACTGAAGACTTTATAAGATGCTAACCCTGGATAGGCGAGTAAATCTGTTCGTGAATTGCGGTTTATGACGTGCGAAGTCGATCGAGATGAGTGATCAGTTTGATTCTGTAAGCTTGCCACCGGTCGACAGGCATTTGCCTGTACGAAGCCGATACTGAGGAACCCAGATAGCCTTCTGTCTTCAGTTCTTGTGATTGTTTGAATGATGTGGGAAAGAAATGGGGGAAGGGTTTGTGGCTCTAAATTCACCTCTCAGAAAAGGCAACTCATCTTTCTTACTTTCTTCATGGGGCAGTCTCTCGGTGATTACATCCGCAATATGCCGCTAACTTCACGAAGTACGCCAATATCATTTGGTCCAACCACGTAGATGTTGTGGGCCAACTCATTTCCCATGAATGCTCCCTTCACGACCGCAGTTAGCCTAACACTACGTTACATAGAACAAGGCTTGTTTAGATCAGAGCACCAAGGAACCACAACCACGTTCTCTAAATATCCAAAATCTACCAAGGGGTATAGGCAAGTAACAAGCCTAAATATCTAGGCACGGGAATAAACAAACATCACGGGACGCGCAAGAAATGTTCTACCGGGAACGTCTGACGCTTAATTCAAAACGAATTTTGATCAATAACCAGAATAGCGAGTACGATAGCAATTAAGTGGGTAATTACCGGACGCCATGTATACTTGTCCGAACGAATCTACAGGAAATGAAACATGCTACCGATGAGAGCACAGACCGTTACAAATTGGACAACAAAACGAGAGCATTGAGGCACGAATGTTCTATCAGTTCAGTCAGTATCGTGAGCAAAACAACACCCGCTCCGCTTGATGGGTGAAAATATCAGAATTTTTGACAGATAAAGACTTAATTGGCTTTCAGTAAGCGAGTAAGTTCAGCTTGTCCTAGTATCAATTGTTGTGGAAATGGATTTCATTACTTGGTCACTGTAACGTGTACGTCAAACTTCGGTAACTACAAGTTTAGGTGTTTCTGTCAAAGTTAAAACTTAATTTCTGAAATACATTTTGGAGGTGATTTCTATCCTAAGAAATGTTCTCTGAAACCTTAGGGTGTCGTACGGAAAATTTACGTAAAAATGTAGCATTCATATGCATATATGCTCAGTCCATAAATGTCCATAGTCTGTTCTACTTTTGTTAAAATCTGTTTAAACTTGGCCTCATTCATCATTTTCTGGAGAACATTTCAATTTTTCATTTCACATCTCCACTATCAGGACCCCCTAATTGACAGGTTCAACATCTGAGATGTTTGTTGAGAAATTGGTCACGGTACGGTTTTTTTGTTCTTCACGGCCTTGGTTTAGAAGCTAATCGATTGCAGGAAGAATAACCGTAACTTCTGTGCATGCGGCGAGCTGGAAAAATGGCAACTTTATTTTGCCTATGCATGGTTGTGCAGCATGTTTTGCCGAAAATAAATGAGAATGGATTGACCAAAGCATCAAATGACACACCGTACGCGAAATACCGGCCATCCACTCAGTTTTGCCTGACAGAGTAAAGAGCTCTCTTGCAGAGCTGTCTGCTGCAGTCGTGACTAAATTTTCGCACGACCGCTTGCCACTCAAGCGACAAATAAATGAATACGAGCGAATACTGCCTGGGCGAGTTCATAAAGTACGGAGAACCGCCCTTTAAAGGGCGGTGGTGTGTATCCAATGGGTTCAAGAAAGTCCTTACTAGTGACGACATATATAAATACCGTTCCAAATACCTACCGACTCTGGTAAGTAAGTCAGTGACAGATGGATTCTCACTTTGTCAGAAGACATGGTCTATATCCTAGTGATGCATTGAGAGCGTGGGTGTGTTGGTCCGAATTCAGGTGAGGCGCTGCAGCCATAACTGCCTCCAAAGAAACCCAATTCGAAGTTGTCCAGAAGTTGCAGAAGTCGACGCAACACACAATTTTTGAACAAATTCTCCTAAAACAATGAATCTGTGGCATCTACGCACAAGATTTACGCACGATTTTGTCAAGGTTAAAATGGATTAGTGGCTTCTTGCAGAGCGAGTAGTGCGCTCCTATATGTAAACTGTTCAGCTTGTTCGAGGAGGTTATTCCTGAGCAGTCCCGGAACAATATCATTTGATGGATAAAATGAGTACCCAGATGTGTGCCGTTAGTTGCTTGGTTGTGAGGATTAGCCGTGCACTTTCTTGTAAGTAAAGCCATCCGGAATCACATAGGTTCCGTACGACATGCATGCATTATGGATGTAGTGAGCTTCCTTCAAAATTCGCCACATTTCACTTTACAACCTGTTTAGATCATGCCACACAAAAAGTTTGTTTCCACTGGCGAAAAAACGTGCACATTCCGCCGCGACTTGGCCATACTACGCTGCATCCATCCACAATTTGTCTCCAGCTTCACGGGTCAGTGGTTCTACATCACTCTTAAATGAGCCTTTCGCATAAAATGCGGAAAGTGACCACTCTGGGAGGGTGACTATTGAATCTGATTTGACCTCACGACAATTCGCCCATTCGTTTGCTTACTCGGTACTTTTGATCTTCATCTGTTTTGCTTAACTGTACCCACCACTCACCTTGTCTCAAAGACCGTCCCGCCCGACACTTGTGCATTAGCATGTGCTGTGTCTGTGTGTAAATGTGCGCGGCTAACCTACTTACCCATGCGCGTTCGTCTCCCGTTTGTTGAGCCTGCCTGGAATTGTTTTCTTATGAGTTCCGTGTGATCGCCAGAATCACGAGATTGTCGTTGGATCGGGCGACCGCAACCCGGGCTACTGAGCCAACATTCCGCTCGCCGTTGCTTGGTGTGCGGACGTTGGCACTGCACCGCACTGGTCAGTGACATATTTGTGCACTTGTAGACGCTACGGACGTAAACAACTGAGGTTTGTCGTATAAATATGCGTACCCTTGTGTAAATAGTACTGTAGAATTTTGAACCCAATTTTTACTTTTAATATTCGGGGTTGTCGAACCTACGCGTCACTCAAAGTTCCGTATCCGGAACCTCAACGGTGACTAACAAGTGCCTACGAGACACCAATGTTGCACTCGCTGAAAAAAAAAACAGTTCAGCCCCTCGAGTGACTTGTGATAAAATATTCAGTGTGTTTCAACGTAAGAAACTTGTTACAAAGTGGAACACTGTTTAAACGCAGCTGCTGGCGCAAACTGTAAACAATCTACCAATATTCGAAAAAATCTCACCCTGGTTCACTGTGGAGACAGCGGCGAAATTTCCGCTAGCGCACCGCCCTACGAGAATGTTCCAGCATAGGTAAATGAAAGTGGGTCCAGTTTATCATGTGTGATGCCGAAATAACCGTGGCTTTAAAAAAAGTTAAGTTTACACTATTTTGTCATTCTTTTATTGATTTTAGGATGCCAACATTATCATGACCAGGAAGTACCCGGACAAACCTCAACATCCTGCTGCCAAGAATCTTTGTATTCAATAAAACTGTTAGTTAAATTGCATTGAGTGTTTTCAGCCTCAACTCTATCTTCTCTTAGCTGGCTGGCCGGAAAGCAAGCTGCGTCTTGTAATTTGATGGGGCATGTATAGACGTAATCCATTACTCATAAGGTTGCTGAAAATTCTTCGATGGGGCATCTCATGACTTACACACATGCTGGTAGCGCACATGAGCCGAATTCACCCACTTGGCCGCCAAGAGTATGACTGGGCATTTTAATGCTGTATTTTAAAAATATTTCCAAGCTGACGGATTACGGTGGTGAATAACCGCTCGGAGATGTAACCTGCCTACAGAGAACTGTCAATTTCTAAACTATCCTAATGACACCGAAACTACTTTAACACGCTCAAGTAGTTTTAATCAAAGTACGGAATTTTCTCTTGGTTTGAGAGGGGTGCATTCTACAGGAGTCTGTAATTAGCTAATCTATGACCACTAAGTGGCGTTACATTCACTCGGTATTGACTGATCAGTTCCCATTTTCTCACTCATATGTGGACAATGATATTTCGACTAGCACTAGAGAATCATTTCTTCTAGCCTATCATCGAGCTGCATGCAGGAGAAAATTCGACCGAGGGTCTGATATTGTGTACAGCTTAGTTGGAACAGTGTGGTTAAAAACCTATGTCATCAAGAAGCCATGTTACTGAATGTAAGATGTAAACGTCCGTGAGTGTTTTCATCGTGACAGCTACTTTAAAAGGTGCTTTACTAGTTCGAACTACGCTTTCGTTTGTTTAAACTGAGGTGGGAGCAGACAGCCAGCAAATTCAGGACAACTCGCATAATTTAGCATATAGAAATTTTAGACACCTTGTTCCAGGTACAAGGTTATCCACAGTAAAATTTCATTTTCAGGTAAGTAAATGTTTTAAGACATTACTGGCGAAAGGGGGAAAGCCCTTCACCGCGTAATTACTTGTTAGCAAATACACACTAAGTAGTCACAATATATTTGACACGAAAGTAAGCATCTCATGTGCACACAGTTTTTAAAAACGGAACATTCTCATGCGTCTTCTTCAACCTTCCTAAATGTTCGTTGGCTATCACACATTGGTAAACGAAGGCGGCAAAGCGGTTCCACAAGTTCCGTAATAAACTTCACCTTCCATCAGAAGCGTGGTCGGGGCTCGGTCACCAGACCATAGACTATTGGCATGCTTCATCAGTAGTATACAGCGTCACACTGCTATGCCGGTATGCTTCAAATAAAATTACATAAAATTATGGTACGTTGCGCTGGGCTATTACGAAGGCGTTACTTTGTATTGCTGGCGTCACGTTTTCAATGATAATATTCTTATTTGGTTATGTATTGACCTGAAAATTCACCCGTAAATGTTTGGCAACCGCAAGAAGACGTACTAACCCTGGAATTCATACCGGGACAGTGATATCTTTGGAAATACTGTAGTTTGGGTGGATGATGTACATTTTCCGGGGCGACATTTCTGATGAACTAACCCTGTGCAAAAGACCTTCCGTTGGCATTATGACCTTATGAACTAGCTGATTTCGTTTTTTGGTGTTCATCCATCTGAATTCATTAACTTGGAGATTCACTTCTGTCCAAATAATTTTCCAGGTATCTCCAGAATAAGTGCGGTGTTTTATCATTCCTACTTGAGTTCTGACTTGAAACTAAATAAGGTGTTCGGTAATATCGTGGCAAAAACGTACTTGAAAGTGGGATATTGGCAAGTTAGTTTATGGTAGACATGAGCAAATCCGTTCACCTCGCACAAACAGTGATAAATGTCGCTCGTCTGTATTTTTCTGGTAGAAGTCTTTCTGCGTTTCATTGTGACACCTATTTCATCTCGATATCAGGGAAAATTTTGAAAGAAAGACTTTTTTCTTCAAACTGGTGGGTTAAGCCGTACGTCGGCCTTTAGACTGCAAACCTATTTTTTGGAAAACCTGGTATATTCCATTGTTCTAGGGTACACAGGTGAGTTTTTCATCGATTGACACTTGCAGAAATTTCGAGACCTGGATTTCGGCAACCAAATGTACAGTACCTTCAGCTCTCTAGGCGCGAGTTTAAGTTGATTTCGGTGTTGATGCAGCTGTTTATGTGTTTCAACCATGTTAACCAGGTTCGGAAATCTGGTTGACGAAAAAATTGTAGTATGTGCAGTTTGCATTTTCTAATTTTTTGATTCGGTGTTCCCGCCAGCTCAGAGCTTTCTCCAAATTGGATACAGTTAGCAAAACAAGGCTCGACGAAAGTAATCTCTCCTTGTGCAGTTTCTCCAAGAGAAAACTAGTAACTGCATTTTGAAGCACTGCAGTATACGGACATCCGCATTTGGATGTACCCGTCAAATCGAATATTTGTGCGGGAAACCCCCGCCGAGTAGGTTAAGCCAATCAAAGCACTTCGCTTAATTTTGTATCTGATGGTTGGTTATGACTCACTTGGTTTCGGTAAATAACTGTATTTTCGCGACACGTCAAGCCATTTTTACTGGTAATCGAAATGGGTTATCGTATTCAACCTGGTAAACTTCGTACTTTGTAGGTCAGTGTTGTCTCACTTTACGTAATGCATCTAAGATCCCTGAACAATTAAAAACTATAGCGGACACGAGCCTCACTTAGTTCCTCGGGGTAATGCCCATGAAGACCCACCTAAACATTCGGTGTCGAATCTGTTATTCATGACTCCCTTGAGAAGTCCGAATATTACCCTCAGATTTCGTAACTTTTGAGAAAGTTTCGTGACTGAATTTTGCGTTGGTGTAAAGGTGATATGCAACAGTCAACACCGAAATACGTTCAAGCATGGATACGATTGGTTTTCTGTTTGCTTACATCTGATGAGTCTCATCTAGAAAGGGTCAGGAAACCACAAGCTTTGAACTTCTAATTCGCCCTTCGGAAAATGAGGACAAATGGGCTATTTAAAATAGAGAAAACCGAATAAGAATACCTTGACTTTAATATTGTTACGAATCTAGTGATACAATTGATCGTTTTGAACGAGAAAAGTAATTGTTTCTTTGTCAGACTGGAGCCTCAGAGTGTCCATAGTTAAGAAGTTTGGCATTCGGACGTTTCTTCATCATTTTCGGATAATAAAGACGTACCTGTCATTACGAAGGTACATCCATAGCGCAATTGTAGCCCAGTATCTAGTGACCGATTTATCAGCTCCACCAATAGTGACGGAGGCATCATGAGTGATTCGACCGACTCGTTGTTCAGTAATTGAAGATATCGCTCAATGTTTTTGTCCAGTGTTGCAATCGAAATTTGGTCGAATGGAGTTTTCTGGCAATAGTCTGAAAACTGTTGCATTTGCTCGGTAACATCAGATCGGATCCTCATGTACTGATGAAGGAACCTCTGTTGCAGTCCCATTGGACAATGACAATGTGGCCATCTCTCGCCCGCAACTTGTAACTGTCTTCCTGTCAAACAGATCGCTCGCTGACAATTTTGACAACGTATATTCACATCGTGAAAAGGCACAGGCCAATCCTCTTTGCAGGCGTTGCACTGGCATTCAAAGTTGTACACCATGAGTAACGGTAGACGACGCCAAACTCGATTTTGACTGAAATAGTGCACACCAAATGTCCTGTGCAGTGTTTCACCTTTTTTTATGGGCCGCATTGCAAACAATACAGCTGTGCCGTTGTTCGTCGTGACGGTCAAGGTATTTGGATCGCAGGAGTGCAGCAGCATAGCCTGCATTGGGTATATTCCGCAACCAACTTTGAGGCGATTACCTTTCATCAAAGATATTCCACGATTAGACTCATTCAGGCAACTTGAAAGTTGACGACAGATATTGGGCGTGGTGTACTCTACCTGGAGCAAATCTGTTGTTAGTAGGGACACCGTTTGCAGGTTATGTAATAAACAGGCAGCAGCCCATGACGCAGGTAATGCGGTTGAAATGTCATCAGACGTGTTTGATAAACAATGTTTTTCCCAGTCGAGTTCATAACCTCCAGCCTGAACGGTCAAAGGGCAAGGTATAGCACAAATGTTTCAAAACGATCAAGCTCTTCCATAACAATTTTGTCTATCAAATTTCATAAAATTTTATTTTTTTGTCTGTTTAAATTATCCCGGAGTCATAATGGAATGAATCTTGTTCAGCTTGTCGAACTGATTTGACCCAACCCAAGTTATTTTCGCGTGACTCTGGCGTTCTCCTACCCAATCACAGTGACACTGGCCCTGAAATCTCTGGAATCTGTTCCGGGCTTGATTATATATCGAACTTTATTCCAAAGTCGAGGGTCAGGTAGACGAACGAACAAGACGAATGCATTTCGGGATGCTGAGACCAAAGTGTGTGTCGGCAACTGCCTTTGCGTATCAGCATCTAAGATTTCCAGCTACTCATTTGCAGTTAGCAGTGGAATGATTGTGACAGATCGGGCAAAATCCCATGTAAAACTTATCATGACTTTCAGATCTACTGGAATTGGAGTTCAGAAGCCATGTAAAACATTGTTCTTGGTTGCATAACACAGAAAATAAAAGCGATGTTATGATCAATTGTCGTCGTTGGTGCAGTTTGCAATCGTGCTAAGGCGTGTCACTTTGTTAGGCAACCAAGCAAAGAAACTCCTCAAAAGCCATGTTCAAGTAACAAATGGCGTAATGAACAGGATGGCTACAGATGGCAAGCAGGGGGGCATGCGCCACAAAAACTGCTCACAGTGCATGCGCACCGAAATGCGCATACGCATATAGTCTTTCTTGAGGTAGATATTGAGATAAACAGCAAAAGTGACACATGTTTTCTACTAAGCGAAAGTCTGAATGAACCTGTATACAGGAGACACGGCAGCCAGCTGTGACGGATTAGGGAAGTAAGGTAGGTAATCGCAAAACGGGAAACAACCATACAAACCCAACTGACCAAATGCTTCAAATCACTACTGGTGAATCCACTGGCGTGCAATTCAACGACGCAGTTTTATGTGCAAACTAATAACCCTAAGGAAGATTGACGTTTCTGCCCCTATATATGCAACCTGAAATTCACTACGCAAACTCTTGGTGCTCTCTGTTTCACACTTATATGAGTGTAGCTTGGACCCCAAATTGTGGGTAGATAGCGCAGGTTGGCCATGCTGATTAGGGACCACTTCAACCCACAAGACAAGATATTATTGCTCAAATTTTACAAGAGCCCCTCCAGTAACTGCCTATAGACGAAAGATGATATCTATGAGAAAAATGATGATGCAAAGTTGAACATCAAGTTCACTAAATTAGATATGATTATTTCCTAAGCGTTCCAGCATTGTATCAGATAACCATTAACGTCATCGTCAAACTAGGCAATAACTTGACACGTATAAATAGGCTAATCGAAAATTTAACCGGAACAAATTTTTGAACCAATGCAACCAATTTTCATACAGCCGCAAAGTTTCCGTATTCATTCACAGCTTATTCAACCGTGACAAATGTTCGTGTGCAGCCAATATTGAAAATATATCTGTTTATCAGAATGACCAATCCGCTGTCTCCAATACTTCTGGTGTTTGGTGAATGCTAGGTTCGTGTTGACCCGGCACGTGAACACCGAAACACTAGCTCAACCAGTGAATACTAGGAACAAGAATGATTTTAAACACCGCTTCGTATGATTCCCGCGTCACGTGGTTTGAAATTAGTTCCAGAGGCAAACCTATACAGCCGTTCCACCTACTAAGAATAAATGGGAATAGCGGAAAAGATAGGATAAGTAACGTTCATAAACATCCGAGATTTCTACAGAGGGCCAAAAGTAAACTACCGATTTATATCATGAATTAGGTATTTCAACGTTTGACGCGTCTGCAGCCAACGCGGATTGGGACTGACTAACGAGACAAACCAATACTTAGTAACCCTAACAGACATGGCTGTGTCGCGCAGTGAGCAGCGATCCTGCCTCAGAGTTACTGCCTCCATAGTGTGGCTCTCACTCCCTTCCATACCGGACAAGCAGACACATTTGTTGTCGTTTTACAGATTTGGTCATTGCCTCCAACACGGGACCTTCGTTCCCTTATTCTTCTTATCCGAGGAGAACGAAGTCGTAGCAGCTGCAATCACTGCACCTTGGTGCACCACTTGTGAGCGCAATAGACGAACAACTGAAATGAACTGAGCGGTACAGAGAAAGTTATATCTTCGTTACACATCTGAATATCGAAAACAACACAAAGGTTTCTTACTGTTCTGTGCACACTTCCATTAGGATTTTAGACTCTGTACGCAAGAATAGAAACTTCGTTTGTCCGTTAGCAGATCAAGTTGCAAAATGGGCTGGTAGGTAGAAAGTCAACAATAGTCGAATCATAGTGTAGCCGGCTTTGCACTACATCCGGCTAGTAACTTGGCTCCACAAATGTGATTCACCCAAAGTGTAGACTCACTGACAGACAGTGTGCTAAGAAGACGGCCGCGACTGTGAGTTGCCAAAGCTTGTATGGTGCGGCCCGTCCTCCTGGCAGACCTAGACGGCCGATTGAGAGGTAGTCATCATCAGTTTCATCCAGCGGGGGGCAGTGGTTTTGACTAGAGAAAGCCAAAAGCCTGGCGGAAGCACATTGCGCACCATCGGTCGACACTGTCTGTGCCAATGTGTCCTATGACAACGCACAGAAAAGATTCGTGGTGAGCACAATAAATCGAAATTAAAACGGATATCAAGAAGAGCTTTTAGATTAGTCCAGCAAACACTGGTACCATTCCAAGAGCAAACCTGGAAGACATTCGACCAAAAGTATAAAAAAAGGTTTCCTCACATTCAAATGTCTACTTTGATAGTCCAGATTATTTGATTTCGGCTGGTTCCTGGATCCTGTTAGAAAAATCCTGACCACTAACAGCACAAATAACCGAAAGAAAAAAATTAGGACAAAACTTTCCTTTTGGAATGGAGATGTGGTGTCCTCTTTTGTATAGCAATGCCTTCATCAGGAGCGAAGGGGGAATGAAGACTAATGCAGAAAATATTCCATTTTCAAATGGAGAGTCAATGACTTGCGTGTTTTAATCAGAAGGTAGTGAGTCAAGTATCCATAGCCTTGCATACACACGTTGCCACAAACATGGTTGAGTGTTCGGCCTTCCATCACGGAATCGAAAACTTCTTGGTCTCCAAGAACCAAAAGAATACACCCACCTGCTTAACTTTTTATTCCAAAATGTTTGGGATTATAAAATGTCGAAATAAAAAAACGGTGGAAACAAAGAACTCAATTTTGGCGAAATACACTCTTTTGAAAAGTAAGTCAGTGTTAACGGGGGACTCGAGTGCTTCCCAGATGGACCTTCCCTGTATGATGTTCTTCAACTGAACGTGCTGACCAATGTCCTTCATGTATCATTTGGCAAACTAACACCAGCCTTATTTGCAACTGAGCGAAGACTAGACACCGAAAAGTCTTGACAGCCAAAAAAATATCATTTCACATTGTTCACTGACTCATTTAACTAGCTTCGAATTCATATATCATGAAACCATCTCTGCGAAAAGCAAAACTACTCAGTTAACAACACCCACCTAACGCGTTCTGCATTTAAACATTGCGTTCCTTACAATGCTGTCTTCTTTTACAAGCCTGGATTTCATGTATCGTGAAGTGCATGGTGCAGCATCACGCCACTTTTATCCGTTATCAGTGCAATTCTGTCTGCCAAAGCAGTTACCGTAAATTATCCAATAAAAGGACTAGAGGTTTAAATGGTAAAGATTTCGACTTTTTCTGACCATGCGCACTCACTGAAGGAACCCTGTATCACAAGAGAGCCTAAAACATCATGCGGCATTGCATGAAACGCACCATTATGTAATGATCACTCTAAAATATTAGGTTGTTTTCATAACCGTTTATCGGTTGTTGTCCGATACTTTCATTGCGTACAGTCATGTATTTGCAAATCAAAATGAATTAGTGTGAAATTGTTTTAACTGTTGCGGGAATTTTGTACTCTATCCAGCAGTCTACACGTGGCCTGGGAGAATGGCCGTGACCGTGAAAAACCGAATGCTATCCTAAAGCCACTCAGAAATTTTCGTGGGTTTTTGTTTTGTTGCAGGTTAATTTTGATCAACAGGCTAAGAACACTCTGTCAACACATGTTTATACACTCACAAACTAAAACCTGTCAAACCCACTATAGCTTAATTTTGGAGTCATTATACGTATAGACCACTACAGCCTCTCAATTATGGAGTAAAATGCCATCCATTTATTCGACAGACGAAGAGTATCCAAATCAACTAGTAGACGTCACTGCTTGAATCGGACTTACGGACAACTGAGCTCCCATGGTGTGTTGGTCGCAAGGTATTGACGGGCAATTTGCAGTGACCTTCGACTGAGATTTCATCCTGTAAGTGAAGCCAATCTATGCTGAAAAGCCGATAAACACTGTACAGCTGTTTTGTCCTTGTTGGGAATGATCATCTGTGAGCATCTTACAAGACTCCAGGCATTTTCGAACTCGGGAGCCGGCCACCGGTGTTGTGAACACTTAACTGTTCGGCCAAGAGCAGCCAAGCTCCAATGTGATTGACTTTCATTTAACTCGTGCGAGAAACACTCATTCTCCAAACACGGAATCTACATCACGTGGCAACATGTTGACTATCTCCTCGAGTGACTACTTCTCGAAAGGAAGTTTTATTCATCGTTTAGATTCGTTCTTTCTCTGAGCTATTTATATGATTGAGAACGTGAAAATTTCCTCCCATCACTAACGGTATAGTGTTCATAGTACTAGCCTAGGAGTTCTCAGTTTGAATCTCTTTGAAGTTTCTGCTTCTTGGATTTTCAGCTAGGCCAACTTTACTTAAAGGACGTAAGCTCAACTAAAACGTACACATTCATCTCAAGCTACCATCATTTTAAGGTGAATATGCTAAAATTTCTAGCGGGGGAGTTAGGCCAGTACTGTATGTGTGCCAAGTGTTTATCCTTTGCAATAAAAACGATTCAACTCTGAGAGCTCTCGTCCCGCCAAATCCGCTGAGACCATTCTGACCAAGTGGACTGTTTATTCTCCATTTTCCCCTAACGGCTTTTAGCATATCTATAAGTCTGATACGAATACACAACTTAAAAACAAAGTTGCTTCAAACTATTGATGCTCTCTTGAGGAGTTAAGAAGGGATAGTTCGTGTGTCTGAGTTCTTGGGCATGCAAAATTATCTTCATCTCATAATATCAAAAAAATCAAATTTCCAACCCCACATTATTAGCAGATTTGGTGGTCGTGGGAAACAACATACAACTAAGGCAAACGTGATTGCCAACAACAGAGTAAAAGCAGCTATATCAAGGTCATATTATCAAGACGAAACGTGCCGGATGCCGCCAGCGGAATTCGGATATCGATTACTCCCTGATACTAATTTATTGGATGGGTCACCCACAATAGCGTAAGATGTAGGGCATTAAATCCAGGCAACGCAGAATATTTCCTTACCTATTTTACTTCTGATTCGTAGAAGCCTTTCGGGGGTTGGCAACTCGTGCTGATGCGTTGATCTCTAGGAATACGGCTAGAACAATGAACAATTTGCACCAGAAACAGTCGGTCTAATTTTGAACCAATCTATACAATTTCAAAATCTCAGTAGTGGAATCCGGTATGTCTTCTGAATTGCCCCCAGAGTAGTCCCGGCGCTGAATGTGAGACAATCACTTTTCGCCTAAATTTGTCTGAGGAAAACTGCAATGTGCCATCTGACCAACAGCAACAGTCTACGAGGGAAAGTCTATCCAAATAACCCATGCTGTGGAAAAAAACCAGCCAAAGGCCTGTCACCGTTGCTGCACCATATAGGTCACCTTAGTCTGGCGAGTACAAATCTCTTGGTGATGGGGAGCCTTTAGTATACTGGTGGACTGACGCTATGAATTCAAAGTGACCTTGAGATGGTGGAAAGTGACCATATCGCCACAGTGTGTATTCAAAGAGCTTGTTTGTTCTTCCGTCCGCCGTGTGGCTGGGTAGACTGTGCGAATGTGACTTTGTAACTTGCTTCCGCTGCTGCGGTGTACATTCCTTGCCTGATATCCGTGATGGAAACGTTCAAAGGAGAAAAGTATGAACGTCCTTGACACTGCTTCCTAGAGCCCAAAGTTTATTTTGTCTAACTTCTGAAAAGTGCTACTCTCTTGTTCAGACATTGAAGCAGGGGTCCCCCTGGGTACAAATGTTTTCGTTATGCGACAGCGTGTGTCCAAGTAGGACATAAGGTTGGCTGGAACTGGGGGACTGCACCTTCCTGATGAGCGACAAAAGGAACGAAACCATTCATTGGTCGTCGAGGGGTCCTCAGAAACCTAATGGGTACTTTTAGTAAAAAAGTTCTATCAATTCAAGGAAGTCGTCTGTGCAAATAGCCCGTGTGAAGTTGGAGAATCTATCAGATTAATGGTTCTTGGCTTGAAGCTCGGCACTATCATGTTTGGCGTGTAAACTGGAAACGAGTAACCCAAAAGCATCGTCGAACATACAGAGTGGATTTCACGGAGAAGCCCAGCTTTTTTCTTTTCCAGAGCATGGGGAGACCATGCATCGCTGGTCTGTGGAGACTACTGGACACGCATCCCTGTCACAGGCAAGAATGCCAACCGGATAGACAAAATGCCGAACTCCGTCAGGTTTCAGCCAGCATTTCTTACTGTTTTAGCTCTAAAAACGACTAGACATCGTACTGCATGTTACACGCTACACTGGGAAGAGTTCCACAGGTGACAATAGCTAACACTCTAGCCCAGACAGTTGAAGCATGCTAGAGTTAGGATCTGAGCGACCTATTTAGTCTTGACGGCACGCAAGTACTGTACGGATGTTTGCGACTGGAAGTGCGGTTGAAATTGGTGGTTTTATGCAAAGCGGAGACAGAACCATATTTTGTTGTTTAGTCGTTGTACCAATGGTCAAAGTGTATCATTGGCTTTCAGGTAGGAATTCGGGGGGCTTCAATAAACTCTGAATCCGGTAGTTGCCAAAAAGCAAAATCCGAAAGCTCATTGAGGGTTGTGATTAGTCAAATAGCATGTCGGAAGGCAACCCAGTGTAGGGTTTTTTGAAGTCCGTCCAACATGCGATAATGTCACAGTATAAGTAGAAAATACGGCCAGTGACCAGGATGGGCGCTGCTTGTTGAGGGGGGGGTGATATACATCTCAATGAAAAACATAAGAGTTACGATAAAATTCATCAAATTTGGGCCCTATTGCATAAAAGGTTTGGTTCAATAATAACACATGTCTCATGGGTAGTTGCAACCAATCCCAATTTCGCAGTCATCACCACAACCTTCTTTGGAATCAACCTTAAAGGCCAACGTTTTTCACTTCCCGGTGCAAGTCTGCAATTGACGTCGAAAAGCCAGCCAACTTTATGTGAGGTTACTTGTCTCCCAAACTTGCACATCTGGTGCTATCAGAAAAACCTTTTGGCTTTATTATCCACAGTTACAGTCGATTTTCTTGTTGATTCGTTTAACTTGTTCTAAGTGATCCGAAGTTCAAAGTTATCCTGGATGGTCCTGCCAGACGAGGTCGATGATGATGGTGCATCATATTAAAAAAAATGTGTCGAGAAGTCAAGCAAATTCGCGTTTTTAAGGAATAATGTCTCTAAGTGTAGAAAACTGAATTTACGACTGCAGGTGTCGCGGTTGCCAAAGAATTTATTCATGCATTGGGAGAATATTGAAAAAATTTCATGTGTGTTATAGCCACAGGTTCTCGATGTAGTTACTCAGACATCCGAAACAGGTTGCACCAAGGCTTTTCGGATTAAAACCTTGACCAGTTAATTAACTTGCCTTTTCGAATTTTGTTTGCAATAGCTGGGATAGTTGTGCCGCAGTGGCAATCGAAATTCAATAAAAAACGACGTCTTTACATAATCTGTGATCATCGAAGAAAATCGTGATTCGTTTGAGTACTTTCGCCACAAGAACCGATCAGTGAGTAACTTCGTGGCGTACAGCTACCAAGGTTAGCAGCGAATATGCAGAATGGTCTCAGAAGATGACGGTTGAGCTGATGAAGAACTCAAACAGACTTGTCCTATTTCACGTGACTTTTTAATCTTGAACTATGTGTGTGTGCCTTAGAATGGAGCAGTCCGAATTTGCAGTTATTTTATTAGGTTTACTCTACAGGTTCTTACCAGATTTAGTAGAGTAACGGAGAATACGTAGGCATCCATGAAAACATTCCCTATCCGGTGGAGTACATGCATCACTTTAGTTCATCTTTTACAGTAATCGCTTTTGCAAGACGACTGCTCAAATGGGGGCCTACCGGAAATGTACTGACACGTAGTAAAATTCACCGACCAATTAGGGAGTCATTTTGGTGAAATCAATAGTTGTTGGCCCGAGTAACTTATACGCCTGGATTCAGTGCAACAGTACAAAACATTACAAAACCTCAACACCAGAGAGCTCAGTAGTAGACGCATAAGACCATATCCTCAGCATGACGGGTCTAATTTAGCCGAAACAGGATGGAATCTGGTAACCGAAGAGACTAGGAAGATACCTGGGACATTTCTGTACAATTTCTAAAGGAAAATTCCAACTGAGTGTGGCATAGTGCGACTGTGTCTTAAGTTTCGGCGATTGGGGAACCGTTTGGCAACAGGAGATCATGCGAACGGCTATTTTCGATAATGGCTTGAGTGATGAGTAAGATTCATATGGAATTGAGATCATACCCAACAGATTTACATCCACCGAAGAAGGGGCTACAAGAAACGACTGACACCGGGGGGGGGGGCTGATTCGAGGGAAGAATATTGACAGAGAATGTTACTGAAAACCTCGGAGGAAATAAACAGCTTCCCATCCACGGCAATGCTAGGATTGAAAAATATCCTTGAGGGAAAATTTCTGCCTTTGAGTTCAAGGGCGTATTTCTAGCATCAAGTTTTGAATGTAGAAATTCAAGCAACTCAGACTGTCAGAATGCTTATATATATATATATATATATATATATATATATATATATATATATATATATATATCGTGTTCATCACTGTTGGTTTGTCAGAGAGGGATTTTATCAGAAACTACGAAACAAATTATCTGGGACTTTTGAAAACTTACTTGGATCAATCTCCTTAGATGTTTTTGGTCTGTGCGCGCAATGCAAGCAAATGGAAGCCACGTCATACTACGGGGCACAACATTGCGATCCGGTGGCCGGACAAGTAACCGCATTCTATAACGCTGCACGAAGTTCGAGACACCAGCTGGTGGTTCATTTTGCCGCATCCATTGCCATCCGGCAAAATCGTAAAAGTCAACCCGTGAAATCTGACCACATTCATACCTGTGACAAGAGCGAACGACACTAGATGGTACTTCTGAAACCTCTGACGTGGCTGATGGTTGGGTTCTCGCATCCGGCAACCATGAAGCCTTTTCACATTCCGTGCTGCAAAAACCAACCTAAAATGTAACATACGTAGCAGCCAAGTAGCATTTGCATTTGACATGGAAAAAATGCCACAAGAAAACAAGAGAATTGAAATATTTCAAACATTAGAAAACTGCCTGAAGCAAGGACACATTATCCAAATGTCTGTACGATTAACCTTAGATCTCCTCGTGGGCTGATCAGATTTGTGTTGATACATAAACACTCAAATGAATCTACCTGATTGTATCCTACGGCAACGCAGAATGATGACTGCAGATTAGTCCCGTTTTCTTCGATCAAGCGCCTTGCGATCCTTTGTGTGAGAGTAAGATTTTTTTGACAGAATCCGCCGGTGGTGTCCCATTTGATAACGAGTAACAGTGGTGTCAGTTTCAGAAAAGTGTAGAACTGACGTGGTGATTGCATAATGGGTCCTTTCGTATGCGGATAATTGATGATGACAAGGAATACTACATTGGTTAAATGATGCCAAAGTTTTCCACCCGTAACATTATATTTATTTCTGTCCAAGGCGACTTCCAAATGTCACTCATCTAGCGCATTCTGTTTGGCCCGGAGTACGGAATAATGTCTGATTAGTTCGTCGGGCGTTGGTGGAATGGCGTTCTGAAAATCGCTTTAACAAGAGAAGCACCAGAGCGACCAACGAAAAGAAACAGATGTACTCAGACTAAAAGATAATACTGTTTGTATCGTATCAGTAAAACGTTTCGATGAACAAAACATACCTCAGAACATTTCCTGCATGGCAAGAGATTCAAACATCGTTTGAAACACTGATAACAATGCTTGAGGTGGAAGCTCTTGCAGAGCCGGCGAGCGTATGGTTTCTCAATCAGTATGACTTCTCCTGAGAAAGCCAGAAAACTTAGTTGTGAGCAAGATGAAATAGTGAAAAGGTGAACAGCGGGCCAAGCGAACGAAAATTTTGAACCTTGACTGATATAAGTGTATCAAAGTGAAGAAAAGCTTCATGTACACAGAAGGCAAAGTTGTTCAACCTAGCATGCACGAAATCTACTAGTCAATTGGTAACGTACGGCCTCCAGTCTAATGCCCCAAAATTAACGATTTCTGGAAATTTCTCCACTACGGAATATGTTCAATAAATGCCACTTCCAGAAGAACATTGTTTAATAGCATAGCGCATGTTTTTTTATGAAAAACGGAGCACGTCAGCAACTGTAATCGGTTATTCTCGAATCGGATTACTTATCCATTTGTTATCAACCTCATCGAAAATAAATTCAAACATTCTTCGACCATTCCTGGAACAGTAGCAAAATGCCAGATGAACTGACTAAAAACTTAGTTGGTTCTTGTCAGGTTGTGGAGAATCTAGATGATATTAAAGACGAATGCCGACCGCAGTAAAAGAGATACACTAAGACAGTCGAACTGCGTCTACCATTCCGTGTCCAAATCAGAGTGAGGATTAATGTACTAACAGATAGTTCCGCCAGAAATGACTACAAGGCAATCTAAATTGGCTCATTGCGCTGATGGCAACTACATAGCAGTGGGAAAATTTCTATTTTAAACTATCTGCTTCTCCGTTGGAAGACCATGCGCCATCCTTACATAAACTGGATGACGAATAAAAGTGGAATCGTGCTGAAGTAGTACACCTTGTTCGCGTTTAGCGCGTAGTAATGGACCATTAATCCTACTGTAATCGTATGGTCGGCTTCCATACCGTTGAATAAATGATGAGCCCACAGCTTTCTTGAGTGATTCTTGTGCATAGTCATGTCTTGAAATTATTCATTGGTTAATCAATTTGGCACTAGACTATTTGGTGTGTATCGTAAACACAGATCTAATAAGACCACAGAGAAATCGTTTAAACCATAGGGAAACCGATTTGTTTGTGCTGTTTGTTCTTGTGTATAGTGTGGACTTGTTGATAGATCCATGTTTTGACGTTTTATCAATTCATAATGATTTTGGAAACTTTATTTTGGATGATAATTGCGCGGCTTAATAAATCAGACCACTTTGGAATAGTCTTTTGAACTGCTGATCAGAACGTTTGCATTATGACGCCCCTATGGAAGGAAGATACGCGAGATTCGAGCCTGAAATGAGGCTTTCAGGACTGCATGCCTTACGACAGGAGCAAGTGTTTTACTGGTTCAGTCGGATTTTCCGTACTTCAGGCATTCATGTTACCACTTAGCTGATTCGACGAGACTGCCAACGTCGAGCAGATGAACAACTTAGTCATGCTCCACTATAGATGAAGTGGCCAGAAACTGAGTCGGCCTCTTGAAATTCCGGCCTGAACGTACGGACGGCTTTTGTCATTTTCGACAGACAAGGTTACTGAAAATTACGATTCGTGTTCAGGAGGGTTTCATTTATTGAGAAGGTTGGAAAAAATATCGAAAAATTTAGAGTTTCCGTCCGGTTCATTAACGGTTGGCTAATTACTTTGGGTTCCGAGGACAGTAGAAAATGTAAAAACTAGAAGGTAAGAAAAAATCGATGGGAAACGAGAAAAGTTACTCACCAGCCTCGATATTTCGAGAGGCCTGCAAATGCCATCCCGCTTTTTGTCCTCCAAACGTCGATTTGTACGCGGCTGTGCCGTGGCTATCCTGGCTCGGTGACCTTGGATTCTTTGAATTTGTACGTTTGTTTTTCTTCGTTCTACGTCTTCGTGCTTGTGTAATTGTAGGAACTTCGTGTTGCCTGATGAACAATGGACTAGAAACCGGAGGATCAGTATGTGTACCCGGTCTCTGTGACATTTGCGCACATTTTAGTAAGCCTTTTGCTAGTTGCTCTTGGATTTCATGTGAACCAACGACGAACGAGTTGGACTGAATCATTTGGCGAGCCTCCAAAAATGCAGCCCGTGCTTCATCAATCTGCTTCATTGCGAGAAGGGATTGGCCTCGTCGTGCGAGAAGTCGTGGGCGACGGTCGTGTGGATAGTCGTGCTGATTTACGATGAGAAAATACAGTTGGCATTATGAGAGTTTGGTCAAAATCATACAGGTACACAAAAAAAGCGCTGACCAAATTGAGTTCCTTTCGAGTGAACACAACGCCTGACATATGGGAATGTTACAGATGTCAACACTAAATAACGGCTCTCTGCAGGTTATTTCATCACACTATTCATTGCACGCTTTAATTGGATGTCTCCCTATAAAAAACGAAGGTAAGCGGAAGTTGTTGTCTTGAAAAACCGGGCAGCTACAACGCATTGATGGCAGAATATGTTCCGCTTTGGGTTAAAAGTAGACGCAAATTTGCTTTGTGTTGCATTTTGCCGCACAGAAGTCGATAGACGAAATATCCATTATAGCCATTGTCTCCGTTCGCTCTCATGTGCCGCATCACCCAGTTTCCCGTAACCATGCTCGCGTATCTATTCACCAAGGAATACTGGCGGTTCATGTCAGTGCTGTCGAACAGAACAGCTTGTAGTTCAGTGAATAGCATCGCTCCAAAGGCCCTGCGAAGTACTCGAACATTTTGTTGTGTTCTTTGTGGAACTTGGCTTCCTCAATCACCCAGCCTGAAGTCATACATAGGGTGGAGTTTTGGGGTCACATAAATCAGCGCTCTCATATAAAACTACTACCTCCCAGTAATGGTTTATTGCAAATTATTCCATAATTATCCCCGAGAACACCGCTCATCTAGTGACACATGCAGACAATTTCACCGTCACATTTTCAGTATTGCATTGTGGAGACAAGGCTGCATTCGGCTTTTCAAGATTATAAACTTGTGGATGTTTGTAAGATATAGATAGTCAAATTTGCAGCAGAAGTTGACCTTTACCTGATGGGGTACTGTATTTTGTCCCATCTTCCGATTCATTTTTCGCAAATGACAATGATTCTGCCTCGATATTTTTCGATTGAACTAGGTTGGCATCGAAAATGTAGTACTGAGGGGTAGGAGGTTAGGGAGGTCGATCCTTAATCAGCTAGGTCATCCACAGTTAAATGGTTTCTAACAATCTGGAAAAACTTGCTTATGCCCCAAATATTTTACAGATCTCATGTATCTCTTGGTGTGTTGCTGGTTTTATAGGAGAACCAGGTGGAGTCATTGGCCAAGAGTCAAAAAACGGACGTTGAAAATCCACTGGAACTTTGGCAGGATAGTTAGCCGTGTACTCTATTTTTGGGGTTTTGTGAACAAATTTTAATCACCATTCGCATACTAATTTTTGCGATTCACAGACGACAAGTAGTCCGTTATAACGGTTTCTGCCTGTCACACATTTCCATGATACGACCATCAATCATTTTGTAAATTTTACGTCGGCATCAATCCGGTTTGATGTGGACGCAATCATTCTACTGAGTCCACACCGAAGGGAGAAAGCAGTGGACTTGGGTTTATATTTTAGTAGCGCCTGTCCGCAGTGCATATCCTTGGCTGCGTAGCAGTTTGAACTCCGGGCCTCTGACGTGACAAGCTAGCGTTTTACCACTACTCTACCAGTGCATTTTGATAGCAAGTTCAGCTGGCAGCCAGGTGCAGTCTCATATGGAATCCGGATTAGATGAATGCACATGATATGGGATCGCTGGAAGGTAGTATGGCTTTTGGATAGGGAAGTGCAAATTCTCTGTGTTGTAAAAGTGCACATGGCGTGAAATGTACATTAGACTGCATGTAATACGGTAGCCCTCTCTGTAACGGATCGGGGTAAAAGACCCAGGTCTTTTTGTAGATACAGTCCGTGTGGAACATACCTTCATAGTAAAGCAGCGCCAATCATGAAAGGCCTACACAGCCGACGGTACCTCTATCGGCTTTAACTGTAATATTTATGGTACAAGATACTGCACAGAGATAAATGTCTACTTTCAGTGTTCGTAAAATTAGGACTAGATAGGTCAAAGAAGCGTCGCCAATGGGAAACGCTAACCGAGAGGATATCCCTTGGTGTGCATTTGAGCTTCTTTGGTGGTTCCCAACGCGCAGTGCAGCGTCTTTACTTATCTAAGTAGACTTTCATTGCCATACGTACCAAGTACTTGCTGTAATGTTTGCCTCATGGTTGGACACCAGTGGTGCTCAGCAAGGGGTTCGAATTTACTACGAAGCCCTTATACGATGACCATCCATCTATGTTGGCCACTTGAAACTTGTCCCGCCAAATGCCTATTAGGATACACAAAATATGAGTCAGCAGGCTCATGACAACAACCACTGGAAACTATGTGTCCCCATAGCACAAACCGAAATGAAATTATGCAATTCCTTGTTAAATTTTGATAAATTTGACTTCACAGGTTAGTAGATGGTTTCCAGCATCCGGCTATCGCATGAAAGGTCTACATTTAGCCCCGGGGGTTGGTTGTGTGGATGAATTTCGGGTCGCTGATTACTAGCTATAGATATTTGCTCCTGGGCATCCTGACTCAATTCAGTAGTCAGTTGCATTGGTGGAAACTGAAACAGTGGAGCTATGTGTAAGAACTGTTCGATCGGCAGCATTTGCGCAGTAATGCTGCGGCTACTAGAGTGCTGACTGTTGCTAACCGTGGTGTTATTTCGTGTACCAGATGTTGCGCTATTTTGTAACACATGAGAACAGTGGTTCCAACAATTGGTGTATGGTGTGTTCTCAACTGCGTCAAGCTGGATTTTTGTAGTGAAACCTATTTGTAACAAGCAATGAAATCGTTATTCTATGTATCATATTCTCTCCAAAAGAAACTCTGCCATTCCAACTGAAAATTTGGTCGGAATACAATCTCCAAACATGTGCAGATACGTAAACTCACTGAAACAAACCTAGTGCAATTCGTTTCTTACAAGCAGGTATAGCCATCAAGGGAAGTTTTTATCAATTAAATGGAGTTTTCCCGCACAAGCAAACAATGGTCCGGAATACAATATTATGCCAAGAGAAACCCCTAAATAGAGGATAAATAAAGGGACAAAGCGTCACTCAGAGAAGACACTTGTGCACCGGATACCCACTCAATAAATCTGACTGGCGAACCTTGAATGTGAACCAGTAGACGTTGCCAATGCATTGCTGCGAGTTTGTATCTTGACATCTTATTGTGCATAGGTATTACTGGGCGTTAGACCACATACAAGTCAAACTTGTAAGAATTGGCCAGAGTTGCCGGTCGACCATTCAGTGACCGACCAACAGATGAACCAAAATGTAGCATGCGAATATAAGCAGGTCTGAGTGAATGGTTGTACGTTGGAAGTGGCTTGCGGGGCTTTGTTCTGAGGTTTTCAGTGACACTGGGAGTCTCCTGTGTGGATTTTCTACTCATGCTGGAAAATTATTTTCCCGTTTGATTACATTTCCTCGCGTGATGTCCGCCATACGACTTTCGAGTTTCATACGCGTCAGTCTGACTGCTCGTTTGCTATGGCATATTGAGTCTAATTAATTCATATTTAGGCTACCTGCGATTGCGGTCTCTGCTGTTACTGCGGTCTATCGAGGGCATGAAAGGCCACAGGGATGCAACACCGTATGGCTCTGCGGTCTCAGATGCCTTTCAGAAACTCACCGGTGCACGCAATCCAAAAGCCGTAATGTACGTGCCTCTGAAAAACCGAAATATAACAGATTAACCGGGGGGGGGGAAAGTACCTGTAACGCGCTGACCAAAACGCACTGTTGTGTGACAAGGCCCTCCTAAACTCAGTCAATCCATAGTAGTTGCTAGCACAATGGCCGCTCACTGGCTTGGGAAACCTGAACAAAACTCGACGGCCTCACCTAGTAGGCGCGTTAAGCGGATGACATGACGCATGAGATGTTCGGTTCGTCCGTGAATCACCCAGAGCAAAGTAACGCGATGACGACGGTGGTTCGTACTTAACGGGATTTGGAAAATCAGATAAGCCCTTGTGCCAGCATAGACTTTCCACAATAAAATGAATCAAAGAAACCGGACTATCGATTGCAAATAACGATGATGTATGAGAAGTGCAGATATTATGCAGATGAGATTGTAAAGTGGTTTAATTAAATTGTCACTGGCGTGCGGTCCGCAACCGGCAGACAGCCTTTGGCATCTTGTGACAAACTACCGACCCCCTGGTGCAGCAGAAACTGCTAACAGGACAGGCAGTGCACACGCTTTCACGAACATTCTCGTGGTGACTGAGCCCAAGAACACGATGGGATTTCTTGGCGGATCATTCGGGGAATTTCTTAACTACGTGCAGAGCATTATGTAATAAAAAGATTTTTTGGAAATATATCCCAAAGAGGAAATGGGGGAGAAAAATTTCTGCAATTCGCTTTCAAGTCACGGCGATAGTTTTTTCCCCGTGTTTGCCGATGAGGTCACTTTTAATCTGAATTTATCATCCTGGCTGTGACGTACGCCACTTAACAAAGGACCAAGCCGAAGTTCAGTGTTGGCACTCTTGGCACGAAAATTATCGAACAGATTTAGGTTTTGGCTGACGTAAATGGTAAGTCGTGTTGATAGTTGCTCATATTCATTCGTCGTTTCCCTGTCACACAACACTCTCCTGTAATATCAAATAGTTTCACAAATAAAGAAGCTCAACCTGAACATTGATGTTTGGTTCCAACAAGTGGTGCTCCATCCACTACGTCCGAGATCTGCGCAATAATCTGCGAGAAACCCTCAAGGATGGGCGAATAATTCTAGGAGGACCGTTTGATTAGCTACGCGGATCGCCAGGTCTGAGCCTTCTTGCCTTCTTCAATTATACGATTATACGGTTGATAACTGGATTCGTCATGGTTACCACACGATTTCGCAGTAACAGCCAGTGAAAGCTTAAAACATTGTATGATCCTGATTTCTACATGTATGTCATTTTGACATCAGGCGCCTGACTAGGCTAGTTGTACCATGTGCGCTCATTAAGCCATCCGTCATCCGTGTTGTGGACTGTGTACATCTTCGGAATTGCATATACAGGACGCCAGCTTTCTAATGTTGTATCAGTCGCGAGTCGATAACTGGCACGTTTGCTAAAATTTCTGACTAGTAAATAGGTCACTGTTGCACCGACACAGCCAATCCTATTCATCACAACCAAAGTAGCACGTATGGTGTGGCTCCTAGGATGTGCGAATATATGGAATGGTTCGGAGGGACTGTGTTGAAACGTAAATGAATTGACGGAAAGCACTGGTACCCCATTATAATGTGGCAACAGTTGACACTGTTTAGGATGACTGGCCAATATCAACAGATGTCTGCGCGTTTCTCCAGCAGTCTTCACAATCTCAAGGATGGTAGCACATCCGGCTCCGAGTAAACCGCCTGCTCTTTCACAACTATTTGTTGGCGTCCAGTGGTTCAACTGCTGTTGAACTGTAAGCCAAATGGGATGCCAGCCAACTGTACGTACCCCATTCGAGCCAGTTAGGCTATAAGCTGCATGTATGACATCAAGTATCCGGCTCCAAGACACTTGATGCACCCTGTCAATTGGGCCTCTGAATTCAGTGGGTTAGAAAGACAAGTGCTATTGATCGTTGATTAGACGGCTGTTAGTCTATTCGTCGAGCTTGACAGCCTACTTGTTAACGTTTCGTCACCGTACGAAGCGACAATATCAGTGCACTGTGAGGATACTTCGGCGAACAAATAGACAGCCACCTAATCAACAACTAATAAACTCACCTAAGCTAGACGTAATACACTACTCAAAAGGTTGCTGAAACTTCTTCGACAGCCCACCACCGGTTTCTCCCTTCTTGGGACTCATCAGGTAGACGCAGTTTTCGAGTTTCCGTCAACCTTATGTTTTACTTGAACCCCAATTGCACGAAATTGGCGAAATACACTCATTTGCAAACGAATTTGGTTTTGCCGGGGACTCACCTGAAACCCAGCTGACGTTTTGAAGCTACTTGTATTTCGACTCATTAGCAGGGCAAATTTTAACTAGGAATCCTATTGCGAAAAAGTGTAACCAAAGTAAGCACGTTAAATATGTGCCCACACAAGCTTGCGGATGCAAATATTAAAAAAAAACTCTTTTGAAGCTCTCCGAATAACAACAGAACGCGAATGAAGTCGCTTGAAATGGCCAACCATAAAACACCCTATTCGTGAATTAGGCTATCGTGTGCTCACTTAGCGCACTTTCTTGGAATGCGCAACAATCAGATTCTAATTAAGTGGATTTTATTGTAGGTTTACTTGTATCATCATTATTTATCGTTCCTTTTGGCATTACCATATTAAGATTTTTTATAGCATTGTGATGTATCCTGACGAAGAATGGGGCTGATAAGTCGGGAAGCTGGTCAAGGAAATGTTTACTGCAATTCGTATGATATTGATTGCGTCATCTTTGTGGGCACAGGTGATTTGTCCAACCGCCAGTAATAGCTAGAATGCGAGTACGATCTCTCAGTCGATCCAACTGAACCACTGATTTGTTCGTACAGAAAGTATAACTCGTCAGTGAGTAATAGACAAGACAAGCATATTGAATGTGGACCCTAAAACATGGCACACCACACACGTCAGGTGAGCATGTGAGCAGCTCAGATGAGCAGTACCCCGGGATCAAGTTAGTTGTCCGGATGGGTTTAGGCAATTCCCAGCATGCAACGCGCACCACTAGTTCCTTTTGTGAAAAAGAGTTATCTTTCTGACTAGCCACAACTTTTATTATCTGTGTGCAATTTGTATTTATAGAGTGCCACATTCAAAAATGAAAACATTAGGGAGACAACTACATTTTCACCTATTAGAGGAACAGGCAGACAACTAGGACAGCTATTCTCTAGTTTCTCTGGTAAGTAGTAAGTAAGTAGTAGTAAGTAGTTTAGTAGTAAGCGATTAACTGGCCCATTAGAACTGTATCCATGCTGGGAACACTGCAACATTTGGCACGATTTTGCAAAATCTGGTGGCTCACTTGTGTGCTTTATGCCCTGCCGAGACAACTGTCATCAAGCGTTATGCGTTGCACCCAGCGAAGTATCCGCTGAAAACGTTGGTTACTGGATCTGCCGTTTGGTTTTGAAAAGCAATACGACTATTTGACAAAGATGTGCCATCAGTGATCTAGCATACTAAACAGTCTGCATGTAAGCCCTGATGAGCAGCATTCTGATTTAGGTTATTTGTAGCATAGGTGAACCCATTTCTTATACTTTTTCCTCCAAAAAGGTCCTGTGGACTTAGGGAGGGTACATTGCGCGCCATTGTTTGGAGAAAATAAATTCAAAAAACCTACAACTACCCGATATTTCGGTCCACCGGTAAATGCTTTTGCCAATAGGATTCGCTGCATATGGGTTCCGGATTTAACGGAATCACGGCTTTCGCTGTTCCGGGACATTAAGATTTATATTAACCAGCTGGCGTGAACTAATCACTATCAACAGGGTTTCCGTGAGTTACTTACTTGGAATGCAAGTTCAATATCTTGAATTGTCTCCGCGTGGGCTCCCAAGCGATACAGAACACAAGATCGATTGGCATACGCGAAGGCCTTTGTTTTGTTGGTCTCAGCGAAGAATAAAGCTTTGGTGTATAGTGCCAAGGCGTCCTCAAAATTTCGTGAAAGCCATGCGTCATTGCCCGCATCACGCAAAAGATTCGAAAGTCCATCTTTCTTTAGTGAATTTCGGCAACCTTCACTTCTTGCAGCTGAGTGAAAAGGAATCGAACTTACTATAGGTCTAAAGGATGGGAGGTTAGGAGATGCATCCAAACACACATAAGCAACTAGCGGGCTAAAGTACCAGCAACGTTCGCTACCAGATAACGGGTAACCCTGCATATGGTCACCGTGAGAGTGGTTCATCTTCATCACATTTCTGACAAATTCAAACACCCAGTACTAATATGTATATCCCGATTTCGCTTGCAATCACAGCTAAACTTTTTCCATCCCTTGTTGGGTCACGATACTTGTGCAAATGTATGCCTTATTTACATAATAATTTACCTCACTGTGTACTTGAAATCCCGTGGCCTCATTTGTATTCCTGTCCGTCTTATCCCCAGGTGGCTTAGCGGTTAGAGCGCTAATTTACTGACCAGAAGGTCCGTCGTTCAAACCCAACCTCTACATCTCGACTTCCCCTGTCTAGGCTTGGGCAACCTGGCAGTATACTAGCCCTCGTGCTTCCTTCGGGTGGCGTGGCAGCTAGGCGCCGAAAGGGCATCACAGCTGAACGATTATCTTATGTTATTTACCGCCTTGTTTCTTCTCAAGTTAATTACAGAATCTATACTACCGTGTACTATCTCAAGTTAGGCTGACGTGTAGTCTCGTGTCTTACGGTTTAAGAATGGCAATGCAGTAGAAGCTGATTCTACCTTCTTGCTGAAACTATTTTGAAAATTCAACCGACTAAGTTACCGGTAGAATTTGACTTCATCATGGTTGATTACACCGAGAATGCCATTTATGTACCGCCATAATATCGCTGGTTGTCACTGGAATCCGGCCAAAGCTTACAATCTGAAATCCTTTTTAAGATCCAAGCCGAAAACAAAGTGGCAGGCATTTAGGCATACTTGACGTATTGAGATATCTTATTTACAGAGATTTGCGTCCACTTCTGCGTTGTTATTTCTGCCAGCAGTAACCACCTCGCTCTGCATGTAACGCATCAGGATCATCCACATTCAGAAATCTCTTAAGGCCTCAAAGAAATCATAGCTTATGGATGTTTTACAGTTATTGGCCTTAGAATATCTGCTTGTAATCTCTTTACCGTGTCTAAGAGGGGAGTGATCCCACCCAATTCTGTAAACTTGATAATCGCTACATATTATCGGGTATTTCTTCGGTTGACAGGTTCAATGTTTCGAGGTTTTAGTTTTCGAGACTTATGGATTCTGACAAACTGTACTTGCGATTTCTACAATTCCAGTGAAGGAATTTCGTGCAGTGCTCAAGTCACAGGAGCTTTTAAAACTGGGCTGTTCATTCCTTGCCTTTGTCATTCAATTACCATTAAACTGAAACCCCCGTCAATTAGACAAGGCTGTATTTCACCTAGAAGCCCTTCTGAGAAATTTCTCACAGCGCATAACTAGTGCATGGCTAAACCTTCTCCACTGGGTTGCTTGAGTACAGAATCTGGTAGCCCTAAAACCACAAATTTTGAAGTTAGGTTGCACACCAAGAAATTCCTTCTGGATACGCGACAGTTCCTCTTGCGTGCGATCGTCCCCGTTCCTCTAAAGCATTGACTTGATAAGCTCCGGACACACCAGCTGTAGGTGTTTTCATTCATTCGGAAAAGTTTCGGAACGGGGTGAATAATCGTCACTTCAGGAGGATTTGGAATGTGGTAGATAAATTAACTGATTGGCTAAGTCTTTACGTTTGGCGCACAGACTTATCTGATCGACTGCATTCACAAATCTATTTAGTTTGTGGGAGTTGGTAAGTGATGGAACAAGTGTCCTTAATTATCAATTCAACCTAATGGAACGCTTGTGTGAGGCGCGAAAAGTTAGCAAGCAACACCCACTCACCGATTATTTTCCAGACCTCACAAAAGCGATAACTTCTTGATGTATCTCAGAAATCTTCCAATGAAATCTCTACAGTTTTAATGTGCACGGCTTAATTGGGAGTAAGAACCAATGGTCTCAGCTTTGATATCAGTTATAAGTAGGCCGGATTTAGACTTCAAATTTTAACTCAAAGATGCCTGCATTTGGTTCACAACAAATAATTAACGCCATCTAGAAAGCAGGATCACGTGTTGCCAACAGGTCAGTAGATGCTCCAAAGACTTAGTTTTAAGGCATTGCATTACGGCACACAAAACTTGCTTCTAAATATGTAAAGATTAATTTGAAAATATGGCGATTTCGAATGGAAATTGGAGTTGCGAGCATGACGCGCGCCGCTGGTTAGAATTCATTTAGTCTGATTCTTCAATTTAGCCCTGACCAAATAGTTTTAAATAATGAAATGCAAAGTCTAGTCATTGCATGGCATAGGATTGCTTGAAATTAGATAAACCCAGGAAGCTTGTAGTTGGCGAAGTTCTGTGGTGTTACCGGAAAGTCAACTGCCCCAATGAGTTTATGACGAAACGTTTTGTGTCGACTATCCAAGGCCATAAAACTGTAGGGAAAGTCCTCTAGCTTTCCTGTGCAAACTTGACTTACCAGGCAGTAAGGAGAATCGACGAATACCAGGCAATTTCATGAGCACACAAACGCGCTCGAAATCGGTCGCACACTGAGTGAATTCAGCAGGCCAGAGGATGGAAGAATCTTCCAAATCGTACGATTCTTCTTCATCCCATTTTCTCGCGACAGCATCGCACACCTCAATACAAAATCTCTTGAAATCTTCATGCACTTTCTCTTCCGTTGTTTCACTTTTAAAAATAAGTTCCGTCCGAAGAAAATCCTAAAATGGTTGAGAATACGTACATACTTCTTGAGAGGAAATCCATGATGATAGATGACAAAATACAAACGTAATGCAAAATGATCAGTGAAGGTATGTAGCACCCAAGCATGGCACCGGGTTATCACTAGACAAATTTCGACTGCATTGAAGCACACCAATAGAAAAGCGGTTTCCATCTGACGATTGTTTCACTCAGTATATGACCAGGCAGTGTTTACTCTATCGCGCCCTGGTTCTCGTCATTTCCCCAGCATTAGCAACACTAACCTAACCTGATGGTATTGTTGTAGTTACCGGTGCGTCTCGATTCAAGCCCATATCAAACAGCCAATCCGGAATTCCGCACATGTTTGCGTATCTAAAATGCACATACGAACAGAAAATAGCGTGTGCAAGAGAGAAATGACGCCCACACATTTGGTCACTGTGTTGCCTGTTATTGAGGATCCGTAAAGAGCACGCACAGGGACATCGTGGAAGGCTTCTTGTCTTCAGGTACATGTTTGCTTCTAGCCCAAATGTGCACTATACTTTGTGTATCGCATATATGTACTACAGTCTGAGGCGCTCATCTAAACTAGACAAGCAAAAATTTTGTGAGTTCTCAGTGCTCGGTGAAAGTACTGTTTTCTACATTTAACCGACAGTCAAGTTAAGCTTCTGATCTTCGACCTACTCGACAAAAGAGTAAGAGGCCCAGTAATCTGGCATAACCCGATTACCTGGGTTACGCACTAGACTGTTGGCTATAAAGCAGCATTCATTTTCCAGCAACTGTAGCTACAAAAAATCTGAAGGTTTTGAACGGATGGCCAGTGAGCCACGGGGCCTGTTTGACATTCAAATCGCTGTCATTAAATTATGAGCGACATCATTTCAATCCACATAATCACGCCAACGGTTGCATTGCTATTAGGGAATTCGTTCTTAAATAGTATGAGTGGTTTTGTGGCATTGGATGACAAAACCTGGTGCAGATGCCTTCAGACGTGTTTATTGTCATGAACAAGACATAAGATGCTTTGAAAAATTTACACATACAAATGCCTACATAGATGTCATTCTGATGGTTGACCAAAGCGCGGAAGTTAAAGCTGGGTATTCAAAGACATAAAGGATATCTTAGGAAATGCTACGTTCTATACGGCAGAGCGGTATCTAGTTGGAGCTGCAGGGCCATCATATATCTGCACTTCCCATTGCTATGTGGATTTATAGGGTTTCATGTTGCATGCACTTCGATTCAATGTTCAACAAACCTGAGGCGCACATACTCATTATCATCATCATCATCATCATTGACAGCATAACATCAGGGTTCAACACCGATGTTCCATCGCCGCATAACCCTGATTTATTTGAGAATTTGGTGTGAGGAAAAGAACACAAGTGGATTAGGAGTGCACTTAGTGTAAGCCTGACGCAATCGTTCCGAGTTATCTAAACCTCCAGACACTCATTCAGTCCAATGACATCGATTGGTTGCCACGTTTTGGAGAACCTCCAACCAGATGCGGTGGGGATCCAGCTGTCCCCATCCTGAGGGACGAGTCGCACCCACGATACCCAGACTTTAGATAATTCCTCTAAACCCCTTTTCCTGGTGAAAGCTGGTCACCCTCCGGCTACTGCCACTCTGAAATGGGCACGAAAAACAGCATTCTCTTCGGAATATACAAAATTTGGCCCGGATACAGCGGTTTCTGGCGACGGGAACCTTTATTAAGTGAATGGCCCGTTGCACAATCGACCACTCGCTTTCTAATCACCCAGTTACGAATTCGTCAGTTTCATACTACGCTAGCTATTTTTCTGAGACAGCGGCTGTCGAAATCCTGAAAATGTCTGAGGTCCGCTACTCAAGCGCATCTACGTGGATTCGGAAAGATCTACTGAGTGACTGCATGCACCTGCGCGTTCTCCTCTTCGAAGTTAAGAAGAACATTGCCTGCATACTCCAGCAGCCATTTGAACACCAGGGTTTTGGAGACCTCCCAACTTTGGTCTTAATACCTCTTCGATCACGAAGCTAAACCAGAATAGAGATGATGGGCACATCTGATGGACACTCCTTTGTGTACGGTAGGTTTTGGTGAGCCATTCGTATATTGTCACACGTTCGGAAGCGTGAGATTACAGTGAACCTATTATATTCAAATCCTCCAGGGCATTACCTGCTGAGCGAGCCTGTCGGGGAGAACATGCCGGCCAAGTGAGTCGAAAATCCAGGATTACTAAAATGGTGCATCTTTTATAGGTATGTCATTGTCCTTGCACCTGGAGGAATGTAAATATTTGGCCTGCGCAAACTCTACCAGGGCGGAATCACGCTGCCTGCACTCGAGTGAGTCTGTTGTGTCGACCATAAGTCGACGAATGGGGGATTAGCGCCAAGAGTTCCGTTACGACCGGGATAAGCTGAGCTTTCTGTGATTATCACATTCACTGCGAGCCCTTCTTTGAAAACGGTCATCATCAACGATTCTACTCAGGTTTTGGGGTATACCGTTTTCCCCAAATAATGGCAAACAGACCAGGAAGCGGTATGTGGCAACCTCAACTTCATCTTTGAAACATGCAGGTTTGAGGTTATCCGGACAAACCGCTTGGCGGCGCTTGAGACAACATATGAACTCATTAACCTTAGAGGTCATAGGGCATTCCACATTCAAATGCAGGATCCGAATGAATGGCAGCGGGTGGCCACAAGAATTGCTGTTCGAAGTATTCGGTATGGTAGCCGAGGATTCCACCTTTGTTCAAGATGGTGGTTTCAATTTAATCGTTTCGCTCAAAGGTGGTCTCCGGTGACCGACTGCACAGATAAGTTGGAATATTATTAAGATATTCGGTGGTTTCTCGGCCTCTTTCGTTTCCTTAGTTTTCCCAGTCCACCAGGCTTCACTGTAGGCGCACATGCTCTTTTTCACTTGAAATTCATCAGGTCAAGTTACATTGGGACCAGCGAGGATATTTCTCCAGAATTCGAATAGTGCCACTGTTCTTTATGATACACACATGATGTATATGTAAGTACATATATCCATATACATGTATGACATACACGTGCTTGAGAGGGACTGCTAGCGCCGTGCCAGAGCAGAACTTCCGTGTGCAAAGATGTGATGATCCTGTTCCAGCTTGGATTCACATCTGACGGTGGAGGAGTCGGAAGGTGTCAGCCTGCGGTCAGCACACATCTGACGTAACCGTTTGCATTGTCATTACTTACCCAAGAGGAGTTTGTTGACCTCCTTGCTTAAGGGTGCGCAAAATAAAAGCAACCAGATAAACTGAGCATCAAGGCTTGCGGATGCGGTTTCGATCTGCGTGAAAATGTCATCGCTGGATAATTGCCGAAGCCAAAGCCGAGCGAATAGATCATCAGTCCTACCGGATGGGCCTACAAGGAGAGAGTTACCAACAGTGTAGAAGAGGGGGAAAACAGTATGTTGAAGAGAAACAGGAGAGTTGTCAGTATTAGCCTATTTTCGTTCACCTGCTTTGGTGCATGCGGCAAGTGAGGCAACCCGACTAATGTCCTCATGCAACGGCCAGTGAGCAATGAGATTTTTGTAAGTTGGTAATTCAGAGTTGTACGCCGGTTGAGATAGTGCCAGGGGGCCAACACCCAGAAAAAAAAGACGAATTGGTTACTCAACCCAAGTCTTTGGCTCAAAATCATGACGGGAACTGTGACGCTGTTTGACTGGAATTGCAAGTGCCTTTCCATTCTCAGAGATGACCAGGAGACTGTGTTATTCAGATCTACAAACATTTTCTAATCTAGTATGAAACTCTGCAAGTGTCACACGAGCACCCCTGAGCACAGCTCGTTTGGTCGCCTCGGCGAGCAAAACATATCTGAGGTTTCCAAAATATTCTAGTTATAAGCCAAACAGTTATCCCAGTTGCAACAGAACTGCCCACAGAAATAGCTGTTTTTAAGCGTAGCCTAAGCATTTTAATAAAACCAATTAGAAGAGGTAATAGGACATCGCCTAATTTGAGGAGCTGCATTTCCTGTTGCCTGTGTTTGGGTTCGTCATACGACAGAGGCACAGAATTTTGCACATGCTTATTTCTAACCTGAATATCATGTGTTTAGGTAGACGAATTGGCTATCTGGAGTATTTTTATCTTCACGTATACATTTTGTTCTGTGCATTTATCTGATGGCAATTGCTTCGTCGCTGCTCTTTAGCGCATGTGGGTCACATTTTGAACAAAAACAGTGCACAGTTACGGTTTCTGTGGATGCGAAAACTTCGTCATTTGGGTGATGAATGGTTTAAATTTAGTTGCTCATTTGCTTTCTGGACAATAGCGGTACACAACAGGTGATTTACAGTTGGTTCACGCAAACCTCGTGAATCGACCATTTTCTTTTGTTCCAAAATGTTTTACTTTTCATGGACGTCTACATTTTCGCTTCACTGTTACTAACGTCCGTCAAGGAGCGTCAGCGAACCTAGTACGTAATAATATCTGTGACGGACCGATATGACCTGGGATTTCCTGGGTTCACCCAAATTCCAAATGGTCAATTTGATCGAATATAAGCAAATGCCCGATTGACCGGTGAGTATAATAGACTACGTTCGCAGGCCTTTGCTTCTAATTTCCGTGGAATTTTGGGCTCATTTCCATTTCAGCATGCTCCTACCTTGTGGTGAACTAAAGTCTTTTGGACCAACGGTTGAAGACATTTCTGAAGTACACGCTGAAAATGAACCAAAAGTTGACTAAATAAAAACGTCTGTGTAACTGTAGCGGTCACTCACTAGATCACGCGTCACAAACACTCAAATCACGTAACAATTCCTGTCCCATTTGCAACCTACGCCAACAACATATACACTACAGTCTTCCATCCATTTTTGTTTACGCTGTTACCACCTGCGTTACACGCCTGGCTTACGAACTTCAACCAAATCAGGTCAAGTTGTATTCATGTTCGTGCAAGTATCGAACACGAATGGATACCCGTCTCTTCACACTGCACAAAATAAATAGGCATATAACTCAGCCCAAGATCACACACACACGCGCGCACAGGACAGGAATTCAACCGAGCTCCACAAGTCTTTACGGCCAACTACGGAACACGTGTAGCGGCTATACTGCACAGACACGGACACGTCCCGCTTCCGGAACTCTCAACGGTTGTCCTCAAACGATAGGTCGCCTTTTGGCTTATTCCCTCTTTGCATTGTCTTTATATTTATCAAGTGCACATAACTATTGTAATCATCATCATTCTGGTAAAACAGATAGATATTTGTTAGTGCTTGTCACATTCTGATAATAAACCCAATTACATTAAAACCAGAGCACAAACATAACTGCTATCAAGTTGGAAACAAGAGGAAAGGTTGCGGTTTTGCGTGTGATCACACTTTTTAGAGATGGAGTATAACATGTTTGCTCTGAACAAAATCCAATTTGACGAAGACTATCCTTGTCTTATCCGAATCGGTGCAAGATAAAGGAGTGTTACATTTTGCAACAAACTCGAACGTCAGATTGCCGGAATGTTTCGTAGTGTTTTGCACATATATCTTTTTTCATCCCGCATTTCGTTACCCTTCGGGCAGCTTAAATTACATGGTGCAGTCAAGAAGACGAAGAATCATAATCGCTGTAACATAAAAAGTTGATTACATAAACATGAACTAAATCAGGGATCCTCCAGTTTTGTAGCCATTACCAAGCAATCCTACTTCGAACAACTCTTTGAATATTCAATAGAGTTTTGACTCTCTAGTTAATCTCAGTCTGTTGTGATAGGCCGAGGATCACTCTTCCGCCGTTCAGTTCTTGCTCTGCATGATTACTCTTGTTCTGTCTTCTATCCAATTGTTATGTGTGGTGAGTAGATTCCAAGTTAGGAGAACACCAATCAGCCAATTGTGTTCCCCATAGTTTCCCAAATTTTAACAACGACAGTGGTGGAAATGCTTTTAGATACCCCAGTTATTATCCTTGAATTATACGCGTTCGTGCGGAAAATAGCTGAGCGGATACAATGGAAGATGCTCCATAGGGGAGAACCCACACCGAATGATCTCTTTCCGCAGACATCTGCTTTGATCAGATGATCTCGAATTTTTGTTGTTTTTTTTTGGTTGCAGACAGTGATTTTCTATCCAAAGCAGGGTATTAGCAAGTATATTGCAAACTTAGTGCACTTAATTCGTGCACGTCAAGACGATGAACGACAGAGGTCAACTGAGCTGTTTTTGATTTTCATGGCGATGATGTCAAAGAAAAGTGCGAAAACCTCTTCAAGTTACTAACAATCTATAAGTAGCTCAAAGAAAAGATAAATTAACAGAACAGTTAGTCTCATTCGACGAGTCGCCAATCGGGAAGGCAGTCAAAATGTGATTTGATAAGCTCCTAGGTACTACGCTTTTTTAATCTGATCACAGTCATGAGAAAGCCAATTATGGTTTATTTTATGTCTCTTCCGAATCGGAGAAAATGTTTTGGTTTTGGTCGAGCGAATTAATCACTCAGATGGGAACCTTCGCCTTCTCGGAAAAGACCATGCCAGAAATGATTCACTGATAACGGCCTGACTTGTTTGTATAACAGCAACATAATCCGATCCCTATATTCACATACTTCTGGGCGGGTGAGAGTGTACGGTGAGTTCTCCAAAAGCTTCCCTACGAAAAGTGGTGTCCGACAAGAATGTCCACTCTTTCCATTCTTGTTCAACTTCATCAATGGTGAAATAATGAGGCGAACGTTGGACGGTCTTAAAAGCCCCGGTGTTCAAATTGGTGCAGGTGAGAGCGTTGTCGATCTGGAGTACGAAGACGACACCACCGTGATCTGTCTTTAAATCTGAAGACCGGATGTCTAACGGACCTTAACTGGGACAAAGAGGCAAGTCGCTAAGTGTAGATATGGAACGGAAGAGGCTATTCTAATACTTTCAGGCACGCCGAGTTTCTCAGGACCGGGACAGTGCAGCAAGTAATCGGAATCACATTATCTCTTGTGTCAGAATCTGCAAGCTATACGTGCATCCCCCCAACAGCGACTTTATTTATTCATGAGCAGCTGAATTACTCGAGCAAAATCGCAGGCTCAGAACTAAGTAATTCCCAGTCTCATTTCTACAACGGAGTGTGCACTCATGCAGGCATCACTCACCAGCCATGTGCCTTGGGCGAATCAGGTTGGCATTCACCGGACACGAACTAGTAACTTGATGGCAGAAATCTCATACTAATCTGGGGTTTCCAATAGTGTTTAACAAATCGCGCACACCCAATTTGAAAAGACCAACTAAGCCTGGATAAGATACTCGTTTTCTACACGTGCCATATATGTGGAGTCAGGAAGCCGTGAAGTAAAATGATAATGGATTAAAATCAGAGCTGGCCGCATCACCGACTGTATTTGGCTCAGAACGTGCAGCTGTTGTGAGAGCTGGTTAAGCCACCCATCACTCACAATGTAACGAAGAGCAATGCATATCTGTGTGCCATGTGTCTGTTCACCGAGATCGGTCTACTGAAGAATTTACAGACGAGTGGTGAACTGTAAAGCCATCACGTTTTCCGTATTGAGCTATTTTCCATTGTGTTTGTTCTCACCGAATTAGAAACGCATCATTCATTTGTGAGGTGAAAAACAAACAGAATTAAGTACCAGATTCCGAAAGCCTTTGCTATTATTGCTGGTGTCTGTGTTTGTGTGCGGCCCAGTTTAAGGTTGTTGCACTTACACGGCATTGGACCATCCAAACCAGAATATTACTTGTGATGAAAGCAGCCGACGAAATTGATCAAAAATGATACATGTATGGTCCCCGAGATTAGTCAGCCGGTCTGCCATTAGGACACGTTTTCGCGGGTCGTAGGGATAGTAAAAACATTAAAAACTACTGACTGATTTTCATCATCCAGACGACAGGTTTGATGAAAGAATGTTTCCGATGTCGTCAAGATACTTAGAATGAACCCCACGGTTACCTACCTACCTTGATTCCTAGGAACATTGTGATGAAAGATTTCACTAAATCTCCATTTGTGCGGCTGCCCGGTCAGCCCACCGAAAGTAATTTGTATGTGGCTAGCAGCTTTAAACACAGCGAGTGAGGACGTTAATGTTGGAAGCGCTCCACAGGCACTTATATACGTATTTTCTACATGAGAACTCAACTAATTTTGGTCAGGTTATAAAGAATTACCTTTTTGTAATCCAGAGGACATTCAAATCAATGGTTCAGTGCCGTTTGAATAGGCCTAATTTGGTTAATCGATACAGTTCATGAGGCTTATTCCGTCATCAGTGTCACATGTGGTTGGTTTACAGATGTGAGTGTATCCACCACACACACTGATGATGATACTCCAACCGCACCAACTGTCTAAATTGTTTGAAGTTTACTAGATCTAGTTAACATTCGCTGAAACTTGAACGAGTTGCAGAAATCTGTGTCACAATTAAACATTTCGGTGCTTGGGTTGCGTGCATCGACGAGATATCATGACAAATGGTGGAGCAAACAATACCATTCCAGACGCATTAGCGAAAGTGTAAAAATGGTCTGAGGAAATCCGCATGGGTCGAATAGGTTACTCATATTGCAGCCGACTTCCATGCGAGGGCTTTAGCACCCAGTACGCCTTATGACGGTGCAACAACGAGTAGTCCTGCAACTGGAAAGCAAAGACAACTCATCCAGATTCTGCAAACAAAAGGTGCTGCAGATTTGTCACTGCAGTGTTCCACCATGTTCGCATTACCACACCAAAGTGTTATGACGCTATAATATATTATGTTAGTGTGCATATTCACATCAGTAAACTGGTGTTTGTTCGCAATGAGTTCTCCAAAAGGGATGAAAATCTTGATCAAGCGCTGCAAATATTGACACAATCCTGGCGCTTTCGCTGTGAAATTGTTGATTTGATCTGAGGATCTCCATTGTTCACATGATTGAAACCCTCAGGATTGGGATGTCAATCTACCACCAACAAAAAATCTTCATGCATTTGAGTTGACACGATTGCATCTAGTGAGGCATCAAACGGTAACCTAAATCGTGTACACTGCTGTGCACGGAAATGTCCATTGTGTTGTTGGAATTGTCGGTTTACATGAAGTCGGGCTGTACTGCCATCTAGAATTTGGAAAATGGCGATGTGTTTATTTATCACTGAGTATTGACTAAATCAGTGTATCAAAACCCCTACTCTCCGATTGGCCCCTAGGTACACCTTGATGCTTTTCAAGAGTGACGTCCACCAATGCGCCGTTACCTCCCCACTACCGAGACACTAACAAGACATTTGAACTTTATTGCAGCTCTGTTTACGTCGGCCGAGAATCATCTTTTGACAATGAGTCTCCTTTTGGGCGCGTTGCAAGACTCAAAGCATCCGGTTTCGTCTTGATTAGTGGACACCTTCTGCTCCATTGACGGCTGTGGTGTGGTCGGTTGGAGGAAAAACGCGCGATATTACGCCACCTGATCGATATGGTTGAAGGCGAACATAAGAATATGATGTGCTTCAGGTATGAAGCCAGAGTAAAATTCTAGGAGTGAATATTTCGGAAGAAGTTGTCATTGTTGAGAACTACCGAGAGACCAATCAAGGATTCCATTCATAATTAGTATCAGTGAAACCGATTGTGGAAAACTGACGAGTAATTGAGCGGCTGGATGGTTATCAGCTGCATCGGATAGTAGGGTCATTGGAATCCACTCTAGGAACTTCATAAACCGGGAAAGTATAGTGTGGCAGTCCACCTAATAGGGAACCAAATAAACGACTTATTCTCCATGGTAATCTAATTTTACATTTCGTAGAGTGCTCAATACGGAACCCTCCTAAGTGTCTCCTCCAGGCAAAAACCACTGGCAGTGAGTGATCTGGGCTCACTGGCCAGTTGACCGTAGGCCAAGCACTTTGAAATGCTTACTAATCGTTAATTGTGAAAGTGTTATTACTTATTCGAGCACCACAGAGGAAAAGTGATTATGCCCTGATATACAATGGAATGGAATCCAGCGAGTGTTGCATGTATGGGCTCAAACGAAAATTTCCAAACTTGTAACCTCATGGCAAATATATAAGACTGGAAACGTAATCAAAATGTCAGGGGAATCTTAGTAGAAATGACGAAAGTTAGAGAGGAATATGTGATAGTTGCTCAGTGGAATATATCTCGATTTGTGGGTAATTGCAAGGTTTCACCGCATGTTATTTCGCTGTTCTCACAGCAAGTAATTGTGCTGCGTACAAACAGTCGATCTGACCTTAGAAGAAATTCAGTGCAGAGGATGTTTGCCTTCCTGCAATGATTTCTTTGTTCATTTACGGCGCTTGCCACTATACTTGATGTATATAACGCCGTTCAAGAACCCGAGTTGACTACAAACATATCATATTCTATGAGCTTCTTTGACAATACCTTCATGCATTTGAGTTTCTGACCGAAAAAACCCTTTGCAGTGTCTCTAAACATGTGAACCCGTGAATATACCGTACCATACGCACGTGATTTCTCAACAATACCGTATATGGTCATGATTTATTGGTCATGAGCGTCAGTCACAATGAAAGCGTTGTTCGCTGTGTTTCATAATCTCATGATTGCATGGGTATAATCAAATTTTGAAATTCATAATAATAACTTTGCAACAAATGAATAGTTGGGTTTACGGAAGAACGATCTTGGTATTATTCTGGTGAGTTACTGCTGTTGTGTTCCCTGGCGGATAGAGGGCATTTTGTCTCACGTTGATTTTAGTCTCTGGAATAAACTCGTATGCTAGATCGTGCAAGCGAAAAAAATTCAGGGACACAGAGACGCCTTTGGGTTGAGTACCCATTGTCATTACTCGCAAAAAAATCGCCTTCGATCCACCAGAATATATGAAGACCTGGTTACTTTTAACTGCCTTTTAGAGCCGACTGTTAATGGGGTCCATTTTAAGAGCCCCTTCACTCATCTGGGATTATATAGGCTACAGGTTCATATAACAGGATCTACACTATACCGCGTTTGTAAGATATCCGCAGTACGCAGTGTGCGCAATATGGATATGAACGTTGGTCAGTCCACATTGATTTTTGAAAGCCTGAAGGCTTTAACGTACTGTAGTGGTCACTCACTAGATCACGCGTCACAAACACTCAAATCACGTAACAATTCCTGTCCCATTTGCAACCTACGCCAACAACATATACACTACAGTCTTCCATCCATTTTTGTTTACGCTGTTACCACCTGCGTTACACGCCTGGCTTACGAACTTCAACCAAATCAGGTCAAGTTGTATTCATGTTCGTGCAAGTATCGAACACGAATGGATACCCGTCTCTTCACACTGCACAAAATAAATAGGCATATAACTCAGCCCAAGATCACACACACACGCGCGCACAGGACAGGAATTCAACCGAGCTCCACAAGTCTTTACGGCCAACTACGGAACACGTGTAGCGGCTATACTGCACAGACACGGACACGTCCCGCTTCCGGAACTCTCAACGGTTGTCCTCAAACGATAGGTCGCTTTTTGGCTTATTCCCTCTTTGCATTGTCTTTATATTTATCAAGTGCACATAACTATTGTAATCATCATCATTCTAGTAAGACAAACATTTGTTATTGCTTGTCATATTCTGATAGTCAACCTAATTACGTTACAACCAGATCGCTTATAGTACCATTAGCCAGCCTGTATACAGATATGTATGAAGTGGTTTAACTGGATTCACTCTTGTATTCCTATGGTACAGGCAGTTTCGAATGCATATCAGGGAAAAATATTGAATTATCGGGATCTTTAGTGTCAGTAAGAATGTCGTTGGATTTGGCTGGAGGGAGCTACCCGTGGCAATATCATCCATCTGTCGGTAGGTTTCCCCGCTTAAGGAAGAATATTACTCGCCTCAAGCAATAGAACGGAGGCTCACAGAAATATCTGTATCCGAAATATCATATGAAAACTAGATAACGATATCTTGTTGTCTTTTCTTTTAATTGAGAATCATTGTTTGGATAAAACGTTTTCGAAACTCATCGTACACTGTTCAGTTGAGTTGTATCTGTTGTAATTTTATCCCAAGGACCTTGCTGTGAGCAGATATTTGTTGTTTGGGAGGCGATATTTATTGACCATCATTAGCCACAAAGTGCTCAGTCACGCTTTTCTTGTTGAACTTGCATTGAGCAAGACCAAATTAAACAACGCGGCACAAAGAGTTGGAAAAGCAGTGAAGATAGTGGTTGTTGCTGCCTAGGTGCAATGTCCATCCACATTGCTCAATGTGGCTAAATATTTCTAACCTGACCGGGTCGATCAAAGTATCCTATAATTGAACTTCCCTCAGGAGATGATAATCTCTGTTGCTCTGTCTGCAAATGGGTAGCGTGCCGCTGCGAACAGACTTTACATGAGAAATGTCCAACCATAAGAATTTGATCGCCGGTCCACCAGCCCATGAGGCTAGCTTCGTCTCGGCTGATTTATATCCGGATATGCTCTCTACCTATACGCGACGGAAAAGATATTGTCAATTACAGAATTTACTGGGCGGTTGAACCTCCCGCAATCAATGCCACATACATTAGAAATGTGTGCCCACCGACCAGAATACCAGTTTTTAGTCGAATTCTGCCCATGGGCCATACAGCTGCGGTGGATTCCGTAAGTGCTGGGCACTTCAGCGGTCCGTATCGCACCGGTCTCACGTGGCTCACCACTCCGGTTTCACTGATTATGGGACAGTGTCGCATGTCGTTGAATCGACAGATTCTGGTACTTTCAACACACATTCGCTGTACCTGGATTGCTTTTTATACGGCCAGTACTTTCCTATTTTCCCAGCGTCGATTAATCCGTTTTCATTCAGGCTGGGACAAGATCTTAGCCCAATTAAATGTAGAACGTTGTAGTGCAGCAATTCCCGATGAAAATATCCCCTGTTTTTGGGGTGTAAGTCAGCTTTGCCTGCAAGCTTCTTACTTCCGACTGGTGTGTGAAATTCACATTTTCAACCTTAGTCAATTTACTGGCTGTGGTTAGGGTCCGCAGCCTCTCATCTACTAAATTTCGAATCTAGTGTTAGCGCTGTAGAATGAGTCACGTGAAATTCACCTGGCTCTAATTGGTTGGCAGGGACCCATTTCCTTTCCTTTTGGCAAATTCTATGATGGTTTCTATCAAATTGCGAGACGCGCCAGTTGCCCTCTAGATGATCGTCGCTCCACAGATGAGGATGTGCTTCTCCGTGTAGTTTCCTAAGGTCCGTTTTGATCCCGAAATATTCTTATAAATGCAAGCCCATATCAATTGCGTCTGGTGTTGACGCTAAGTCATTTCATACTTTGCGGCTAACATGTACGTCCACTACTATTGCCAATAAACTGCGCTAAGCGTACATTTCTCCCATTTGTTCTGACTTTAGGTGAGTAGCATGGATTGCGCATGTTCACGGAAGAGCCCTTTTTGCCCCCTTGCTCCTCGTTCCCTGGTTTTGAACTCACGCTTAGCTTCTACTTGCGCCCTAGTGATCAGTGACAGGATTTTTCTGCCTGTGCGTCCCCTCTTGCAATTTCGGGTCGACCGCAGCCAGTTTCGAAGGTTTTCTCCGACGGGAATATGTGCTGTGTAGGCATCTCAACCACAACAACTCATATGGCAGAAGGACCAGTTATCTGCTGCGCCAACTCAACTTCTCAGGCAGTCCTGTTTTGTATTATCTTCGTACCACATACGACCGGATAGCGTTTGTTGATAATTCGCTTTAAATGTACCCGTATTCCAGCTTCACGGGTGATAACTGCTGCTGCATAGCGCGCTTAGCTAAAGATTACTGGTGCATTCAATTTGTGCGTATCAGCGTATTCGCTAATCCCAGTTAAGAATCAACGAGTTCGCCTTACTCGTCCATCTTCTTACCTTGTGGCTGGCAGAGTAGGGACTGGTAAGACAAGACAAAGATTGAAGTATGCAGTTGTTTATATTGCAACCGAAACCAGAGACAGAGCAATGGTCTATTCGAAGGTCAAGAAAATGTTTTGCGGTCGAACAACATCAATACCACGTCTTATGTCGCCACGGAATTTCACTTGATTCGGATTGCTCCGAGAACAGTTCCCTCCATATTTATTGATCACCTCAGTAATTTTGCTCTCGAATGACATGGTGTGTTGATCCTGAGGGAAAAAGCAGGGCAACTTGGTACAGGTCGATTTGGTGTCACCGGAAATGGGGAAATGCCACATATCATGGAATGGTAGCATATTATAGCCAGTCTCGACGCACATTAGCTTTACCCAGAAGTGTGTTTTTTCCGATTCGCTACTTGGGCGTTTCTTTCTAGCCTCAATGAATCCGTTTCCAACTAGACCGTGACCGAATAGTTTCCCCAAATACCTGTGGTACCCCCAACTAGGTCCCTTGTTAATGTCTTCCGACCATTGCCATGTGCCCATATCACCTGTGTATGGATTTAGTCCTAAGTTGACCTCATGCACTATCAGAAGGTATACATTATTCGTTACTTCGCCTCCGTTTAACAGTGTAGCTTCTCCGACTTGCAAATTGTGACCAATCTCATGCACGAAACCGTCTTGGCCACCCTTACTTATGGAGGAGCTCCAAAGGGTGAACGCGTAGCTCCAGTCAATGTAACCCATCATGGTGTAACCAGAGTGTCCATATCCCGCAGCAGTTTGTTCGTCCGCCACAAACACCTCAGACCTCACGTCTTTCCATCGTGTCTCTCTGTAATTATGTATCACCTTGATCGCATTATCAAAGTGGCGTACAGAAGATGTAACCTAGCTCGCTCCAGCTTGATAGACATCTATGCCTTCAACATTGTAATCATAGAATCACCGTGAACGACTAGGAAAGGCGGTTGAAAGTAATCTTTGATTTCCTGTGCAAACGACTCAACGGATTTCGGGTTCCGGATATCCAACCAAGGATAACGATAAACACCTTCTAGCCGAATTGTAATATTGACTCCCTGAGGTAACTGCAGGAACAGCGGCTCTCCATGCGGAGAAACGTATTGACCCTCTTTCTTCAAAGTTAAGTTTGTTGCAATAGACGGCCACCTAAACCATTCATCATGATTAACTATCGAGTCGACATGTGCATTTACTCGTAGCATCTGATTTTTGTAGTCGCCGCGATTACTATTCACCACGGTCCATCGGAACGCCCCACCCGCATTGGCGTACACACCAAGAGGGAAGAAATTCCCGGACTTAAACTGTCACCACAACGGTCGTCGAATTCACGTTGCTGGGAATCAACCCCGGGTGATGTTGAATATTTGGAAGAACGAAGTTGGTACCGCCATATTGGTATTTCAGCAATGCGTTGTAGTTCCTCAAAGCCAATTGGGTAACATTGGTTTTGACATAGGCCCTCGAAGGGCACGGACTGATGTGCTCCATTAGCGAACCGTATGTTTCCACCAGTCGCCTTATCTCTCTATCCATGTCCTTGTCCCGTACCCCAAGATGATCCGCTTTCAAACTGTAAAATTCGGTACTCAAGGCTTTCCAGCTCTCCACAAAACGCGCAACATCATAGCTTATGGGTATGTATTTTGGACTGTTAATTGAATCCGCCACAACGATGAACATAGGTGATGACTTGAAATCTAGTTTTCACGAATTCGACGTCCATTTTTTTCAGCAATTGGGTCAAACTATCATTTGTGTCCCTTCCTGGATAGCCAGCGAGTACAGAATTGGTTCCGGACTCGAGCAGCTGATACACTTTTTCAACATCAAACTGATCGTCTCGTGTTATTAGGAGTACATCACCGGTGGCATAGGTTGAATCTATCCTCATATATCTTGCCTTTTCGGATCCACCACTGAGCCACTTTTTGTAACCTGGTCCGAATCCCATTTATAACGGAGAGCTGCTTATGTCCTTGACGATAGTGTGCCCCATGATAACAGCCATTCTGGCTTTTCCTCTCATAACTGCCATGGCCTTTGGGCGTTTGTCCCATGCAAACACAACATCTCTTAATTCCACATTCGGCTGGAAATATACATAGCTGGGATCCATCTCTATTATGTCTTGAGTTCCGAGGATAGTTTTTCTTGTATCCTGAAATGCAAAAAACAACGGTAATTCAGGTATCCGGAAGACTCTGGGCTGGGTGGAGCAAACCTTGGCTGAACGGTCAAGTTTGTTTTTTGCAGTGGTTGCTTCATTTCGAGTTCAAGCCCTAACATTGATTAGAAGTGACCCCTCATAATCAATTCAAAGAAAGCATTGCATTTGTATGAACAAATATATACATGTATATACATGTACATACACACATGCTTATGCCTACAATTATACTCGTATACATGCGGATACATATATATTCACTCTCATAGTTTCCTGCGACATTTTCTGAAGCACTGATGTGAGTGCGTAGAAGTATACGTGGGACAAGTGCCCCTTAAATACTGGAGGTCTTCTCCAGTTAGGTGGGTGGCAGAACAGTACAACTTGGTGGCCTACCAGGTGGCGACTTGGCGCTAATGTTAGTCGAGTGGCGTCTCCGCGGTTGCTTTGAGGCTCTGAACGTCATTATTCGGCATGAAGTTGAACCTTCTAGGAACTGCTTTGGCTGGAGTTCTCTGTGGTTACTCTAATTATTCCTCTCTTACAAAACGGAGAATGGATAACTGTGATCTACTCAGCTCACGTGAGCGCGGCAAACCAAATCAAAACATGCTTGGGTACGCTCACTGACTGAAACGGTGGCTTACACTGCCGTATAGAACAGCTCACCCTCCCTAAAGCGACTCTGAAACGTACAAATGCATACTGTCCGATTGAAGGCAGTAAAATTCATAGGTGGTCAGATTCTATGGAATGATATATCAGCATAACTCCCGTCACAGGCTGTAGTAAGCAGTGGGATTTTAGGATCCGTTACTTTGGTATGTGCAGGTCAGTGTATTTTGCGCAAACTATAGCGGTTAATGGGACAGCCGAATCTCTGGACTGCCTCAGTGTGCCTTGGATAATCCCAACCATATTCGGGGTTGCTACCCCCGTGATCGTAAAATAGACGTGAAGGTCGGTGCTCTGCACCATAGTGAACGGAAATCCAAGGGCGCTACCACCATGAGGAAATTTTAGATCTCCGGCGACGTTCACAGTCGCCAACGGCATTATGGCTGTTTAATGGAGCCATAATCACACGGTTGTAATGACAATGAACAGATGAGGAGTTTTGTCACTGATACTGATGAGTAAACCCTGCTTGAGCCATGTGGGACAATCTCGGTAAATGTGGTCCGGTGCATCATTGGGCTCGCGCTTATCAGCGGTATTCGCTTTATGCACTAAAGTGTACATCATTCCAATTTGTACGATCTTATGGATTACATTATTTGCGTGACTGTTATTACTGCTCCATTTTAAGTGCGTAAGCTTTAGCAGCTCGAATGTCGCATAAATCTCAGTCGTAATCTCACTTTCTTGGAGGTACTCAGTGCGATGTCCCGTCACATTCTCACTGAGTTTCGTTTGACATCAAAGTAAATAAACCTGGTGACGTTTCAGTTGAGGCGCTCTGGCTGACCGCAAACAGGGGGAGTATACTTACTTCCAAATTCAAATGAAAGATTCGTACAAGCATGTCTGCCGTGCAGCAAATATCACGCGATGCCAATCGCAGGGAACGGTTCAAATGGGCTTCATATCCTTTGGATAGTCTTGTAACGAGCGGAATATCATCATCCAACAGTTGAAAATCGTGGATCAACTACCGGTGATGTTCGTTTAATGCTCAGAATTCGGACAGCTGTTCACCGATGATATGTGTGGCCGTACTCAATAACTTGATGAAATGTGGATAGGTTTTAAATCCACCGCCTATCAACTATCCGGGGGTCCCGTTGAGCTTGGATTTATGATTCTGGTATTGAAATTACATATTGTCCTATTTGGGATCCCAGATTTTCCGACACGATGAATGTCGCGGACTTTGACCTGAACTGTTGAAAAAAGTCGCTCCGATTACCATCTCAGACTAGGCAAACACAATTTGAATATAACCCTATTTGTGGGTCAACTCTTCTTGTTCGAAAAGGATTGAAACAAACTAACACAGGATAATTCGTCATGGAACTTGATTGAGGTTTGAGACACACGTTTGTCCGTGCAACTGGACAGCGTTTCATAGGCAGAGAAGCAGAATCCTAAATGAGGTTAACATTCGCAGACCACGAATCAAGTTAGATGGCCTGGGTGATGGACGGATGCAATGTAGAGGTGAGCAGTCCAATATATTGTGTTTCAAACTATTCTGCCAGGGTGCCGGCTCTCATAATGTGTCCTCGATCGTGACAATCCCACTGTGCCGATAGAATGAGAAAGCTAGCGGAGATTATAGGTTGCACTAGATTAATCCACCGCTAATAACACGACGTTCCGTCTACCTACTCAAATGACGAGTACTGCTTACTTCATGAGACGAAGAATGTTATTTTCGAACAAATTGTTTCATAGTTTCGGGACACAGGACACCAGCGGAGTTACTGTAGGGCAGCATAAGGAGATAGCTTCGTTCGTTACGATAATAGCTAAACGTTGCGCCCATTCTGGAGAGTGTTGCCCGCAATCAAATGAGCGAATTTCTGAAACATAGTAAACGGGCCACTATGGTCGACTGTTCAATACAGCTAACCTGATTTTAGCTCATCTGGGCTAAGAAAAATTGTGCCTTTGTCAGTGAGTTTTTCGCAGTTCATGCTAAAATCTTGAATTTTGGAGCACAGCGATTAATTATGGCGCAGATTACAGTGGTCTGGAATTCGTAGATTTTGTGACAGAAATGTTATACAACTCTCTGCTTGCCCAAGGATTTCTAGCATGTAGAGAGTTGGCAAGTTTCATCAGCTGCCTGGGTGTGGTCTTCAGTAATCACAATCCACAACCTGTGGGACACTTCTGTTGGGAAGCACTCTTCCGGATTTCGTTAAATTTGATTCTAGAGCTTAGCATCGTAATTAAAAATTTGGCAGTGAATTTTCTGAACATTTCACAAGGATACAAATTAAAACCTACCAGGTAGTCGTGCGGTAGTGCGGGGCGGTCATCTCTTGGCACCTGTGGGATACTGGCTTCGCGTAGCACTTCTCCGTGAGCTTGAACCTCACCTATCACTATAGGCCGGACCGACCGCGGATATACGTTGTTTTGGCGCCCACTGATGATATATTGAACAGGCTTCTCTGGCTTGAGAACAATCTCCTCACCTTTCTTTTTAAACGTGAGATTTGTGGCGAGAACGTCCCACGGATAGTGTTTTCCGAAGCCACAATCTGACATATACTGGTCGTAGGTGTGCACGTCAAACGGTTTGTTAAGGCCCTGGTTATCTGGGGGTAACTGAAAACACAACGACCTATAACGATGGGGTAATTTGCCACTGAATATAAAAGCTAGTCTCATAGTGACGTTTCTAGGCATTTAAACGGATACCAGCACGAGCCAACATGACCTGAAGCACCTTTGAATAAATACACTGGGTTTCCAAGGCAACTCATAAGTTCTACAATAATTGTGTGGATTTCTCTACCGCCTCACTCTTTCTCGGGCTTCCGAGGGAGGCCAAACCCCAGACAAATAGTTTTCTAACGAACGATATTTTGGAAAAGTGTGGTTTGAATTGAGAAGCTCGAGATTACTCCGAGTGTACGGTACTTACAGAAGGTACCCAAGTTTTGACAGAAGAGGTTAATTGATGTCAGGTTGTAAACTGCACCGAGATCCACGAAATAGTAGAGAAACTGGACGGCAAACGGGGAGAATGTTGTATGGAACTTTCCATCAATCGTGGAGGGATGCCGTTCGCCGCTGCCAACAACTCTCTTTTTGAGAGCCACATTTGGAGCTGCGTAAAAGAGAGAAGAAAATCGCTCTCAATTAAGTGTACAAAGGCATCCAGTTGGAAAACGAGAGACATTTTTGTGGATCCTAAACTGTTTGTTTGAGCGTGTCATTGGGAGGCTCGAGCGGATATCAAATCACTCTCACATTCATTCGTTCATTCGTTGGTGCATTCATTCTTTCCTTCCTTGCTTCCTTTCTTCCTTCCTTCATTAATTCATTAATTCATTAATTCATTAATTCATTAATTCATTAATTCATTCATTCATTCATTCATTTATTCATTCATTCATTCATTCGTTCATTCATTCATTCATTCATTCATTCGTTCATTCATTCATTCATCCATTCTTTCATTCATTCATTCGTTCATTCGTTCGTTCGTTCACTCTTCATCTTAACTGGCCGCACGTTGGCTATGGTTGCTCTAGTTCGACAAACGTTTCGTACTCTATTGTCAATTTATCGGCACATTTTATACTACTGCATGCGCACTCTTCAATGGGAGTGACAAAAAAGTAGCGATTCTTGGTAAACAATCCATGGTTTTTACCTGGAGGACTGAGCCATGGCGGCACATGAACTGGGCAGGGAACATAAAACAAATCTAGAAAGTGTTTAGGTATTGAGGCGACGATCACGGTCTATGCCATGGAGATGTGCTGGCTGCAGCAGTGGAAATCGCAAAGCATCCCGGTATTGGCAGCTTAGAAAACATAGAACTGGCATTCGTGTGGAGGGTGGTTTTAGATCATTTGAGCTGACACGTGGTGGCGTGTTGTTATAGAAAAGTGAAGTCATCGGCAGAAAGAGTTCAGATCTCGGATGTGCTTAATTCTGCCCAACCTTTCTCCCAATTGGATCGTCGTAGAACTTACAAGCCGACACAGTACAAAGGGATCTTACAGTGGCGCCCAAGTTGAGCCGGAGGATTAAGCCACCAAATCTGATCAAAATTAATTTGGAAGTCCTCCAATCCATCAACCGTAATACTGAGGCAGCCACACGGGTCGACAAGACCTTCCATCTGACGTTCTTCACTGTTCTATTTGCCAATCTGAAGAGGTTTCACTGGTTCTTCGTATGCCTTCAAAAAACCTGCCACCCTAGTGACCTAATCATCTGGACTGATGAAGCTTTCGTGTCAAAAGCAAAACGATAAGACCAGTTACATCTACCGATTGTTTACTAGGCCCTTCTGAAACGGTGACGCAATGGGCACGAAACGTATGACAAGAACTGATTATGTTTGAAAATTCCGACTGAAAGTGCACGATCACAGACAAATCTAAACCACTTTCCGAAGGGTGTTTGCGGGCGATTCTGACGTGTTCGTGATGCGGCGGAACTAAATCAGAAAGCGAGTTCTCTTCTTATATGCCACAAATCTAGGATATTTTGATGGCAGAATATGGAGAAGTTTCGGTGCAGATCATTCAGGTTTTTGTCACACGGAGTTTGAAAGCAGTCAATCGACACACGTGAATTTCAACCCTTTTACCGTCGCATTAGAGTCGAATATGAGGACTGCGATCATTGACCGTTCTATGAGCCTCAGCATGTCAGAATGAAGGAAAACTCCGAAGAACGACGAAGACAACATGTCAAATGTGATGAATTTTAAACTGACAAAGAGCTGCTTACAAGGTCGTGATAAATGTTCTGCACCAGTGGCTTCGATTATAGAGGTTTCCGAGCAAAACTTTTATACTGGTGTCGGTTAACATTTTTCATTTTCGCTGACGAGTGTAAGAGAATAGTGGGAAAGCAAAACAAAATAATTAGTATTCAAGAACTACACTCATTTGCAAATCAATTTGGTTTTGCGAGAGACTCACCTGGAACCCAGTATTTAGAAAAGCAAAATTTATGCCCTAATGACCATCGGGTTGTCACGTGAAATCAGATAATTCGCTGGGTTCCCTGAACTTGAGCCTGCCCCGAAGTAACAAGCGTATTTGACAAGGCTCAACAGGTGCTGCCCATTTTGACAGGCCACTGCAACTGTCCGGCCTAGATGGGTGTTCACTCTATTTGAGGAGAACCAGACCGAAGGAGAACGTATCTGACACAAAATGCCACGACGAATGACCCTTTCAAACACGGTTTCTCTACACGTGTATACATGCATTTTGCATGGAAAAGATGAAGCGACTGGGACGAAAGGGCAACTTACATTCAGATCGAACCCAAGACAACAACAGTAATGGCAGAAAAGAGCCCAACCAACGCTGGGCCATCACGGCTGAATGCTTCCGGATTGCTTACTCAAGTCACCCTGTAATTTTTTTCCTCCGAACGCTTAATTATATAGCAAATTCTGGCAGGCTGTGTAAATATGGCAGACGTGCTCGTGTATTGGAAAATCAATACGCTTACTGTAATTATCAATATATGACAAACGTGGCCTACACAAGATCTCCGTTTGGGATTGCTGCTCAAAATAGTCAAAAACCACTAGCTTAACTTTCGTTTGGAGGATCAGGCACTGGGAGGTTCAACCCAAATCGGTCATATATTTACAGGAACTTCGCGTTTCTTTGACAGGTTTCCAATAAATAGTACGTTCTGTTTAATCTCCCTATTCAGAGGAGACGTAAAATCCATAAAATCGGTTATTCTGCGATTGGTTTGCAAGTGCTTTGTTACAGAGAAGTGCATGTACTGCTGTACAGCTGATATTCAAATTATCCGTTTTTTGGCTTCACCGTTAGATTTTTTCTGGAAACTCACCTGTCATGTCAAAGTTAACCACGGAACAAAAGAAGGGAACTACCAAGCATTGTATTAACCTCGAGTGATCAGGCAATTCTGCGGGGACTGTTCGCCAAATGTGATTCGATTATATCTAGACTTGAGTGTACCCCACAGATAACTGCGACGAGCAGCGTTCTGCTAATCAATTAGGCTAGCGTGTATAATTACAGCATCATAATCAGCGACGCCGGTTGTGTAGGTGCCTAGTATTTACGGTAAACAGCCAAGATGAATCACAATGAATGGGCTGTCGAAGGATTTCCAGCAAACCTATGAGTAGTGTATTACGTCTACACAATGAATACGGTCATGATGATGAGGATGAATCGCTTTTGTCTGTTGGTGTGGGCTATCAGAAAGAATCCAGGCCTCATACTTAGCAACAGGCATAGGTTTGGTTGCATTTTCATTTGTTTGTTTATCCCTAGACATAGTTGCGCACGTCATAAATGAATTTTTGGGCTGTTAAATCAGTTCTCAAATTGCAATTGACCGTGTTTGGTGGCCGTAAATTTTCACTGTCCTAGAAAGATCCCATAAAGACTCGACTACACTGATTCTCTGCGAAATTTCCGCCATGAAAAACGCAATGGTTTGGTGGGAATTAATTTCCGTTTGCACTTAGTGATCAACCTATTGGTTAAAATTCGGTGGAAATGAGTTTGCGTACATTGAGCACCCGACCAGGATCTCAATTAAAATCATAAACAAATCTACGACTCCGGATTAAGCAGGCGCTCCTCCTCCACTCTTTACAAAGGGGAACGTGGAGATTCCCCGAAATGTCGTTCTCCTTGAAGCTATCCTGGGATTTGAACAGCTGGTTTACTTGCGGCTGTCTGGACCCAAAGTGAGACACTGACCTAAAGTTACCCCAAACTGTTTTACGCGGTGAATTTAGAGGCAAAAAATACAACAAGGATAATTTTTCCTTTACATCTTTCTCGGTTATGATGGTACAGCCTAAACAACATTTCCGGCTTTCATTCATGGACTTCGTGACCATGCCAGTCTCTCTTCTCCATTGCATTTTATGACACTCTTATGCTTCGTATCATGTAATTTCATCGACAGTCCCGCTTCACAGCCTTGCTACGCCTTGTAGCAAGGTAAGCTCATTTTGTTTCGAGGTGTACGTTGAAACTGAGTGAATTACAGTTAGGTATAGTTGGTTGATCTATACCATTTATTTTGCCTACATATTTTTCCTCACCACCCAACACTACAGTCAGTTTTCCACCCGTAATTCAACCTGAATATCTGCTGGAAATATGAGGCTTTCGACCGGTGAAAAAATGCGCCACCAAAAACCCGGACTACTGAACACGTCAAAGTATAGTTAATTGGGGAAAAACGGTGGAAGGTCTCTCGCCAAATGTCGATGTAGTGCAGGTTGAATGCACAACGACTTGATAATTGCTTCAGACTACTGGTCCCTAATGCTAATCTTGCCACGAGGCCCTGATTTCAAATCCAAGAGAAACGGCATCATCTGGATCACACGAAACCAGTCTCACACTTTCGGACGACAAAATATCCGGGGATGCTCAAGAGATTCCTCGGCCATGTCCATAATCCACGCAGGTACCAAACTTGATTACAAGCGATGAAGCATACCCAATTCAGCATATTCAATTTAGCTTCAGGCAGGCTAACTAAATAAACTGTACAAATGGCGACTGAAGAAAGTTTGTATCAACAACATTTCTCGGTGTTCGAGAGTTGTTGGAGGCTGAGCTTTGTTAAATGTGTGTAGCGAAGTGAGAGTGATTGTGGGCCAAATTTTCAACCTTCCATGTGGTAACGTTTACTCAGTTTTTAGTTTCCTCACCGTCCGCAAAACGGCATCAATTTGGAGATCCTTTAAAAGCAAACATAATTTGCATGGAATTGCTAACCCTCGTGAGGTCATCACCACAACTTGACTTTCTGGTTCTAAGTTAAGTTTCTAGTGTAGTAAGTTGGATCGTTGAGGTGTCGCTGCGCACGTACAACCTGCCTCACAAACTGGGATGGACTCAAACATTCATGGCGGCTATACCAGCCGACAGCATTCAACTAATGGCATATGGTTGCCCTTTTTGCACCTCATTGCTGAAAAAAGGCGCTGGTAGTCAATTAGGAACCAACAACTTAAAATTCACTTTGATTGGCGATACTCCCCTGTAAAGTATTTGTGTGTAGTCCTGATTAACGGACTGATAGTACAGCGGGTGACGAGTTATCTGGACTTGATAGCCAGAGTTCCTAGGTTCTAATTAAATTTAGTTACATTTCACGGGTACCATGAGTGAAGATCTTCTGAGTCCTCTTGGATACTTAAAAGGGTTTATTTTCAGCGCAAGTCAACGGACCGTTGAAGTTCGTGTACTGATTAAGTCAGATTTCCCAGCGAAATACGCCGCCCTATGAAGTCATCCTCGGCCGCCTTTTCAAATAGACGTAAGGAGAGTGATAAATATTTACTTAGCTCACTTCCCATACTGGAAATCAGGACAGAATGCTCCGATTCAAGTCCTTTGATGATCGAGAATAAGGGCACATAATTTCGTAAATAAACTCCTACGCTTAGGATGTCCACGTTGGACAGAATCCATAAAATGCTTTTTGGTTCCGAAGACATTCGTGTATATGTATGTGCTAAATAGGACGTGTGTGATGCACAGTTCAAGTCATATGGTTCTTAGCTAGATTGTCTTTGTCCAGAAGTTCGACAAAATAGACATTCATTTTAAACTTTCGGGTTTCGTTTTCTTGGTGGTGGTCGCCATGCTTCTTGGAATTAGCTTGCCTGAGTAGAAATTTTCACGGAGTTGGACCTTTAGACTTTTTCATTGGACTTTCGCGGCTTTGTGGTGCAACGAATACCTTAGAAAGCGGTAAAAAATCTTCCCTTCTTGAACTTTTGTTCGCCAGAAGAAATGTATTATTCCACCTACCGGAAATAATAATAAGTTTTACCAACTGAGTTGTTACAGGGTTCCGATGCCTAGCTGGCATCCCCAACCAGAGGACAAATGAGGGTTGAGATACTTGTAAGTTGTAGCGGTTGCCCAATCTGATTGGTGCATCCGCGTCCACTGTCTCCCTCGTGCTTCGTTTTGTTCCACATCCCACATCGTCGCAGGTTAACATCACCTACCATTTCAGCAGCACCTACTTTTCTCCTTCGCTAGGGGGACAGTATTTGTAGAGGTCACTCACTAGATCACGCGTCACTCAAACCACTCAAACCACGTGACACTTCCTGTTCTCAATTGCAACCTCAGCCGACAACATGTACACTACAATTTCCCATCCATTTTTGTTTACGCGGCTACCACCTGCGTCACGCGCCAGGCTTACGAGCGTCAACCACATCAGGTCAAGTTGTATTCAAGTTCGTGCAATCATCAAACACGAGTGGACACCCATCTCTTCACACTGTGCACACAATAAATACGCATGCAACTCGGGTCAAAAACACACGCGGGCACAGGACGGTCAACCAAGCTCCACAAGTCTCCACGGCCAACTACGGAACACGTGTAGCAGCTATACTGCAGAGAAGACACGTCCCGCGTCCGGAGCTTTACTCAGGAACTCCCAACAATAATCCTCAAACGATAAATCACTTTTTGGCTTATTCCACTTTTCGCATTGTATCTATTTTTATCAAGTGCACATAACTATTGTATTCATCATCATTCTGTTAAAACAGACATGTGTTAGCGCTTGTCACCTTCTGTTGATCAATTTAATTACGTTACAACGTAACAAAGTAACTGAGCCCGACGTGACTCTTATACCATATCAGTTCCTCCAGCACAAGATATTCCCTCACCTTCAATCGCACCAACACTCAACATCAACGCCGCCTCTGTTCATCTTCCACCATTCTGGCACCACGACCCATGCATTTGGTTCACACAAGTTCAACCTCAGTTAGCCCTTCGCGGAATCACGCAGTAGCATACAACGTATTACTATGTGCTTGCAGTACTCCCTCCCGAAATCACAGCCAATTTACGCGACACTTTAATGGACCCTGACGGCACCAAGCCGTATAAGCAATTAAGTACCGCCATCACTACACGCTGTAGTTTATCTGAACATAAACGACTGGAACAACTGCTTAGCGGAGAATCTCTCGATGGCTCTACCCCATTTCAACTGTTGCGACGACTTTGCAGCATCATGGGGGACCAAAAACTTGGTGAAGCCTTGTTTAAACAGCTTTTTCTGAAACGTTTACCCGCCCACGTGCGATCAGTTGTCGCTTCCAGTTCAGTAGGTGTTCCACTCTCTGGACTTGCCAGATCACGATCGCCTTGACAAGTAGGTAGCAGCTATTCGCTTATCTCGACCCTACCAGTTTCGCCGTGCGCTGTCGCGTGCACGCTCGCATTCTCGACTACATTCACCTTCCAGGGGAAGTGGTCATTGCTGGTACCATAGCGCCTATGGACATCGTGCACACAAGTGCTCTCGACCGTGTTCCTTCCGAAATAACCCCGCACTCCCTCGGTCAATTTCTGAAAATACGAGCAGTATTATTGAGGCGAATAAAGTTCAATACCCTACTCAAATTGCTCGCCGCCTGACAATTTTCGACATGCCTCCTGGCCTAACTGACACTGGAGCCGATATCAGCATTATTCCCTTATCAGCCGCTCACTACAAATCCGAACCTTCTACTTTTACTCTACCTGCCGCCAATGGTTCTTCTATCAAGACTTACGGAGAGCGTGTTCTACGAGTTAATCTCGGGTTGCACCGTGAGTTTACGTGGAGTTTTGTCATAGCTGACGTACACCACCCTATCATTGGCGCCGATTTTCTCACACATTTGAACATTTTGTTCCATCTGAGACAACAGCATCTCATCGACGCTCACACTGTACTCTGTTCGAGGGCGATCTATCCATTTACCATCAATTTTTTCGGTGACAGTTTATAGAAGTGGCGATTCACCTTATGACGGTTTGCTTAATGAACTTCCAGATTTAACTAAACCCAATTTTCGCCAGCCAAACCCAAAACACTCTGTATTTCACTACATTCATACAAGCGGCCCTCCTGATTTTACATGCACGCGTCGTTTGGCCCCTGAAAAGTTACAGATAGCTAAGGACGAATTTCAGCATATGCTTCAACTAGGTATCATCAGACATTCTCAGCGCACGTGGACTTGACCTCTCCATATGGTACCTAAGAAAACGTCCTCAGAATGGCGTCCTTGCGGGGACTACCGTGCACCCAACATGTCACCATACCCGACCGTCACTCCATCCCAAACCTGCAAGACTTTTCTTCTTCTCTAAACGGATGCACTGTTTTTTCCCATATTGACATCCTCCGCGGTTATCAACACATCCCGATACATCCAGACGACTTTCATAAAGCTGCTATTACCACACCGTTCGGGCTATTCAAATTTTTACGCATGCCTTTTGGTATTCGTAATGCAGCCCAAACTTTTCAGCGTTTCATAGACCAAGTGCTATCTGGTTCACCATTTGTGTTCGCTTACCCAGATGACATTTTGGTTGCTGATCCTAGCACTGAAGAACACACTGAACACTTACGTCTCTTATTTACTCGATTACGCGGCCATGGTGTTGTTATTAACACTCAAAAATATATTTTCGGTTCATCTTCGTTAAACTTTCTTGGCCATACGATTAATCAAGATGGTATATCGCCTGCCACTGATAAGTTGACCATTATTCGTAATTTTCCACTCCCTACCTCATTTAAGCAGGTCAAACGTTTCTTAGGAATGATTAACTTCTACCGACGCTTCACTCCTAAAGCTACCTCCTTATTAGCACCGCTTACAAATCTTTTATCTGGAAACCCCAAAACTTTTCGATTGACCGATTCAGCCATATCAGCCATTGAGCAAGCCAAAGCATCCCTAGCTGATTCTCTCAAACTATTTCACTTACAACATAATTCCTTTCCTTCGCTCAACGTCGATGCTTCTAAGCATGCTATGGGCGCAGTTTTGCATCAGACTATCAATAATGTGCATCAGCCACTTGCATTTTCCCCCATAAGCTATCGCCCACCGAATCACGTTACAGTACATTTGGTAGAGGTCTGTTAGCCATTTAACTATCGATCCTCCATTTCCGTCATTTGCTGGAAGGACGCGAACTTTACATCTATACAGATCATAAACCGTCAGCATTACTAGCCAAGCCTGATAAATATCCACTCCTCGAAATACGTCACCTTGATTATATTTCTCAATTCACCAATGACGTTCGCCATATATCAGGGCGTCTCAATATCGTGGTAGGCACGTTGTCTGCTCCGCCGGTGGTGACTCCCTCCACTCAACCCCCACGATCGATTTGCAACGTATGGCGCAGCTACAACGAGAGGAGTCCATTATTTCGCCGTCAAGCGAGAAACCGTTTTCACTACACGTCAAACCGGTGCCACTACAAATTGCACCAGACACAATCGATTGCGATTTCTCTACTCCACACCCAAGACCAGTTGTTCAGCTTTCGATGCGACGCCAAGTATTTGAAGCTTTGCATAACGTCTCACATCCCGGAATACGTTTGACTGTTAAACTCATTTCCGAACGTTTTGTATGGCCAGATATAAACAAAGACATCCGTGCTTGGGCAGAAACGTGCCTCGGATGTCAACGTTCTAGATACGAGCATTTTGGATGCGGAAATCTGGGTCAAATCACGGACCGTCCGGTCAGAAAGCCACTGGTCACTGACTACTAAGCGACGTGGACAGGACAGCATCGCGCCTTTAAGGATTTTGGAACAAACCTGCATTGGTGCAATTTTAGTTTCTCACAGCTGGGCCTATTTGCCCCCCCCACCCGGATAAACTCGTGAAGGAAATCGGATTTCCTCAAGATGTACTGCGGCTGAACGTCTACTCTGCCTGATTCTTTGGAAAGCATCTAGATGCGCGCTATGTATGGTACCGAAAACCATTTAACCTGACATTCCGTACACTGGTGATCACGCGTTCAGCCCATCAAAATGGACAATAATCGTATCCTCACACCGGATATACACTCGAGGGCGTATGTGTGCGAATTCTCATTGATGGGCAATATCACTTCCGCCTATCAGACAACCAACTTCAGTTTCATTCACAACTCATCTTGTTCATAAGTTCACCTGCAGTTGCGTAGATCCAATAAAAGATACGAGTGGAAAAGCATGTCCCCAAAACTCAGTGATGGCCGTAACCCAAAGCTGATGAAACCAAGGATCAAATCGACGATCTCCAGGTAACTGATCGACAAAGGTCACAGAGTAGAACCCAAATCAGGGTTCTTAGCCGCCACAGATTTTGACGCTCCTTCAGGCCACATTGATTAGTCGTTTTTAGGCTACCATCAACACTCAGGAAGGTTTAATGGTCACGTAATACACTAGTCATAAGTTTGCTGAAAACCCTTTGACAGCCCGCAACCGGTTTCGCCATTCTTGGGGCTCATCAGGTAAGCGCAGTCCCCGAGTTTCCGTCAACCTTATGTTTTACTTGAAGCATCATAAACGAGAGATTCAGCTGGGTTCCAGGTGTATCTCTCGCGAAACCAAATGTTTTTACAAATGAGTGTATTTCACATATTTCAATAGTTTGCGAACTCCTAAAATCAGGTTATGATTGTTACCAGAAATTGGGAACAACATTTTGGTAGGAAGTTGTGTCATGGTACGGATTTGGAGCATAATACACGGTCCTAATATGTTGTGTTATTACCGCTGGATAGAAAGAGTGCATAGTAGGAAGGGTAAACTCATTATTACCAAAGTGAAGGAGTAATATCTATGTATTAAACAGAACACTTATCTTACATGACCGGTATTGGCAGCCTGCAATCACAAGTTTGATCATCAGTGCTCGCTCACCACTCATAGATCACTAGCCGCTGTTCTCCTAAAACAATTTCGGCTCGCGCGAATCAGAGTCAGTGAGCAGCTAAAATGGGTTGGATTTCACGTGATAGCCATACGTGTTTCGTAATTTGCAAGAAATGTGCAGAGAGGTTGGTCTGTGCTGGTGGGTAGCGGATGATGATTATGAGCATAAAAAAATCAACCAAAAAACTGGATTTTAAGTCAACATATCTAACGAAACAACACTTTAGACATAATCATTGATACGAATACTTGTACTCTATTAATTGTGGTTAACCACCTCATTGTTTCAGCCAACTGAATCGATTGCACAGTAGAATTGGTGTGGTCCTGATAGGAGCTTCAAATATTCATTTGTCATTCCTAGGTCGCCAGCCCCATGATTGATGAGTAACAAATGTTCACTGGGTATTTGAGAATGCTAATTACGATTAATTCACTGCAAATTAACAAGTTCTGCTGAAAACAGGAATATTGATTGTCTAAGTACTAGCGGGGTGTAGTATTTCACAAGCAAATTGTGGATTGCAGCAAACACAGTGCTAAATGTGCGTGAAATAAGGTAAACAGGCGTGACAGCAAGCCCTGCTCCCACGCACGAAGCGCCCAGATTAGGCGGCTCGTCAAACGCGACGCTGCACTGACGGTGCTACCATGCGTCCATGTAGAGGTGAAACAGAGATAACGTTCAATTTGTGTTAAAAATGAGACGTGTGCAGCGAATTCTATGAGGTTGAGTTGTTTTTGCAAGCAAATCTCTCGTGTAATTTTGGCAGGGACCTGTTGTCTAAGAAGCGGAAAAGCAGAATGCGCACCTTACTTATTACGATAAATGACAAGGGGACATATTCCAAGACGGAATATTTAAAGTTGGATATATTCACTGCAGTTGGTTCTGCAGGATGGGGCGAATTATCTTCAACCGGAAAGCTCAAACAGAGTTAGTCCGTAAACCAGCTGCATTTATTCTACATCAACAGATCGTAGTCCGGTAACGCTTTCATTGGTATCTCTCACTGCACACTTACTAGGATTATCATCTGCTGTTCATTTTATCACCCCCCTTCTTGTGAGCTTCTCAAGACTACGAGAGAACCAACAAGTTGGCCGTAACGGTAAAACAAAAACTTGAACAGAAGAATTTACGCGGTATGAGGAAAAACAATAGTTGCTTGAAGGACCTTCAGGAAGTTGCACTAAGTGTACTGTCTTATCAGGGTCAGAATTCACAGCGATTCCTGGTTTTGAGAAAGCAGCTGGACTTCAAGAACGCTCAACTCAAACTTTTATTCACCGTACAGGTGTTAAATACGTCACATCCATCTGAGTGTGGGCTTAAGATGTGCATAGTAGATGGTTTGTACAACGGCATGCAGTGTACGTCTACAGCTGCGTAAAATCTCCACAAACAGAAGTTCAAGTATCTTAGAATAGACAATAATGGTGAAACCTAAACCTTGCACCATAAACCCATTCTCTGGCGTACCAGTAGATATGATAATCGTCCATCCGTTGATAACCGTGCGAAATGATTGAGAAGGCCAGTATGTGCAACAGTCACCAGTTGATCTTTGTTGACCATATCATCGCTGTCCTCCTCGAACTAAATAGAAAAAAGTAGAGGCGAGACAAACTGAAGCTGCGGCAAATGACCTTGTGGTCTGCACCAAAACCGCTCGCTGTAATGTCAACAGATCTCGAGGTAAGGACTGACGGCAAGCGGAATTAGCTGGGAGATTATCGTGTGGGGCAAAACGGGGAAAAAGGACTCCCAGTCGGCAACTTTGTGGGTTTTTGGATAAACATGAACAATAACCTCCAAGCACACTCTAAATGCCATTGGAGTCAACTGGTTGACAAGAGGTCAATGAAAGCTATGAAAATCGTTTGAAGCTGACAAACAGCTGGCATATCGGAAAGGTCAGGAAAAACAGTACATACAAACAACAGTAACTAACTGCAATATGCAAAGACCACTGCAGATCTAACAGCACCAGCGAAGCAGTTTTCTTGGAATATGTCAAAGCAACCTATGAAAGTACCACACCATCCGTGGGAGAAGGGCGGCTGAAGAACAGGTGCATCTTTGGCGATATATATATATATGCGGGCGGCAGAGAATACCTTCAAACTAAGTAAAGCAATATTTTTATTTCGACTGCTCGTGTCAGTCCATGCCGAGGCATAGACAAAGAAACTCTTCATCTGATACGCGGCCTTCAGGACGTAGTCAGATTGGTCAAAAGCTCCCGGTTGGCATGTGCATGAAGCACGGATCGGCTAGCTTTCGCCACCTAAAGGAAAACAAATTCGATAGCAAATGGTGGATTCAGGATTGTTCTTTAGATTAATTTCTAATTTGCGCTTGTACACGCTTCAGATGTTGTTAGGGGGCAGTCTATATAGATAGCTTGACAAACGTGATCCGACTAGGGAGAGAACAAAGCCGTTTTCAGATTCATGGATTCACGGATTGCTACCCAGAATCAAGACGTTTGCCCAATTTTTCCGAGTAGGGTTCGTTTTCGTGGTTCACCGACTTCTGTTGAAGATATCACGTCAGAATATCAGCCAAAAAACGATCAAGCATCCATGGCGCAAACTGGCAAGTGCGATACTGGTCTCTGAGGATCGTGCGAAGATATACTTCACCACACCACGGACAGAGATGATGCCACTTCCGAGGTACTTTCGGTATTTCACAACTTCTAACGTGACTCCTGAATTCCAAGCAACAAGTTCTATGACCGGGTGCTCCGCGACTGGATTAGCATTGTGTTGGTATGGAGAAAGTGGATGATCCTTGTAAGACTTTTTCGCATTGATTGCGCTTCCCTTACTTTAAAAAATAACAGTGACGTTATCTACATAATCCCGGGGCTATGCGCAACACAACACTGCAACGCGCAGTTAGAATGAATTCCCGTAAAATTCTCCGTTTGAGCAACCTCATAGTTTCGGTGGAGTAATTTTCTGTTTGCTTCCGGTGAACTGGCGTGAAACCCTCAGTCGGTTCTTGTCTAACATTTCTAGCCTCCTCTAGTAGGGTGAATGCGATGGTTTCAACGAAACTGAATAGAACTTCTGGTCCTACATCATGTGTCATAAAGTTCAGGGTCACGCGAAATTCGCAGACTTTAAGAATGATACTATGTGTACATGATAGCGACGGTGATATGCACAATACAAGGAGCAGGATACCCGGCCACTTCACCAAGATGTAGAACGAAAGCGTCACCACGCATTAATATCAAAGGTACAAAAGCAAACAAAATGAAGAAATGTGAATGCATCAGCAAGGCATCCGGCTCGGGGCAAAAAAACTTTGATTGTCCTTATTAACATTTAAGCAAAGCGGGACACTGATCGACGTTTAGAGCATTATTAAAGATGGTTCCGTAACATGCCTCCCCATATGACCACACCCAGGAAAACATTACCTTCACAAAATTCGGAGAAAGCGCAATACATCTCCCCCCAAGTTTTAAGTTGTTCACAAATAACATACAAACCTTTAGTACGATTGTGATTTGATTTCATTTTCTAGCAAGGTGTTTTCCAACCTAATCTTGTAAATGGTCTATTACTGGCAAAAACCCATTGGTCGATCGCAGCAGGAGACCTGCTCTACAAAGGGGAACTAAACGGTTAATGTTGGAATATTTTGCTCGTATTTTCTTTCTGTCAGCTTCATCCCTCTGCCACTTTGCCAGTTGAACTGTGCATTAAAATCACACTTCAGAGTTTCTAATTAAAGATTTTGAATTATCGTCAACAGATTGACATAATTCCTTGGCCAATTACAAATTCGTGAGAAATTTTCTACAATATTATCTCTAAATGAAATGTTTACCAGCAGGCAAAACTTATAGGTTTTGCAAAACAAAACACGAGATACAGACATTCACACTGACGGCTTTAGGAAAGCAAACTTGTGGAAAAACTGAACTTACCAAACAGTACACGAACATCCACTTGCTCAACAAGTTGAGGCCTATCCAAACTCCAGTTCTGCACATACGCGACCAAAATGAAATGTATCATGCGAGCTTGACTCACAAAATACTGACACGAAATACTGTATTATGCGGCTTTGTGGTGATGAAATGTGACCTGGAAGAAACGTTTATGGTTTCGTTCCTGCGTGGTATTTACTGAAATTTTGGTGCCCTAAAGTAAATATAGAAGATTTGTTAGTTTATCGAAATATCATCGAAACCTTCATGTGGCTCGCACCACATTGATTTCATTGTATGATATATGGAGCTACCACTTTGCAGAGGACATTCTTGTTGGGCCGCACTCACATAGGGAAATCCTCAAGCAATCGTTCATAGTGTGTGGAATTTATTTCGCATGCGTGTAGCAAATACCACTCCTAAAGAACTTAATTGAAGTGCATGAAGCCTCAAACCTGTGATTCCCCCGAAATGCAGCGCATGTAGGGTCGTTGAAGACTGCTCATTTTTGCATAAGTTTTCTTGCCTCTGTTGCAAACAGTACACTAAAAACTGACCGTTTCCATTTTGCTCCTCCTTAATGCCAGTAGTAAAGGCGCACATGGACTTAAGGGTTGGCCTTCTGTGCTCCAGAACAAGTCTGCACAAATGCGGAGCTCCTTTGAAGACCGCCTGAAAACCACATCAGTGTGCTTTTTGTAGTTATTGAGGGAAGAAAATAATGACAATGGGATGTGCAAATCCTAACCATACGAAAAAGCCTCCAGCTTCCCATCCAAGACCCGTCAGAGTTCTGTTACCTTTTTTGATTCGTTTGACAACGGATAGTGTGCTTCATCAAAATTAAGTGCTTAATCTCAGAAAATGCTTACTACCTGGACTTGTGGTCTCCACACGCTACAACATATTGGTGAAATTTTTACTCTGGGAGAAACTCACATGTGACAATCGGAAAAATGCGGATAGTTGGCAAGGGCACATAAAAACCTGCCGTCGCCAGCACTGGACACACACGCTGTAAAGAATGAAGGCAGATCTCAACAAATGCCATTTTGATGGTTGAGTTTAGCTTAAGATAAGTTGTGTCAAAACCATATATCGAGTACCCTGCTGGTCGAAGCTTGGAACGACGAGCATAACAAAACGTGAAAACACTTTAAAATGGCAGCGTGTAGCCACAAGACGGACAACCATGTTCGGATTTGTAGATCTGGGAGGTGCAACTCGGTTCAAAACTAAGAAAACAATTGTTTGGCCTTATGGTAATCAGTTTCAATAATCGCTGACTTCCAGTTTTTATGCTAACAGTTCACAATTTGACAATGCGCCACGCTAGCAAGCAACATGGAATCGCTACAAAAGCAGGAAACTATGGCTAACTTAAAATCATTAAAAATACAGTTCATAATAAGTCGACTTATTTGGTTGTCTGCGCACAGCCCAAACAATAAATTCATTTAGATAAGATTAAAATAGGCGGGGCATACTTCTGATCCCCAATTGATTCTAAGCAGCCGGAGACCCCAGATTGATAAAACAAGCACAACCATTGATCCACACCGGACATCAAGCGCACTGCTGAACTCCGATATCGGGCGAGATGTTTGGCAAATATCAACCGGTTGCTTCTACCGGTATTAGGTTCATTCCCTAGAGCTCACCCTATCTAGCAATCCACTCACCACTCATACGGCCGTGGTAGCTCGCGAACTATTTCACAAAAACGGGTTGTATTTTCACCGCTCGGAATGATTTTTGGCCGATGAAGTGTAATTAGGTTATAGAATCCGTAAGTACTCATCTAATATGAGAAATGCCCTTCACCACTGAAATTGGGAAATTGACTTGTTTATAAAAGTGGTGGTGCATGCACGCTAAATCACGAAAACTTTGTGGGAAAGTGATTGGTCGGAGGGTGGACTAAGTGAGCAGTGAATGAATACCTCTGGAGCACTTTTTTTCAATATTCGGATATAATAAATATCGACGGATGGTATAGACCAAGGCCCAGAATGACAAGCTTTGCATGTATATATATATATATATATATATATATATACACTGAGTCCTAATATCCTCACGACAGAGCCGGCGGTGGTTCCAGATAAGAACATATCGCCCGAAACTTTGATACAAATAAAGAAAATATTGGAACGATTCAACATGAAATAATGACGCATCTTTTTCAATGCGGAACTGCAAGTAGGCACCTGCGTAACGTAGGATTAAATCCAAGATGTTTGGTGAATTACCGTAGTATTTTTGCTATAAATTAATGCCACTGGTAAAAATATTCGATCCTAATATAAACACGTAGGGTTTTATGCACTTTAAATGTGTAAAAGCCAAGAAACTGAACTCGGTATGCACAGTAGGTTGTTGGTCTATAAGCCCGAGTTACTGGACTGTGGATATATTTGCACGCGGTCTTTATAGTAGATGATCTAGGTGCCTCGTGCTTAGCTATCCCTGATGTCAGTAGTTCCGACCGTCTGGGTTCGTGGGTGTTGTTTATAGTAACACATTTATCACGATAGATCTCGTATTTTGTTCAGAGACTAATATTTGGCGGACTACTTATACAAATCTTGAAATAAATGGGCTATCAACACCCTACTGATTTATGGTATTGCGTGGAAGAGCATACACTGCGCGGCCCAAACACAGAAGTATGAACTCTCGGAACTCGCACTCCTGGCTGACTTCCGGACCATTTTGTGTATGGTCTTTTACCTGTACACTAGAGGCTGGAAGATACCGCAAACCCGCACCAAATTAATTTGCAGTCTGGTATTGCTTTAACGAATTACGTGCATACCAAAATGACCAATCTGCATGGTTATTTTCCGTGTAACTACAAAAAAGCCTGTCGTGCAGAGCCAAAGTGCTATCACAACCACGGCGTTCAAAACCTTTATCAGTGGACCTAAAATAAGGTGACGTGCGCACTTCTCTCGACTGCTCACCGCAGTAGAGACGTAAAAATTTAAAAAAATACCGAATGAGGCACGCAATCTTTCACAAATAGCATTCTAGGTTGTCACCACATTACTCATTATGTCGGTGCAACAATGACTTGTTAAGCTAAATGCGAAACAAAATCAAAGCTGTGAGGCGATGCGCATTTATGCTGGTATTTTTATTCACAAATTGTGTGTAACGAACATCACAAAATCAAGAAATTGGAGTGAATATTATGAAACCTGTCTACTCACTAGCCTGCTGATACTTTGAAGAAACGAGCGGCACCATTTTAGGAAGCTGGAACTGTTTTACACAAGGGTACACAGATGTAAGCTTTGGGATTATATAAGAGCAAATCACCACAACACCACGATAAGTGTCTGCCTATTCAAGTTCTTAAGGGCACAGACCAAAAGTGTACTCTGAAGAAACTAAAGTCTGTTGTGTTGAGCTGAGAGTTTACACAAAACAAACTGTCAAATAACGATTATTCAAATAAATTGACGACCAAACCACAGAAGAGGCCAGCCGGATAGAAAGCGCAATTCGTTGAAGCTGAATGAATGTGTGATCCTGTGCACATGGATCAGATTACTCAATGAGTGGCTTCTTTTTGATGCGTTTTTCACATCCTACTTCGAATAACACGCTGATTCTTGGCAGAATCTTTAACTCTTTGAATGACGTTATTTTATAAATTTTTTGATATACGGTCGGTGGCGTCAGGTTTGGTTTTTTCAGTTTGTTCTTTAGCGATCGATTTACTGAGCTAAATAGGTTATAGAGAAATAATCGTTGGCCACCAATTTATTGGCGACTCTAATTGATGTATACGAGAACCACCAATACGTTTAGCCACCCGGATAAAATTCGGGTAGATAGAACCGTAAATCATGCCGGAGATGCTCTATTTGATACCACTATTGATTTGAATATACTCTCGGTTATAATGTTAAACAAATATCTAAATTTAACCGGAAAAGGAGCTATTTTATTATCCGGCATTGACATGTCATTGTTGATTAGACAGCCAATTAATACATGTTGTCCGTAACAAGCAACGTAACTCTAGGCATTATTGCTATTAGGTAGTTGCAGGACGTTTCATTTACCACTGGCTAGGCTGCTGGGTATTCTAAAGCTCACTTAATTCCATCAAGTGCCCACCAATAATTTTCCTAATAAATGTGGAACGGGTATATGGAATAAATAAGCTATGATGGCAGAAGAGATCACTTTTAAAACATGAAGACAAACCCTCATACCTACAGACATACCTTCGTACACGGAAATGGTGCCCAGGAAACTCACAGGCGTGTTCATACCATTATGCATGAAGTCTGAAGAATTCCGATGGCCTTGAAAGCATGTAGGTCCAAAAGATAAAATCTAATCTGATCTGAAGATTCCGCTCTCGCAGGGCGAAACACGCCACATTCTGAAGGAAATAAGCTTGTTTGCGTAATTCACATAAACTGGTGTACACTATGGTGGAGCCGAGTACCAGCCTTAGGCAACGCTTCTCCAATAGATTTTGGCGCCCTTTGTAACGCACAAACATTTCTCCCACCACCCGAATTCCAGTTACCTGTCTGCATGATAAGTTTCCTCTAAAATGAAAACCCGTATAATTTTGTTCCGGATCAAACTGTACTTCGTCTGTTTTACGGGATCCTACTTGGGGCCCACCGTATGTTTGTAATTGAAGTGACTGAGAATAAGGAAAACCAAAGAAACATAATCCAGATTCTGCAAATTATGCTCATGTCTCGTAGCAAATGTTACTGTAGAATTATTACTGTAGTATTCACCCATGTTCGTATTATCACATCAAAGTGCTATGATGCTATATTGTAGTATGGTGGTGTGCATAATCATGTTGTTTGTTCGCAAAGGGTGTTTCCAAAAGGAATGGAATTCCGGGTCGAGCGCTGAAAGTATTGATACAATACTGTCGCTTTTGCTTTGAAATTGTTGATTTGATCTGAGGGTCTGCATTATTCACATGGCTGCAACCCTCGGGATCGAGATGCCTAACTATCAGCAACATAAACATAAAGCCTTCATGCACGATCGTATCTACTGAACCATCAACAGGTAAGCTAAACAGTGTACAGTGCTATGCATACTAAACCATATTATTATTATTTTACGGCACTATCCAGTGTATCTCTTCATGCAGTACCAGATATTTATTGTGGCTAGTACGCATGGTTATCCGTATTTGCTTCACGGACAGCCTGGAAACGTCAAGGCATAAGGTTGTACACTGAAAGCCTTTTGTTTTCCTCTCCCTCATCCACTTGAATCAGTAGTTAGGTGCAACGCATCTGTTTTAAAAAATACGTTATAGTGAGACTTCAGAGTAGTACCACAAAACAGATTGATCTACAGTTACCACCTGCTAGGAGAAAATCTATATAACAGTCAGGGCATCGATGTTTCATTAATTTGACACTAAGTTCGAATTTTCTCCTGCAGAACTGAAGGAAATAAAATGTTCAATGTGCATCAGTTTGGAAATAGTTCCCTATTTTACTCCGGTCGTCAACAGTAGAACGCCGGACGAAACGTTTATTTTCGAATCGCCCGAGCACTGTGCCATACGAGGAGGCGGACATAACCGACGCAGCGAAATAAATACTGCATAAAGCTCATTGCTCAGCAAATGGAGAAGCGCTACCCGAAACAGTGAGGCAGGGAGAGGAAGACGCTGAGTCAGGCAGATAACATCCATATATTTTGGAAGCAAGCCGAATAAATCGTCTCTCCGTTTGGCCAACAAAAGCCTGCTTTTTCAAGGGTGGTGGGATTGAGGCAAAAACAATCTTAACAAGGGAAGCATTTGTTCAATCCCAATGCATCCATTTAGTGAGTTCCTGTGAGGACATTTGTAGCAACGATGTTCATAATGCACGTTAAACTGCCAGTAATCGGCAAGTTTCACGGGTCAGTTGATACCTATTCAGAGAGAACATTGAGCACATTGGTGTTGATCACTGCAACTGTCACCTTGTTTGAGTGGTTCAACATTCTTGTTACTTTTCCGGGTCCTTCTCAACGTGGGAGACCCATATTTATGGCACTTTCGGATTGATCGCATTTCTTCAAGGTTCCAGTTTTTGCGAAAAACATTACAATATTATTGCTTATATATTTACTGCACTGTATATTACGCCGGCCGAATGTTATTTTATTAGGTTTTTGCGTGATGAGCAGTGTACTGATAAAACGACATTGTATGATTTGAATTGGGGCAAGTTTTCCGTAGAAGCAAAACTGGCACAAAAACCCAAGTGAGGTGTTCTCATGATCTGTATTTATTAATCAGTGTCAAAGATAGAATCATTAGGATATTTTGTTTCAAACTTTGTGCCAGATGTTATTTTTGCCTCATCGTTTGGCCACCGAACAGCAATGGAATAATCCGAAGTTACCGCAACCCGGCCTCAGAGTATTCCACCCGCGTATTGGCCACAATCTGGTGTAATGAAGTGCAGTCTGTGAACTCTGGTTTGCTTTATTATTATATAATCAAACCAGGTGTTTCAGACGACGCCAAAATTAATTCATTGGAAATTACGACAATTGTTTTAAACCATCGTATGTGCTGTTTATTAGTATATTGCACCATTAGTCTTATACCTCCAACTTGTATACAAATTGTGAGAGACGCTTCACAGGGAAATTGGACATTTAGTATTTTTCAAGTCTGTTACCAATGAGGAAGCAATTTGCCTGGAGTTGCGATGAGATTTTGTGTCCGTCAGCCTAACTTCAGGACCCTGGCCTGATTTCCAAGCCGAAATCAAACAGTTGTCAACGGACTGGAGAAAGAACTGATTCATTTGCTCGAGAGTAAAATAAAAGAATAGTAGTGACGCCACGGAGGTAACGTGAGTGTTTTCCGTGATGGAGCACTCGCACAAGCTGTGGACCGATTGGCTGGTTATCAGGTCAAAATGGCGCACTTTGAGAGGCTTGTGTAATTTACAGATGATGAACAGGGGTCATGCTCAAATTATCTGTTTTGTTTAGTTAAACGACAACCCAATTAATAGCCTCGGAAATATATATCCGTTAATACTTCCAGAAAACGGAAACTTTTCAAACTAGAGGAGAATAGGATCATACCGATTGATAGCGGCATTGGATTAATCTTGGGCCATGGGTTGAAAACACACAAGGATTTCATAAGAGCTTGCAGAGCAGAGGTTGAGCAAAATAGTACTTGTGTAGTAGCAGTAATAATGTGATAATGTAATAGCAGTAATGTAGTAATAATAATAGCAATAATAGTGTACTCGTTGAGTTGCATATTGCGCATTGAAGGAAAATAGTCTTGCCTCCTTTTAGTTAATACGACGGCAAACTCTACTTGATATATATAGTTTCTCAGAAGGCAAGCAGAGCATTTTCTTGCAAACCCTGAGAAACAACGTGACAAATGCTACAGCTGTCTAATTTGCAAATTTCTAAAGTGGCAAAATATCAGTCAAAGGGTCGTTAGAGGAGGAATCTCTGGCGGTCTGCATGAACACCGTTGTCAACTTGTCTAAACGCATCCCAAGAATTTGTAATTCTGGATTTCTAAGACGCATTCGGCTCGGTTGACCGCTGTGTTCTCCCCAACATGCTTGCTCAGCTAGAAATGCCACGGAGAATTACACACTCGGCAAGTGCTCTGTATTCTCAAACGTGTAGTGCTAGTGAACTAATTGTTGACTCCACCAAGTAGCTACTCTGATCGAGTGCTGATTTATAGAATGAGTTTCTGGAGAGCAGACGTAAATGTCCTGCTTCACGACCCTTCGGTGTATTTTGCTGTAACTCTTCAGCTGTATCCTACTGAGCAAAACCGGATAAGGATATAAAACAGGAGGCTCAGAGTTGTGCTTAAAATACAAAAATCCATTCGAAATTTTCTTGGTGTGACAGGTGGTGCATATTAGCAACTGGAGGTAAGGCTACAGTGATCTTGTGGGCATGTGGGAGACCATAGAGATGCAGAGTAAATATCTTTGCGTTCAGGTTGTTGTGCCTTGACAGGAATGTCGTTCTTCGGTCCTTTACACTCTTTAGTTGGTTGCCCTTCTGTGACTGCTTCATTATTTTCCTGATTCAACCTCTGTTAATTGAGTCAAATGGGAGAAAGTGATGGGAACTGCGCTTATAATGCGCTGTTCTCATTTGGACCACGGGGATTTCTACTAATTTTAAAGCAATAATTAATTAATGTTTCTAAATGAGATTCTCGAGAAGGAGTGGCAAAAGGACAGTGCACAAGTGCAAAAGAATCCGGGTGCGATTTGAGTAGCAGTCATTCAATAAGGATCAGTAAAATACGAGCATATATAAATATATATCATATTTTCGTTTCCCCATAGAAGACTCCTTGAAATGAATGAAGCCGCTTCATTTTGACAGTTTATGACAAATGAATTTTAAGTTTAAAATTATTAGTTGCGTCAACAAAACGACGACTAATGCCTCTTCAGTGTATGAGCCGTTAGGGCAAACGTTCTTACTAGTCACGTTTCAACACGCTAGACTGCGTCCAACTTAATCCCGTGGCTTCACGGTTTATGGCTGTCCGAAATTTGACTCCCGTTACTGGCATGGATACGCTGTACTGTTGAGTGCGATTCAACTTTGGTGTCTCCATTTGTTGTGGATCAACAATATCAATGTCTCCAACGATAGACAAAAGCGGCTAAAACTAGCGAGATACCTTGGAACACACGTGGCCCAAACTGCGTGTGCTACCTTGTTCGTTTATTGACGATATTATGACAGTTTAATTTATTGTGTGGTTAGAATCTTCATTAAGGAGACCAACCTTGTACGAAGCCCATATGTAGTTTTCCTCTCTTTGAGCTCGGAAACTAAAGCATATTTTCTAACGCTAGTCCCATAGGAGTTCATAATGCATCTACAACGTGTATAACCGAAAAGCCTGTTATCTTACCATTTACACGGCTAAAAGCAACGCTTTGCTACTGCTACCGTGTATAGCACACTTTGATTAATCCCTAATGCCTACTTAAGGAATTCGTACGACGTTGAAAGATGAGGAGACTCGAGCAATTTTGCTCTCTCGAGACAATGACAGCACGGAAAGGTGAATAAACCTGTTCAGATGTGGTAGGTTGATTTTGCTTTTGGGAGTAGCAGGAACACCTACGAAACTAGCAAAAGTCAAGCAACTGGTCTTAGAGAGAGAAAGATTAGTACCGATTCATGACTCCATTTTGTAGATACACCGAAATTTGTTTCCGCAAAGAAAGTCGTTATATCAAAATAATGTGGTTGGTTACTGGAATCTGATTGCTTATTTATTTATTTAATTGATAGGTGGCTCATCCAAGCTATATGACAGATCGGGCTGTCATCGGAATGCAGATACACATTCTAGCACTTTGAAGAAGCAAGCCCATACGTTACACTCTTGGTGTTGGAGAGTTTGTCAAAAGTTAGAAAGGCAAACATATTTTCCTTATAAACCAGATATCTGCTAAGTAGCTTGATGGCTCGTACTTGACAGGCAAGGCACGTTGTTCGTCGTATTTGTGGTCAATGCATTGCGGGTATTTCGACATAGACTATTGACCTTGCCTCTGACCGACTCAACTGCCTTCGAAGTGCTTAAAGCTCTGGCATAGAGATTATTTTGATTAAAAAATATATGAGCAAATTTGTGATTATTGACCAAAGTTATTATCAGTGTTTTTGGCCTTCGATAAGTAATTTTGACTTAATAACGCTAAACCGCTTATGAGGCTAACGAAACCAGGTACTTATGGCTTATTTGACCCTAAGCTGTGCACTTAACGTGATCGGTGGTGGTGAAAAAGCTAAGGATGATGGAGACTGGTACATAATTTTTTAGATTTTTCTATTTACTTCCATTAGTTTTAGCGTTAATTCTGTGGATGTCTAAGCCACCGTAATCGATTAAATGTATTTACATGTCAATGAAGCTCTTCCAGGTTGGTAAAAAAATTCAGAAGCTTCGTCCAGCCCTTTTACCAGCAAGCACTTTTCAAACGTATGGAAATATGGAATTAAAAAACTTACAGTTATAGTTGTGCTTCGAAAATGCCGGCGTAATTTTTTTCGTGACGCAACGCGCAACAGAGGTATTACAGAACCCACCGTCACGCCATAACTCTACTCAGTTACATGACGAATGGATGTTTGTGGATTGATCCCGGGGATGAAAGTAAATAATTTAGACACGAAGCCGTTTGGCGCAAAAGTTTTTGCAATGAGTTCCTTGGTTTATTTGTTAAAAATGCAGTGTTGTCACATTTGAGAATTATGTATTAGATGTTCAGCCTGAAACCAAACAGTTAAAATGTTGAAGTGGAATATTTCCGACGATGGATTGTATGCCGTTAACCAAGTGTTGAAAAAATTTGAAGCACATTATAGTTTAAGGGAAGCAAATTATTATTGAAACCGGCCGTTTTCGCACAAGACTCTCCGGCTTTCATTCATTTTGCCGCAATATCGCCCTCACATATCTACGGGGAAAGAGAATTGTACCGAAATAAATGCTTTGAATGAAAATAATTAAGTTCGATGAAACAAACGAAAGAAGTAAGCAGTGGAGCGCTTCTGAAGCTAATGTACATTGTCCATAAAATCAATATATTTGACTCTGCTTTATTGCATCCTAGAGATTGTGTCTATGTAAGTAGACGCCAGCTATTTGTAGCTGCCCGCTGCTGTGCGAGTTGTGAATTTATTGTCCAAGGGTGCAATAGCCAATGTGAACTAAGAAGCGCATTAGGCTAACGAGTGCAAAGAACACTTTACTCCAGGTTCGAACCTGTTTCCATAAAACTAGGTGACACACACATACCCAATCTTTGTTTGGGTTGATTTGATAGTACCTCAAATGTTACTGCAGTTTGTTTTCGCAAAAACCGAAATCCAAACATAACAAATGAGTTACGCAGACGAAATTTGCAGCTGGCAATGTTGAGGAATCTCGGTAACTCGGGATCCTTTGCTGGTAATTAGTTAGCTTTCTGCTGCTCCGGTTGCCGGAAATAATAATTATTTGGTATCTACTCCTCACGATTATATTATACACCTCTTGCGTGTAGTTTTATGAGTGGTTGCCATTATGTGTTTGTGCATCCATGGCGTTCAGCATACCCGAATCGAAGTAGAGCGTAACTGGGAGCATCAGTTGGGACCATGGAAACCTCGATAAAACTACAATGAGGAAAACAGGGACATATCCTTACTGGACGTTGGAGGCGTCCGACAAAGCAATTTCATTCAGATGCAGAATGAAACCCAGAAACACCAAATATGCCAAAGGACCTTCACGGGCTTTCAACCGATGGTTTGGGAAAAACAACCTCTAGCAAACGTGTGCTTGGTGTTGCTCATCATACTAACGGTATGAATGTAAAGAAGGTTACCATGTGAGGGCATTAACTCTCTGAATATTTTTTGAAATCTTTGGTTTACCACCTAGCATGAGTACGTTGTTTAAACTAAACTTTGCAGAAGGATGGCAGAACTGACGTTTGTTTTTGTGAATGCATTAGTCTCACAGACCACTCCGTGAGTGGGGTATATTTTACTCTATGTGACACTACTGTTGCGGTTGCCGATAATATATGGTCTGCGAAAAACTGAAGGAAATCCACTCAAACCGTTTCACACTTAGTATTCCTCAAATGGGAACATAAACTTTAAGCGAACAAAAGGATAAATCGTACATTGCTTGCAGCACATGTTTTAACTAAATGCGTTGAATCAGCAGATATGTGACAGGATAAACCGTCAGTTTAAAATGTTTAATTGAAATATTGAGGTAATGAACCGATTTCGGATGAATTTTTGAATCTGATATCCGGATTACTCCGGGAAGGTAAATCCCATTACGGAAATTAAACATTCCACACAGAGGCGAAATCAACGACATCGAAAAAACGTCTGACCTCAAATGAACATCAAAATGCTCATTGCAATCATCCAGCCTTGGATATTTGGTTGACTGTTTGATCCTGTGGAACGGAAAAAGGAATTGGAAGGGGATTTTCATTTGAGGGGCCATTGTTGTTGAATCATTTATATGGAGAATAGGGTACAAATATCAGTTACCGACATGTTTTTGGAGAAACATTTCGTTTCGTTTGATGGAAGCATGACCGTGCCTCGATGTTTCGAAAACTCTTCCTATTTAATTATGAGCACAATAATGCAAATTGTCATCTCGCATTGATGCCAGAAATAACCAGTGTGCAGTACTCTATAGAAAACACAACAGACGTACAAAATGCACTCCAACCGAGGTTCAAAGTATTGAGCTGTTATTTCCACGATGAGATCTTCCTCGATTAACTCAGCTCCCTCAAATAACTATGGAGCTAGTTGTGCCCTAAAGCGTTACTACACCTGAGAACCTCACATCGTTTTACTGGTGAACCACATTAATTTTGATACATATTTTGATAAGGAAAAATCCTATCAGTGTTATACTTTACCATAAATTTCACGGTTTTGGAAACACAGCCAAATGACCAGATTAAGTATGGGTGCATTTTTCTTGGAATTTAGCTTAAAGTGTATTAACTGTAAGTTTTTTTAAGGCTGCATGTATTTTAGGCGGTCATGCTAACGTAGAACCTTTTCGATTCACAGAGTACCAGGGTTTCCTTAATATATTTGGTCAATATTCTTTATGTTCGTCTGACACTATTCGGTCACCCCAATT